>CM068369.1:305861608-306461608 GCA_034769895.1 Magicicada septendecula | reverse complement strand
GAGATCGTTAAGAAGTTAAAATGTCAAAATTTGCATATGAAGATAAAACACGCCTCCAGAAGAAAAAACTGGCATATATAAGTTAACATGCAATGATTGCGAGTGCTTCTACATTGGACAGACTGGGAGAGGTTTCCTTAAACGATTTCGAGAACATTTACCTAAGAAAATAAGAAACATTGACAACATCAAATCAAAGTACGCCCGACACCTGACTTCACACAATCATATTTAAACAGATTTTAGTTCAAATTTAATACCGTTACATGTGTGTAAGAAGGGCCGTTTCATGAATGCCTTGGAGGAATTTGAAATTTACAGTGCATATGCAAACCCAAGGAGTCGCGATATCGTGTTAAATGACCACCTGAACTTTGTATCCAACCGATTGTACGATACCGCCTTGAGTCTGCTCACTGGGGCTACGATAAGGTAGCAACCGCTCAGTGGCAGAATGAACTTGAACGGGTGCGCACCCAAATCCGCGTACGGTTCATATGCAAATTTTGACATTTTCACTTCTTAACGATCTCGCAAGAGTGATAGTTTTAATAATATCTGATGATGGAGCATAAGCTCTGAAACGCGTCATAGACGAAGCACAAGAAATCACACGGCGGATAATTTAAGGTAAATAATTTATTAAAATATTTACAAATTAAAAGTGATACAGGAAAACGTTTACATATTACATAAAAATTTACACAATATCGAAACGTTATTTACGCCTGCAACGTATGGACATTTTATATAATTAATAATACTTAATGAATATAAACACCAATAATGGTTTTGCCAATTTTCATTCAACCTGTAATACAAAATACAGTAGCACAAGTACAGACTTACTTTATTTCTACAAGAACAATACAAATAACACTGACAACACGAGCAAAGGAAAAGGGAAACTACAGGAAAAACTATAGGACATGCAGAGTAGTAATATTTTGTTAGGATAATAATTAGGTTAGCATGAATTAGTAAAAGTAAACTTTTTGTGTTTTAGCGTATTATTATAATAAATACTTTAAAGTAGTTTTAATGACATCTGACAAGTTAGTTGACGGCAGTATTGAGTACTTTGGATACATGCCGTGAGTATAACAATGTTTCCAGAGCACTGCGCACATGACATTTGTCATCACATACAGGAAATTTGTAATCGATGTTCAATAACCAATTGAGTGTTCAGCGAGCAACTACCGTTTCCGCTCCGACACTTCTTATTCTCTACCGCACTACACATCTGTTATGATTTTTCTCAATACCTATCGCTACGTAAGCAGCCTACAAAATAATTTTATGCAATTAACTGTTTATGTAATTGAATGTGTTTGACAGAAGGTGTTGGTTTTATTCTTCTTCTTCTTACCTTCAAGGAGTAGGCCTGTAGCCTGTTCCGTCTTCACAGCCACCTTTTTCTTGGTGTGCCTGTATCTCGTTCTCCAAGAGGCTTAAACTGGATTATCTTCTTCGCTATTCTTGAATCACACATTTTATTTATGCGTTGTATTCAGTTTTCTTTATTTTTTTTTAATTTTCCTAGTTTCAATAAGAATTTGGAGCAAAATATTTTTAAATATTATATATTTATACTTTTATATTGTCTAAAAGTTATACGTTTGTAGCAATGTACGATGGGTAGGGATACAGTAAGATTTTCTACTTTATAAAAGACATAAATGGCACCATTAAGTTTAAAAATGTTTACAAAACTTTGTAAGTACACAACATAAATGTGTAGTAGGCCTACTTATTCCTATTTCGGCGCACTTTCAAAGGTGATACTAATGTCCTTAAAAAGGACACTTTGTATACATTTCATCATTTTCTGTGTTATTTACCCATTCAGTAGTTTGTCCGTTATATAATCTCTTCATCTTTCTTGACTGTCGTTACCCCTAAGTAATATATGAGGCAGCAAAAGATAACAGTCACTAGGCGCAAGGTCACAAACATAGCGTGAACGTTAAAAAAGTCACAGAAAGAGTTGATCAGCAGTTCCTGTGTCTAACGTGCAGCGTCAGATCGTTCATTGACAAACATGAAAAAAATCAATTTTTGGGAACAAGCCATTCCTTTGTAGTTGTGTAGTTTGTCAGTATGGTCCAGCGTTGAGGATATGAGAAACCAACAGTGCGCTGCCAAATATGATATAGAAATCCGAAATGACAAACAATGTTGACTTAAAAACCTTTCTTAAAAGGTTGATAAAAGAAATCACAATTTTAATTAAACAAATTGTTGTACTCCATAGGCTAATAAAAAAAATTTAGAGGCATTGCACAAATGCAATGCACAGTGAAGGGCATTGGAAATGCTTCAATAAATCTAAAAAATATATATGTTTATGTTCATTCACCAAACAATGAATTCATTCTTCATTTACCAATGTACAGATTATAAGTTAAATGTAGTCGCACTAATAAGCGAAGTTTTATATGTGTACTACGTTATTGACAACAAAGACGTAGTTTCCATGGAAACTCACCGGTTCCCATTTTCGATCACGCACCAGCGGTAGTTTTCAAATGTGCGACACGTCCTTATAAACATTTTCAATATTAAAATTAAGTACAATAAAAAATGTATATTATGTAAAATTGAAACAATAAAAATGAGTACAACATTAATACAGAAGTTATAATAATATAAATAAATTTTAATTTCATTCTGTTACATTAAAAAATTAGCAATTTAATATGTAATTTAAACTATTTTTAACCTACAAACTTGCAAAGGAGCATCATAGTATTGTTTAAACGCGTAGTTTGTATACTATTGTTTCTTCCTTTCTGAATTTTATATACATCAATAGTTCTGTTTCTACAAAATTACAACAATATAAATTATAAATTCTTTTGTATGACAATAGCTTTTCTTCTTTAGACACTGTAGTAGTTTTAAATATCTTACTTTGTGCTTTTTACAGCAAAATAGTATTGCAAAAATCCAGCTGGAGGGCAGAAAACATTTTGATCCGTAACATTTCATTGGCGCTTTTCTTTAATTCTTGTTTAAATTTTATGTGTGCCAGAAGACTAACTCTACGTTCTATTTGAGTACTAAGCTAGAGAATATTATTACATATACAGATATACAATTGTTATATTTTATAATTATCAAAATAGCATAAGAGTTAAATATGGAACCATAAGCTATGATCCTTTAATAATAAATTGCGGTATAATTACTGACGATATCTAATCGTAAACAAGGTTTTACCTCAATTTCCCAATAATAAAATTTCTAATATTTTGTCTTACCTTTTATCTTCAAGCTTACTCTATATTGTAATTTGGTAAATTCAAAAGTAAATAAAAGAAGTTATTTCAAGAACACAACAAAGACTAAAACAAATTATATAATAATGAACATTAAAACCAAATCGATAAAATGTAATACTTTAAGTTAAATAAAAGAAACCTTACATTTATTAATCCTTTAATTTCTACATTTATTTTAAACAAATAATAATATTGGTCAGTGACTTCATACTACCGCTAATGCGCCTTAAAATAACAGTCTTTACAACGAATAATGAAATCTTTTGGTTTGTTTTCAGATTCGTACAAATCTCTCCATATAAAAAGACTTTATTATATATATATATAAACTTTCACATATGAACTTACTTTCTTTATCACTTCCCCAAACGTTTCGAGGTGATGTGCCTCTTCCTCAGTGGGAGTAAATACTGAATGTCATTTTACAAAATAACGGTTATGGACTATAGGTGTGTGTGGTGGGGGTTGATGGCGGGAGGGAATTGGCGCTGAGGTTCAAATTGTGTGTTTGGATCAGTGTATCGAATAGTGTATGTGATCTATAATGTAATTGTTCATTTAATATGTTTAGATCACATACACTATTCGATACACTGATCCAAACGCACAATTTGAACCTCAGCGCCAATTCCCTCCCACCATCAACCTCCACCACACACACCTATAGTCCATAACCGTTATTCTGTAAAATGACATTCAGTGTTTACTCCCACTGAGGAAGAGGCACATCACCTCGAAACGTATGGGGAAGTGATAAAGAAAGTAAGTTCATATGTGAAAGTTTATATATATAATATATTTTATAAAGTGAACGAAGAGGATGAATCAACAAGATAATTATAAAAAGACTTGTACAAAAAGGGATTTGTACCAAAGAGGGATTTATCTTAGTTTACGAATATTTATTACGAAAAAAAATAAAATGTACTCTACCGTAATTGATGAATACAGTGAATTAAAACTGGGTCTTTCCGATACAGTCCATCCGTATTACTTAATACTGACAATCCACATTGACAACGCGTGGGCGCTAATTGAACATATATATGTTGGTTTACAAACCCGCTAAGTATTTTTATGCTGAGAGTTTTCTACAATGTGAAACTAATAAAACAAGAAAGAAGGAATAATTGTTTCGGTTGCAGAAGGTTTGTTCATAAAAAATTAGTGCGTGCTAAGGAATCACCAAGATAAAAATTATTTTACTTTCATGAGTTCGGAGATTAGGTTCTTACGCTGAAGGCAGAGTATAGCTACCATGCTCAGAAGGATGACTGTGATTATGAATACAACTGATATGAGTGGTAGTTAATCTGTTATCTCGCATCAGTATTTATTGATGGTTGATGAATGGTTGTTAATTGTTGATGCTTTACTACTTTGTTGGCATGAGTGGGTTGGTTCTATTGTGTTGGAGATAAGCTGCGGTTGGTAAATTCTCGTTACGGTAATGTGACGGTAACGTAGACGCAAAACGGTTATCACAGAGACAGAGTCTGCAATTGCCGCGCAATGAAGAACACATTATCACATTTGAGGTGTGGGAAAGTTATCCTTCTAGCAGAGGGAGCTATATGGCCGGACGCTACATGACGGTTTCATGCGAGCTACTACGACACGGAGGAATGTATAAATTGTGGTGTTTCGATAGCGCTCAGATTATTTGTAACTATTAGATGCGTAAAGCGAATCAAAGCCAATCAATATAATATTAACAATCGGTGTAGCAAGCTGCGCATTACACCAATCTAAACGACAAGAGATGTTAATTGTGATTCATTTTGTTCATTTTATGTAGAGAATTCTGTGCAAATTATTGTGTATGGATGTCTGGTGACTTGTTTTGTATACTTATCTATCGTTTAACCACGGCGAAGCATGCAAACGTTGTAACAATATTGTTATCGCTGAAAGTGTCTCTCAGGTTTAATAAATGTTTCGCGTACATATTTCATGAATATTTTTATGAGACATCTTTGAAGTGTAAATCCAATCTAGTCACTGAGGTTTACATATAGTAGAAGAGACTAAGGTCTTTTTAAACGTAAACAATATATTGTGTCTTAAATCTCAAACACAATGCGTTTATGAAAATGTACTTAAACAGCAATAGTTTGCATACAAACCTATCAAACCATGTACGTCAGGAATCTCTCATAATCTGTCGTTCAATTACAGAAGCTTGAGCACTACCGTTTCCCTAACGTATAGGTTAAAATAGGTGTTACGTCGTGCGTCAATAACCTGTCGTCACTGAGCCCCAATTAAACAATTAATTCGGTAAAGTAGTACCTTTGAGGCATCAGTCTTACCTTATCAAAAGCTACCGAGTAAATCCCACTAATTTTACAAATCTCGAGACTCAACATAGTGACAACAGCAGCCAATGGCTTATTAAAATCTGGTTTTTGTAAAACTATATTACAATATCAACTACAAGCTTATGTTGTACTACAGACAAGACAATAAATACGCATCTTCATATGATGGTATATTTGCGAATGTATTAAAATACTATTTTTTATAAACGGATATTGTTGGCATAACTCTATATATTGAGTATATACGTATCTACTTGAAATGTTGTGTACAAATTAATTGTTAAATTTATAAGTCACAGAACTATCCAAATCAGATTAAATAAAACTTAAACATCAATAGTTGTGAACAGACATAACACAATTTTAATAAATTATAACAGTTAAAAGATTATTGATTCGGGAAAATAATTCAGAGGCTTCTAAAGACTTACCTGATACAACGTACGTTTGAAAGTAGTTTGAGAAGTGGTATTAGTGATATAAAATTAACAAGAGTAAAATAAGTAATTAAAGTTTACATAATAAATTAAATTATGTAATATATTTGTAAAACTCTGTAGTGATGAAAGTAAATTAAAAATGGAACCTTTAGATTATTATAAAAAGTCAGAACCGCTGGTCTTCTAAGTCAGCTTTCAAGCTCATTCTGCATTAAATTTTATCTAATATAAAAACTTAGATATTCTAGCAGCTTAAAATACGTATATCAATTCGAATATTATTTTATTTAAACTGCAAGTATTGCAAATATTTTGCAAAGAGTATTTGTTCATCTCCTTAACAACAAGTATACATGAGCTGTGTTCTACTTAATAATTAAATCAATTTAGTTTAACATCAATTTATTTTTAAATCATTGAATTATAAGGCTAAAACAACAAAAGTGTGTAAACTAAAGAATAAAGTTTTATTGAAAAAATTGAAACGGAACGTATTTATTTATAAACAAAATATTTGAGTATTTCTTTAAAAAGTAACTGTATTTAATTCTTATTCTATTTAATGATATTTCTAATGTTTTTTATTACTAGTTTGCCTTGAAAAAGTTTACGTTAGGACTTCAGGACTGGTTTTTACTTTTCTCACTAAATCCGTAGTAGCATTATGCTTGAACATTTTTTTGTAGGTAATTAGTTTAGTGAAACTAATGAAGCAAGAGCCGACCAACTTTGTTCTCTTAATTACTGTTTTCGTTCCGGTAGAGCCGAAACTGGAACGTAAGTCACGGCTAATTATTAATTTACTGTGTTTTGTTTCCGGCTTTGCCGTTGCTGTAAAATGTTGTCTTTTTTCATATTGCCGATCACGCGTAGATAGTAACCTGCTCGCACATAGACGCCCAAAGTATAAATTAATAATTAGAATAATGAAATAGTTTATTACATTAGGTGATATATAAATTTCAATGTAATTTATTTTATACATTTCTAAATTAATATAAATTTACACATAGTTACATTAACTAGATTACACATTCTATATGTTTATCTCTTGAACTAAGCTTTCACGATTTACTGAGCTTTTATGACAGCTCAGGGAAATTAAAGAAATTATTTTCCGTCCTTTTATATTAAGCAATACTTTAGACGATTGTAGTCTTTTGTTTACGTCATACAATGTCTTTTGCATATTGTCCTGTTCCAGTTTATAAGAAATGAACCTTGACGTATGTTTCAAGTCAACATATATGTATAGTCAACTATAATGTATTTTAGTCCAGGCTTGAGCGTACTCAGCGCTTAAAGTTTCAACGGTGAAAAAAATGCCATTTTCGATTAATTAATACTACACAAATTATTTTTAGGCTTATCTGGATAAAGAGGGACTTTCTTGTTTACAATAAAATAATGGTTTTACATGAAAAATAAAATATTCCAAAATTATCATCTAATAAATTGTTGTGAATCACTGAGATTTAAATTTTAATACAAATAGGAATTCAAACTTAGAATTCGTTATTATTGATAGCGGTATGAAGTAAAATGTCTTAGTATGACAATTAGTTTGTATAATAAAAAAAATTTAACATTTCATTTCACACTATTCGCATTAGAAAAGACGTGTTTTTCAGTAAATAACGAAATAGGTCTAATAGATTTTACTAGTACTGACAGAGGGACCGACAAGGGTTACTAATTATATCGTGTCTTTATATTTCAGATACACTATAAAGAACACTAAACATTTCATTCGGAAGCAGATTATATGTAGGATTGTTGGATTTTCCATTCAATTAATACTTTCTTTCTTGTTTTAGAACACATCGTACCTAATATTAAACTAAGGAATCTTCAATATTAATATTATTGGACACATAGCACAGTATGCAGCCATGTCACTTGTTTTTAACCAACAACAAGACGGGAATGTATGCAGAGTGGACGTCATCTGCAGACACATTCAAAAGTGCGTGAACACTCATTAGCGTACAGCAATATTTGTGCCGTAGTTCAATGTGCTGATAGCAATTTAGCACCCCGTTGACTGCAGGAATCACACTTTACTGACAACATCAGTCGGTGACAGGCACTATGAGTATGTGTGCAACTGTCGACTTCTTTCTTTGAAGACTGCAATGGCTTTAAGATATAGTCAATTAACTTAAAATTATATTGCCAATAAAAGCTCCAGTGTCATGTCCTGAATTCGTCTTGGATAGTGTCCGGAATATTTGCACAAATCCATGGAACAGTTACTAGAGGAATGTTTTTCCGACTTCTACAAATGCCTTTGTAAACGGAAAATGTGTAGGCCTACATATTACGGTTTTAAGAAAGAGAGTAATATTATTTCATAATATTTAAAGAAATTTAAATCATAGATGAAATAGATTAGAGACATCTAATTCTAAAGGGTGGATTTTTGCCATCACAGAATATTGACCTTTCAAATGTTAAATGTCAAGTTTGAAACGACAAATGTTCGTGTGCACGTGTCTTTTTGTGAGAATTCTGAGTTCTTCTAGTAGTATTTACTTGTATTATTTTGTGTTTTTATCATAAAATACATGAAGATATTTTATTTTTTGACAATCTCTGATTCGTTGATAGAGTATTCTTTATTATTTATATTCAACACCAATTAATTTATACTTAGACTGAAGACGGTTTCATTATTATCTGACCGTTTGTTTCCCTTTACTCTTGACGGTGATAGATGGTGAATTGCAAGAACGTTTGATTCCAGTCCCCTACAGCAAGAGCTCTATTGACTAAGCTATAAGCTGCTTTCCTACGATCTCTTTTGTCCGCTCTCTCAGTTTGCTTAATTTCATTATTTATTTTTAAAGTTGTTGTTGTAGATATTAATTGGTTTTTAATTTGTCAAGAATAAAAGAATTGAAACTTGTGTAAATCATTCACTGTGTATTCGTATGGGTAACCCAAAAATAGGGTCTCCATATTTTTTAAAAATAGAAAAAAAAATTTATTATCAAAACTTTTTACATGGTTGTGAAGCATATGAACACACTATATTTCAACATAATCGCCGTTACGTTCAATGCATTTTTTGAGCCGCTGTGGCAGTTTTAGTACGCCAGTGTCACAGAAACTCGCCGCCATGTCATTGAGATAGCGTTCGACCTCGTCTTTCACCTCGTCATCGTCGTCGAATCGCCTTCCACCCAAATGTTATTTCAAATGTGTAAACAAATGATAGTCACAAGGTGAAAAGTCCGGACTATAGGGCGGGTGGGTGATTATGTCCCATCCAAATTGGTTCAGAAGATCTGCGGTTGCGCGGGCGACATGAGGTGGAGCATTGTCGTGAAGAATGGACACGCCCTTGGTGAGCATTCCTCTTCTCCGATCCTGAATCGCCCGGTTGAGTTTATTGAGTGTCTCACAATATGCGTCTGCGTTTATTGGGGTCCCAGTAGGCATGAAATCGATCAACAATACACCTTCCCGATCCCAAAACACAGTCGCCATGATCTTCCCGGTAGACTGTATTTGTTTGAATTTTCGCCGCCTTGGCGAAGTTGGATGCCGCCACTCAAGTGATTGTCGTTTGGATTCAGGTGTGAAGTGGTGAACACACGTTTCGTCACCTGTGACAATGGAATTCAAAAAGTCGTCCCTTTCGTCTGCATAGCGCTCAAGAAATTCGCGGGCAGCTTCGACGCGTTGCCGTTTGTGGTCTTCTGTGAGCATTCGAGGAACCCACTTTGCGCACATCTTCCGATATTTCAACTTTTCAGTCACAATCCTCTGAATGGTGGATTTCGAAACGTCAGGGAGGAAACAAGAGAGCTCGTGGATAGTAATCACCCGATCTTCACGCAAGACTTCGTCAAGTTTCCTGATCGTCTCGTCTGACACTGACGGTCTCCCGCTTCTTTCGTCATCATGAATTTCTGTACGACCAGCTTTAAACTCTCTACACCACTTGCGGTCGTTTTTGACACCTTTTGCGTTAAGAAATCGAATGACTTTGCGAAGTCCGCACTTGGCGGGAACAGCGATTGGGAACTCCATTCTTAACGGCTGCCAAGCCAAGACTAATCGACCAAGCGAGCTCAGCCACCGCTTGTTTGAAAGAGGGGAGTTGGCCGCACACAGCAGTGCTGCCAACTGCCGCCGAAAATATTTCCCTGCGGCTCTAGTCCTCTGGAGACCTTACTTTTGAGTTACCCCTAGTATTGTGCAACAAATAAATTATATATATGTGTGTGTGTTCAAACACTTTTTGCTACAGTCTGTTTCTTGATGTATATAATATATTTTATATTTAAAATGACTTTACCTCAAGATGTTTTCTCCTTTGAGTTTTGTGAAGTACTTGTTTGTTGGTTAGTTGCTGTTGTGGTTTCCTGTTAGCCTTTGGTAATTCAAATTGGTATTATTGTGTGAGATTGTGGTGCATATATTAGTATTTTGTGTATTGTCGATGCTGAGTGCTTTGAAAGTAGTGTCGTGTTTTGTGTTGACTTTGTATTTGTTCAGGTATTAGTTTGTTTTATGTTTAATCTTTGTATATTTGTAAATTTTTCCAAATGTTCATTATGGTGCCTTTGTGTGGTATGTGTTTTATTAGCGTCATGTTGGTTATATCTGGGAATTCATGTCCAGTGGTTATTTCATGTTCGGCCAAATTAGGCATGAACACCTAAATGGATACAACAAAACAATAATATATAAATTTAATTTGTATTAGATTCTTTACAGGATGTGTACAGTACTCTACCTTCATATGTCCAATTCGTTTACATGCTCTTCTACCCGATATTTTGTCTGCAAACAATCTGCTTGAAGATGGCCACTTTTCCCACAATTGTAATACTTACGTCTTCTATATTTATCCTTTTACTCTAAAGATGGTTGTGGTGCTACTGCGTGTTACCTTTGGTGTTATTTACGCGGAACGATATGAAAATTGTTAAGTAAAATATTAATTATAAATACGTTATAAAATTCAAACGTAAATTGACAAGTTTCAGTATTAATAAGAATTTGTGGGGCTACAAGATACACATTTAGGTCTGTTTGTGTCTGTATACGCACACAGATTCAGAAATCATCTTTTTACTCCTTGTAAGCGTAACCGACGTATTGCGAAGCTAAGGAAACAGATGACTTGGACGACGCTCTGTACACGTTGAGTAGAGGGCAAGATGAGACGCTGCTCTCTCATGTTCTTCACCTTCCCGGACGCGTCTTCAGACATTGGCTAATTGTTGTACCTACATTCAGGTCTACCTTGTCAAACCGCTTACATACGGGGTGTAAAGGCAGCCAGTCAGTTCGAAATTGCGTATCAAAGTGTTAAGTAAAAGGTGTTAAGATTTGCTGAGTTGTTGTTGTTTTTGTGTTTTCAATTCAGTGGGTGTGTTGACAGTGATATTTTATTTAAAGTAATAATTATGGTGAACGGTCATTTATAACAGGTGTATTATTTATACCGACAGTGTCAAGCGTTAAATATTATTAAATAGTGATATTAAAGCGTGATATTTATTATTTGTACCTTACAATGTGTTGGTCAATCGTAAATTAAAAAAATTACATTATTCCACTTTTATTGTTGTTTTGTTTATTGTAACTATAATTAAAGTTGTGAGATACAAATTCTCTACAGTTCATTTAATAATTTCATTGTTACTAAACACGAGAATCCAAGCAAACGTCGTACCTTTATATTCAAAGTCATTGTACTGGTATCCGCGTCACAATTATTATAATTAAATTTTTAAAAATTTTACCTTAATCCGTCTATGTGACCGCTTGGTTTCTGTCTTCTAACGCGTTTCGGATTAATTTAATCCATCATCAGAGTAAACATTCGTCGGTTATGACTTCGTTAAAACATTAAAACGACATTAAAATACATTTATGTATATGTTCTACAAACACATCGACGAACGCGGATGTGAGTGCGCACTCGACACCGGTTGACGACGTACTGCACAGTTTATTTAAGTTATCATGTTATTTATTGTTGTATTGGGGCGTGTATTCTATGGTTAAGTTATCTATAATCTTATCATATAGTGTATGTGATTTAAATGCTAATTGTTCGTTTAGTATATTATTAGGATTATTTCTGAAGGCCCGGTAAATTTCTAACTCTTCTACTGCATCCATATATCTTCCCTTTTTGCAAATGTGTAAGAGTTTGCAATTTGCCTCAAAATTTGTGTAATTATGATTTAATGAAACAAGATGTTTAGCGTAATTTGATTTTTTTATATTTGAAATGCTCGTGGGTAAGTGTTCTTTATATCTTTCGAAAAAACCCCTGCCAGTCTGACCAATGTAATGCATGTCGCAGTCATCACATATCATCTTGTATACGCCCGTTCTTTTTTCAATTGATGTTCGTGTGGCATTATTTAACATTTTTTGTATATTGTTATTTGTTCTAAATGTGATGTGGATGTTATGTTTTTTAAATGTATTTCTAATGAGCATTGAGAAGTTGTTAGTATAATCAACCGACCTATATATTGCGTCCATCGTGACACGGTGAGGGTTGTCAGATCTGCGTTTGTGTCTAAGCATCACGTGTTCAACTAATGAGCTGCGGTAACCGTTCGCAATTGCAATGTGTTTAATTATATCTATTTCTTCCTTGTGGTTTGTTGGATCTAAAGGTACACTGTATAGTCTGTGTATCAGACTGTTGAACGCGGCCATTTTTTGTGAGTGCGGGTGGAAAGAATCAGCATGTATGACACCATCAGTTGTGGTGGGTTTTCTGTATATTCTGTATTGAAATTTATTATTGTGTTTCATAAAAGTTAAATCCAAAAAATTTATTGCGTTGTTTGACTCTATTTCGAGTGTAAACTGTATGTTTGTGGTGATGTTATTTATGTAATGTAACAGCATGTTTGCCTGTTTCGTTGTCCCGTCGAAGATAACAAATGTGTCATCTACGTATCTTTTATAAAATGTAATGTTACGTTGCCATTTATTATGTGGTGATAGCAAATATGCATTTTCGAAGTTATTCAGGGAAATGTCAGCCAACAAACCGGACAAGGGTGAACCCATTGCAAGACCCTCCTCTTGAATAAAAATTGTGTTATTGAATGTGAAATAATTTTGTTTCAATATTACGTCTAGTAAAAGTAACAATTCTGTTACTTCTTGTAGATTTAACTTTCCTGTTCTTATTAAATTATCTTTTAGAATGTCCAAGGTTGTCTGTACTGGGACGCTTGTATAGAGGTTTACTATGTCAAAGGAGATTAACTTATGCTGACTATTAATGTTAAGGTCTTTAGTTAGTTTTATTTATTCAATGGTATTTTTTATAGAATGATTGCTGTCTATGGTTATGTTATTTTTTATTAATTGGACCAATTTCTTGGATAATTTATAACCCGGGGCTGTTGAGTAATTAACGAGAGGTCTTATCGGTATACCTGGTTTATGGATCTTATGTAAACCGTTGAACATGGTTGCATGTGCGATTATGGGTTTCAACTGGCGGCGTGTAGTTTCATCGAAAAGGTGTGTGCATTTATTAATCGTTTGGTTGATATATTTTATATACTTCGCTGTGGGATCGGAATCTATGGCTCTTATGTTGTTGCTATGGATAAATTCATATACTTTTTGTTGATGCATGTCTATCGGTAAAATAACCATAGTGTTGCCCTTGTCCGATTTAGTGGCTAAGGCCTTATGTTCGTTTAGTTTATGTTTAATTTGTTTAATGGTTTTCATTTCACTTGCGTATTTCTTTTTAAAACTGTCAGATTCGTCATAACCGACAAATGTTTACACTGATGATGGATTAAATTAATCCGAAACGCGTTACAAGACAGAAACCAAGCGGTCACATAGACGGATTTAGGTAAAATTTTTAAAAATTTACTTTATATTCAACTTTACATGAGCTGTAAAAGAACGTCACCATTAACTGTAGTTTAGTTATCTGCTACTTCCGTCTAGGAATAAAAAAAATAAAATACCATCTTAAGATTATGTTAAGGATACGTAGGTGTAATTACGTAGCTTATACATGAATACGTTCACCGATATTTAAAAAAGTTAAATTTGTTTATATATTTGCATTCCTTGTTTAGGTGGACTTGATGTGCTGGAGATCAAGTAGTCGGATCATCGTTCAGATTTTATTATTGAGTTGCCTTTTACTACACATCTCACTGTCTAATTTTTAGTTGGCAACGATTTTTCTAAAAGCTGTATCCATATCGCATATAAATTCTGAATTAGTTCGTTTATTCTATACTGTAAATCAGGATTATCTTTTATATTAAATTTGTAAACAATTCTAAAAGGCAAATATTTTTAAATTGCTGACTATTCAAATTTAATAGCTGATGTTTTTAGTACAGTGTTTTCTGTAGACTCGTTGTTTTCCATTCCTATATATATTATTGACAGAACGGCAAAGCGAATAAAAAAAAATCGGAGTACGAAGTAAAGTTGGGTAAGTCAGCAACATGCACCAGCCGCCAATTAATATCCCAGGATGTTATCCCAGATACTCATTTCTAGTATGAATTAACCTGGGGCCTTAAAACCTTAAAACGTACCTTGACTTTCTGGTTAGCCCGGAAAGCTCTAGGCTCTACTCTAGGCTGATAGCCAGGCGGCATACACACTGGTCTACGAAACCTGTCAGATAAGACAGATAAATTTTAGTTACGCAGTTTTTCAATTTTTCTTCTAAATTGTCTTATATAACTTTTTTACACTTGGTAGTAAAAAAAGAAGTTAGACATTAATACAATGTGTGTGTGTGTGTGTGTGTGTGTGTGTGTGTGTGTGCGCGCGCGCGCGCTCGAAAACAAAATATATTTTATAAAACCAATTTAATAGTAAGGAATTTATTTTTCCTCGTATATGGTTTACAGTATTACAATATTATTCTCTATTAACAGGGAAAAAGTTATCACATTATTGCACCAACAACTTATTTTTGTAATACGTTTCTCCGTATCTGGCTGAAGTAAATCGTCCACAGCTGGTCACATGTTACAGAAATACCTGCGACTACACGATTGTTGTTGTTGCAGTAATCCGTTGCTGTTAGCGCAGCCGGTATAGGAATAGTTTAACATTAAATTTCAATTTGGCCGGTACGTATTGTAAACGCAGGAAACATTTATTTACGGAACAACAACTGCTCTAATCGGGTTTGGTCAAGTTAATACAATTGCCTGTGTTGTGCACTGCACTGCATCATATTGGATGTGTTACGATATGCTTTGAACGTCGTAATGTCGCTCACAATGTCCGGTTACGAAGCCTTTAGTTCGCTCTGATTACACTGGCTGTTACGTGGTTAAAAAAATTAAGTGGTGGGTTGAAGATTCCAACATAGATAATACAGTCAAAACCAGCTGATCGTTAATCACATTATTTTTCATAGAATTTTTGTAATCCCAAAAAGAAATAAAATACCGATAATCCTTCAATAAAGGTTTCAAAGTATTCTTTTAATTTTATCCATTACATTATAATTGTTTAAGTACTCCAGTTTAATTGAACGGAATCATTACTTTTTACTTCAGTAAGTAAAAAAATAGTACAGTATAGTTATTGCATTATTAACTGTCACTACCAGTTAAAAGAGGAGTGTTTTGAATAAAATAGCTTCATATTCAAAACACGTTTTATAAATTTTATTTGGCTGTCGTTTGATGTCATCTTAAACGATACAGTTTCTTTTTCCAACAGTATTATTATCTTTTTGTAGATTTATGTCTGATGTGAAAAACTAACTGGCAATTTTACTAAATTAGTGTTATTGACTATAATGAGAGAACTTGCATTTATGAAAAAATGACGAGATATAACAACAATCAACATAAAAAATGGACTCACTACAGCTTTAATAAATGAAATCTAAATGTTTCTCGGTGCACTTTTGATATATGGAAGCACCACTTTAAACTATTACATGAACACAGATACCCAACAAGTTTAGAATTCCTTCTTACGGTTCATCTGTTACAAAAGAAATGTAGGTAAATGCTTTATAAGAGAATTGAATATGTACGTAAATCTTAGCTTATAAATATCTTAGTACAATACAGTGAAACTACTGGAAATTTTTAGAAACTTTTAACTGGCTGAACTACAATTTGAAAAATCAAGCGCATTAAGATATGATGAGGCGTTTAACAAACAATTAACAACAATGCATTTTTTGATAACTACAAGTAAGGAAACATTTTTTTAGGGTTTTGTGGTTGATTATATAGAATTTTTCCAGCTTTTGTTGAAGTTTCGACAAGTGTTATTGTCACAATTAGGATCAAATCACGCAATTATAAATAACTATACATGCGCGCGCGCACGCGCGCGCGTGTGTTGCAACAATACAGACTTTTGCATATTTACCTAGGGCAGTATTTTGTAAATAATTAATGTAAAGAGAGTAGGATAAATCGTTCTAAAAATTTAGTTCATTAAAGTAGATGCGTAGATATACGGTAGCCTGTCCAAAGGGTGCACCTGTCCGACGGAATTGTTTACAGTGTAAGTCATTGTATGTGTGTCTGCGTGTGTAAACCAGCACGAACTTGCACTGTACTACGTATACAGAAGACGTATAAATTGTTGGTTTTTATTATTAAATCAGGTATTGACATGATTAAAATAAAATAATAAATAATATGTTTTTTACCTGTTACAAAAGACATACCATAATTCTGAAAACACCATTAGAATAAGGACATTTAAATGCGTATGGTGATTCAAAATAATTGCATAAAAGTGAAACATTAAAGACGTCATACTAATTAAAGTTAATTAATACCACAATTAGCTAGAAATTAACCAGTGTGTTATATGTAAATGAGGAGTAAAAAATTACGAAAACGATGCAACCACTCGCCTAAAGATCAGTTTTATCGACATCGCGAGAACAAACTAAAAATGATCAGCTAAAAAGGAACGCTACACAGGAATTAACAAAAATGAACAATATCTGACATGTTAGAATTGCTATTATAATTATTTCCGGCAGTTTTGGACGAGATTCAGACTCAAGGAATCTTTACACGAGGACACTATGTCCGTTTGCTAATCGACAGACACAAGAAATCTTCATACAATGTCACTATGTCCGTCCGCTGATCGACTTGAATTCGTCCTCATCACCACCATTATCTGTAACACACCGCGATTGATGGAGGAGCACAGGACTACCATCCACAACAGGGTATTGAATACTGAGGAAGCGTCATCAGCATCATCATCATCATCATTGTCATCATTCAGGAGACGCACGCATACACGCATACACACACACACACACGTACACACGCAACGGTAACTTCAACAATACGCAGGTGGTAAATGTACAATTATATTTTTGTTAAACAAAGAACTCATAAAGAAGAGAATATGAGATAAAGAAATCCAAAGGCCTAAATGAAAATAGTGTAGATATTCAAAGTAATGAACATAATTATAATATTATAATAACGTATAGCTAGTGTTAACAAAAATTGTATTCTGTTAATTTAAAAATTGGGTGTAAATTGGCTGTATTCTTAAAGTAAATATTATTTCCATTAAAATATTAATAGCAACCGTTTTATTTTTATTTGGTAAATCCTTAAATTTGTACTAACAGTCAGTCAGTGAATTTTGCAATAAAGGTTTTGCGGTGATCGGTCAAAGAAGTATAACACAAATTCCTATATTCTCTTTTTTTACGAGTTATTTGTTTAATACGAAAATTTAGTTGTTCATTTGTCACTTGCATTTGTTGAAGTTTCCATTGCCTGTGAATGCCCGTCTCCTGAATAATTTAAAATTTGTTTTAGTTTTCTGGCTGATCCTTGCTAACCCTTCATTGCCAAATTTATTTGGTAAAGTTAACATTACTTTTATAAATGAGTTGCTATGATTTCAGATTTTAATAATGATTCAAAGTCAGACAGCCAAACAATATAAATGAATTTTATAATTTGTTTATCATATATGTTTAGATATTTATGACTATTTGTTATTAATAAAACAACAAAACAAAACATATTCTGTGCCGAATAGCAAAGATATGTTAGGTTTTACAGAGTAAAACCTTATAAAATAAGATATTTTGAATTTAAAAATTGTAAATTTTAGTAGTCGATTAATTTTCTTTGCAATATTTAATAAACTGTCGATTGAATGTTTTGCTATGTTTTAATCAATTATTTCATGTCATCAACGTCTCACTCCTCGATTTAAAGTAAGTTTATTGTACAACCGTGTATACTTAACGCAATGAACACAAAGAAGCCTACGACCACGTCGGTGTTTAATACTATACAGTTGCGTTGGATACATGGCCTGCAGTGTAATCATGTTATAATACTTGTAACGTTGCAAGTAACGTTATAACGTATATGACTTGTAACGTTCTATATATGTTTAATATATATATATATATATATATATATATATATTGCGACGATACAAATAAACACTTTCGCATAGGATAACTGTGTGTATATAAATTATAAACAAGTCTACATTGGAGGTGTAGAAAAATTATTTATTTGTCACACAAGTAAATGATTGTTTATATGGTATATTTAAAATTATACAAATGTCATGAATAGTATTTTATTATTTATAAAAGAGTCTATATAGTTCAGTTTGGATGAGTTTACTTGATACGTAAATTCCTTATACTCGGTGTGACGTCAATCGCTTCGCTGCTGATGCTGTTGATATCTGCACAATGACCGCCGCTCTCTGCTCTCTATCACTCTCTCTCTCTCTCTGCACTGACCGTCGCTCTCCGCTCTCTCTCTCTCTCTCTCTCTCTCTCTCCGCGCTGTGCTGGGTTCGTCGATCAACTGATAACACTAATTGCAGATGTCACACGTAAACCGTAACTTTCCAAATTGTTAGTTTGCATGATCGGAATATGTTATTATTAGTATTTAATCGTTTTGAATTATTGATTCTCAGGGTTGTAATGAGTGATAATTTCTTTTTAAAAGAACGGTGTAGTAGGCCTTACACCTTCCGGCTACTCTTGAAGAGTTCCGCGTTAATAAGATTTACCCCGGTAGATAAATCCCCCTAAGCGGAAATCTTCTACTAACACGGAATAGCACTTAATATAATAATATTGGATATTACGTAATTCACTCGCTTGGTTCTAATAGAACAACTCAAATACAGTTTCAAGGCTTATAGTTACTTTAGATCAACCCGTTCGAACAAGATAAACTCTTGACGAAGAGCACACGTTCACTAAGCACTATGAACTGCCTGAAGTACACCTGACAACGGACGAATCTGACTGAAATTATGGGCTTCTTATTGGTCAATCGACTGTCTACGTGGTAGACTGAACAAACGATACACGGGTTGCAGGCGAATCTTTGTATAATTTTGCGAGAGCCTGCATAGATTTTATCTAGAAATTTTATTGGTCTTCAATTGGTAAGCGTGAAAAGATGAGTTTTTAAAAAACCACATTTTAAAATAGCTGAGAACAACAGGGTATATAAAAAATGTAGCTATATTCATAAATAATTCACTGTCCAAGTTTCATGCCGATAGGTTAACTAACGCGGAATATATAACAACGAAGGTTCACCACACGCGAACGCGCGCACATATTCGCACACAAAGTACATGACATTATAGAGCAAAACGTTACAAAGAATTTGGTATAACACAAGTCCATATCCATCATTAAATACAAAACGTATAGCTAATTGACAAAAATTGCACAAATCAATTTAAAACATGTTAATATCCTTCATCCATGCTCTGATATTCTTATTCATAAATCATCATCCTGTGTTTTGTTGGAATATAAATATTTATATAAATAATGAGCACTATTGCTTTAATCATTTGTTAATATATGGGAATATTATGTTTTAGTGATATAAGAGTACCAATGAAGTATTTATGTTTATTATTGCCCATCATGTAAATTTTGTCCACATATATGAAAATATTTATTATTAGCGAAGCCCTATTACATATTTCTATAAAGAGACGGCGATGTCTGTAAGCAAATCAAACTATCAATACAAACGTTTTTTAATTGTGTGATAGTTAATAACATAATTTCTTAAAAATGTCTTCAAATATAAATTCGTACTAACTCCCAAACAAAATGTAAATTCTTGTGTTAAGTTTAATTTTGTTTTCATAATCTCTGTATCCTTTCAATAGCACTATCATAATTTCTGCCCCGAGCTGTTCAATCCTTAAAACATAAAATATGAAGTATTGAAAAATATCAGTTTTTTCAGTTACACAATATCCGATAGGAACAGATAATATTCCACGGATTCCTTTCGTTCTTCATTCACTTCAGCCGTATGTTACTAACTTATAATATAATAAATATTTGACTAATGTTTAAATCAAAGATTGTCTTCGTTGCTTAAATTATAATAAAATGATTGTTTGCAGTTGTGCGTTTACTCGTAAACTACAGAAGTTTCTAAGAAATTAAGAAATACGGCAACGAAAAATTTGTAATTGGAGTGAACCGAGGTTGAAAAACTGTGCTTGAGAAAAGATTTCGCCAAACTACTTTTAACGAAGTTTGAAGGACTTACTTTACTCCGAACGTTTTAAGGTTTTATCTTGTACCGGATTGGTGTTTCACAACGTATTGTGTTGTGGAGTTTTTCATACCCTCACTTTCTGAGACTGCCAGCTTCACCCTTCTCGTTATTTGACTAAATCTATACGCATTATACGGTTAGCATTCTTCACAGTCAAGCACATAACATATTTTACAAATTGGTATTGTATCTATACGTTATGGCACAACTTATTACTTTTGTACTATGCAAAAATACTCTATTTACATAGAGTGATAAATGATAAAATAAACAATTGCCTTTTTCTGACACTAAATAGATTCACGACAAAGTAACTTAAAAATGTATTCATTGGAAACAATAAAGATATTAAAAATAATATAAAATGTTTTAGTAATAATTCCAAGAACCTCTTGTATATTGATTCTCTACTGTAATTAACATATATAAGTACCGAGGGGTGGACACCCTCGATTAGATCTTACTGGGTACGTATACCAATGTTTTACCTGGCATATACTGGGTGTCCTCCATTAACTCTCTCCTTTTGTCTGCTATTTACTGACTGTAAAACTTTTCTTGTTTATGTTTTCCTATGTTTCTGTTCTTTGCAACTGTCTCTCCACTAGCATCTTTAAGTATTATCTACAGCAATGGTTTTTAATAGATTTTATTTTATCCAAAATTTTATTCATTAAAAGGCCATTTTAATATGAGAAAGGCTTTTATAGTAATAATTCATATTACTAAATGTTATTTCAATAATTAATACATAAGGTAACCATCAATTCGTGATACGAATGCTGTCGTTATGTGTTAATTAGTCTAATCTTTGAGATTTATCGTCGACTTTAATCATTTACTTTGTGTCTGACTAACATTCATTCATGTCCAGCCACAGAAGTAATCATTCAGTCCGTTTTGTCTAACTTCTTTTATTTGTCAATTGTGTGTGTGTCTGTGTGTGTGTGTGTGTGTGTGTGTGTTGCGATGTGCAAGGTCGCATTGAATAATTAGTCGATAATTAGGTAGTGGAATGTTTTGAATTTATTAAATGTCTTCTAAAATTGAACAGTATTTTACTAATGTCTATGATAACAGACACAAAATTGACTTTTTCACACACAAAATAAAGTTACTATTTCTGTTGCAAAGTAAAATCATTAACAGTCTCTGTTGACATATTCTTTACCTTTAAAATAATTTTGCTACACTCTAATAACATAAATGTTAATCCCTACAAGTTTTTCAGTGTCTTTTAATTTTCAATTTCCTTAATTGTATTTACATAAATGATTTTATTTCTCTTGTTTGATGAATGATGCGGTGTTCCTCCTCTTTTCCTGATAAGTGTCGATGGATGTTTCTTTCAGGTAGACGTTCAGGACTACTGCGGTTCCGCTATTCCTTCAAGATCGCCTGCTGCTTTTCAGTTCTCAGGGCCGTTTCCGGGTTGGGTACTTCTACGAACAGTGTTGAATTAATAATTTATTACTGATTTCATAGTATACTTTACAATACACTCTTCCGGTTACCTTGACGTGTTCGAATGTTATCATATGTCAAGAATGAAATTATTATTTTATATGCAGACCACACCTATTGCTCT
Source organism: Magicicada septendecula (assembly GCA_034769895.1). NCBI lineage: Eukaryota > Metazoa > Arthropoda > Insecta > Hemiptera > Cicadidae > Magicicada > Magicicada septendecula. The sequence goes on along the minus strand of CM068369.1, from coordinate 306,439,393 downwards.
CCACACACACACACACACACACACACAGAGAGACACGCGCGCGCGCACATATATATATAAATATATGCATTTGCAATTGTATTAAATTTTTGTTAAACGTTAGTGAAATTCAACCGCTTGTTTCAATTGCTTAACCCTACGTTTGCCAGGTCGGTTTGATTTGATATTAGCAACTTATTACGATAATATTTCGACTACAAGATAATTACATTATTTTAAGTTAAACATCTACGTTTGTACCTCTGAAATCTTAGACAGAAGTAAGTAAGTTTGTTGACAAAGCAGACAGATTCTCAAATTAAATTGCTCAACTCTTTGGAATACCTCGTAACTCGCGAAGTTTAATTAGAGCGGATCTAAGTGAGTACAATATTTACACAGACCACCTTGCTTTCTCAAAAGGCACGTCTTCTCTTGTCTGGCAAGAGTGTAAAGGTACTTAATTGTACAAAGGTACTTAAGCGTTTGCATAAAGGAGGCAGAAACTAACGTACTTACGAAACGTATATTTAACATGGAATGCATTTCTAATTTTGTATTTCCCTGAAAACAGATCAATTCAATTACAGTAAGTAAATTTGTAATCTAACTTGTATCAACAAAGTTTGTAAAATTAACTAAATTATAAACTACCGATTTTGATGAAACTGATTTAATTATTTATTATCAAAATACCCTTATACCATACTGGTGTCGGGTTGATGAAACTGATATGGATAAATTATATACTAAAATAGACCTGTTACATTTCTCTGAGTTCTCAGACTTTTGTGTTTCCTACATCTGTATAATGTAGAGTGTATTTCGCTGACGTTTTATATACAGTTTGATCTTTATACTTGTTCACTTTATTTAAATGTATGAAGATCCTTTGCACAAATGAACATCTAGTTAAAGTATTGGCGGACGGAGAATATGGTTTGAACGTAAATCAAGTTTTGATCGTGTCAGCAACAATGGTCTAAATATGAAAAAGTGAAAATTTTTTAACTGAAGAAGAAATAATACATTTATAGAAGTCTGGACAGATTAAACTGTTTCAAGAAAAAAATATTTACATGAAGATCATAATAGAAGATGATTACAATCACAATCAAAGCCTTCAAATTGTGAGTCTATATAAAATGTTTTAAATTATCTTAGGTAATTATAAAACATTTTTATTCTTTATTAGCAAATATACGGTGGACAAATATATGTTAATAAACAGATTACCGAACTACAAGTTAGAATTTTGGATAACGCTAGAAAAAGCAACAAAACAGTAGTATAAAAAGTAAAATGTCAGTAAAAACGGAAAAGATATTCAATGAAATTTATGAAATAAGATTTGTTGGACTGCAGAGCGACATTCAATATAGGTCTACGTAGCGGGGTCGAACAAAAAGAAGAACACAAGATGTCAGTGTCATAAACTTTCAGAAAGGCAGAAGTTAGTGAAAATATTGCTACATATACAATGAAAGGTGAGCTGCTCTATGTTCAAACTCTATGACCGTACGGGACAATAACAGTCGTTAATAGAAAAACTCTGATGAATTAATTTGAAGTTCTTTACGTAGGACACACTTTTTTCAAAATGCTTTTGACCACTTTTGAAAATTAGTTTAGATATTAGCATATCGTTTATCATACATGCAAAACTCTCGCTGACAAAACATTCTACAGTTTATTACAAAACATGTGATGTATCTGAGATTAAAACAACTTTAAGGTTTCTTTACGGTCTCAAGATCACACAAATCTTTTAAACATAGCAGGGTAAAATAAAATCATTTACACTTCTAGCTGATGTACAGGAACAAAAAGAGGTTTTTGGAAATCTCAGTTTAGTATGCAAACGTATGAGACCCACCGTGTACTCTGAAAGGAGTCTACCAGCTGTGCTATTTGTGACGTCCGTAGTTATCTTTAGTTATCAGTTACATTTTACTTTTTCAAATAATTTAAAATATACCTTATCTGATCCGTCAGCGTTCTTGTAGTTTAATATTCTACTAATACATATTTCGGGAATTAAATCCCCATCATCAGGTAAAACTTCTTCTTACTAATATATAGGAGTCGTCGGTAAAATTATTAAAAACACATACACACACGAACGAATAAAACAAACTCAACTGGTAAAAATTACATAATTAAAACCCCGTACACACACAGCTAACGAAGACAGTGCGCACTGCCTGACAGTCACATATCATCTGGGCTGATTGCAAAGTTCACCGTTTATCTTTAATACGGTATCATACAACGTGTTCGATCTAAATGAAAGCTGGTCGTTGAGCAAACTTTCTTTATGTATTTTGGATGCTTTATAAATTTTGAATTATTCCAACGCATCCATCAAACGACCTTTGTTAGTGACATGCATGGGTACCATATTTTCCGCAAACCCAGTGTAGTTGTAATTTTCATTAATTAAATGTAATGCAAATTTAGACTTGGCTGATGTGAAGTCCTTTTTTGGTAAGTGTTCTTTATATCTGTCAATTAATCTCCTCCCCGTTTGGCCGATGTAAAACTTGTCACAATCATCACATTGCAATTTATAGATGCCTGAGCAATTTTCTATTACTTTAGGAGAACTTAATCTTAATATATAGTTGTGATCAGATAAGGTTTATTTTAAATTAATTGAATCTTGTAAGCGATCTGGAGACCATTTATATGATGAATTTCAGTTTTTGTTTACAGCTTATTTGTGTTCACTGTATGTAAACATTAGGGAGACTGTGTTGAATGAAAGTATATATGTACGAATCTACGAAGACCATAAATTTACCTGAATATATTACATCCTCTATGTGTAAAAAAGGATTAAATTATTCAATATTTTATAATAAGTAATAAAATACTTAAGAGATGTACTATTTGTAAATGGAAATGTTTTAATAAATTGGTTTTTGCTACGTTTGTGAAATGTTTTTGCCAACCATATTTATCATAATTAAGTCGCAAGTTCGGCTTACTCACTCTCCGAAACATCTTGCGGTCTCTCGCTACCACATTGACTTCGCGCTTATTCACTACGCTTCGAGGAGGTCTTCTGACCTTACTACGCTACACTGGCTATTTTGTATGAAATTGAATAGCCGTGTTTCGAAATCATCCGGCCAGTATTAATTTGCGATTCGGTGCGTGAAGGTACAATTTACTGTTGGTTAATTATGGTATGGCGTGCTGGTCATTGTTTATTTTTGCGACAGTGTGTATCTGACAGTTACAAAATTGTAAAACGTATCATGTACTAGTGTTTTTGTGTTTAAAAACTGTAATTGAAGCTTCTAATTTGTACTGATTACACTGTTATACGATTACGTTTTGTGCGATTGCAGCAACAATATTTAAATTTAGGATTAAGAGAGAAGATTGTTTACAATATATTTATTAAACTTACAATAGTAAATAAACTTTATATATCAAATTTTTTCTGAAACAAAATAATAAACTAATGAATATATTACCAATTTTACTTAATTACATAATTTTTCTGGATTCATGATGACGATAACCAGACAATTGCTTTTAAAGTTATTTACTTTTTTAGTACCAACTGAAACTTATTACAGACATGCTTTGGTACATAATACAATAAAAAATGTACTGACCATCCATATAATCTCAATTGTAGAGGCCATTGCTTAAAATGTGCTTCCATAAGTTCCATAAGCAACGTTTGATTCCTGTGATATGAGATACTTAGGTTCTCTTAAGCATTACAAATTCATAACTTATTCATATCTATTAAACACAATATGAGGTAGAACAAAGTTCATGTGGTTTTTACGAACCAAACATTGCATTTCCTTTAATGGATGTGCCTAAGTGTGCTGACTTAAACCTTCATTATATGATACGGGATAGCATAAAAGTTAACCCGCAAAACTAAGATGATTAATTCTTTTTAATTGAATACAGCAACCGTTGAGTTCACACAATCTGCCATTATATAGTTTATGAGACGGTTGCAGTAAGAAATTTTTGTTGACGCCTGTTGCCCCAATAATACTTCTAAATTTATGTAAATATAATAGAAATGTATACTAGACTCTGTATTTGCTGTGTAAATTATCAAGAGGCTTACACACTGTTAGCATGGAAATATTGAAATACTTTTGAAATATTAAACAAATAAGTATTCAGTGGTTTATTAATAAAATATAATCTTTGGCGCAAAAAATACTAGTAAAATAATATTAATAGCCGCAATGTTTTGTCACTAATAATTTTCATTTTAATTATGTGTTTGCGTGTTTCCGTGTGTGTGTGTGTCACATCGTAAAATATACACGAGAGCTGTAGAGGTATACCATTTTAAAAACAAAACCCAGTGATAATGTGTCTGAAACCGTTCGTTTAGAAAGCGCTTCTTTGAGGCGCGAAGCAACGTCTGCATTAATAACAACGTTTTGTTTGGTTCTGTCAGTTTCAAATAAAAAACAACGAACGCATAAAGTATTTACAAAGAAAATCAATCTTCGTTGTAAGGACTATATTTCTAAGGTAAAAAACCTTACTACACATAAAGCCTAAATATTTGTAACAATAGTTTAATTTTCCAATAATACCAAAGGTTATAATTTTCTAGTCATGCAAAGAACTTTTAATTGAAATTAGATGACATTGTAATTACTAACACATTGGTTGCATTTTTATCTATAGAACCACTTATTTATACATTTTAAATATAATACTGTATACACGTATGTACAGTTTATGATACCGAGCCTATACTTAGAACTAATGACTTACTCTTGCACTAATATAGTTTTCTCATGTTATCGATTACATATAGATTAACGCCCACTCGCCGTATTATGTAGAAATGGCAAGAGCACAACCTGTCGCTCATTACAAAGTGATGGGTAAAGGAACCAGAAAAGTGGACTGAGGTGTAGGACCAACTACGCTCTAGAAAGTGTAAGTAGTAAGTAAACCGTGTACTTCGTCTGCTGTCATATTCTTGTTTAATATGCCGGAATCCTTTATGTACATGCAGGCTGCAGTTCATTCAGTCAGTAATTTGTGTTTTTTTAGGCCGATTAATGTGCAGTATTACGATAAGTGTGAATTAGATAACTGTTATGCTACATTATACTTTACGTAATTCCTTACGCTATTCCTGTTGTGTATGGTGCGTATTAAAAGAGTATTAATATTGTTGGAGTTATTCGACCCCCTACACCGTATGCAACAGCCGGTTAATAACGATTTGAATAAAATAAATTAAAAGTCGCGCTACGGAATTGTACCCGTACTTTGGCATACGTCGTTCGACGTCACGCCCCTCCTCGTCCCTTGTCTAGTAAAGTTTTCGCTAGTCAAGTTGGGTCAGTCGACTAGCAGAAACCGCTGTGAGCAGAGTTCCCCGTTCGTCACCCGGTCGGCACCTTAGTTTGGAGCCTCTTTTACCAAGGTATTTATAATTATTTCAGTCACTATGTATCAGTACTAGTAACAAATTATATTTGTTTGTTATTTTTGTAAAAAGAATCATGTGTGTTGTATGTAAAAAATTGCAATTTGTAACAGACCATGATGTAACATGTTCGTAACTGTAAGCCTCTTAACTGAAACCAATTCCAAGCCAGTCAGTTTACAGAAAAAAAAGATAGGCAATTTTTTTAAAGTTAATTTCAATGTTGTTATAGAATTTGAGCAGTAATTTGTAATTATAATAACTATAATTTTGTAAATGGCGATCAGGTATTATGTAAGTGAATGTGCGAGTACAGTAGCTGTTAACCCGTATTAAAAGTTCTGGAATTTGCAGTGTAAACTTGGTTCCACGTAAGGGGCCATAAACTCCAGGATCTGAGTTGTTCACTTCACTTACGAGGACACGTTCTGCAGACAGCGCAGAAACATGAATCTATAACGAACGGACGTACGCATGCCGGAGCAGCGACGAACCCGACGCCGCTAAACACATTGTGCAGTTTCAAGTAACAATGTTTCTTTAGTAATTACATCCAGTGATAGTTCCGTGTTCCAGAACAGTAGTAAAAAGGAAACGTGAAGTAATTTGCGACATGAACTTACCTATTTTACAGAGACTTTGTAGTATATAAAGAACTGTTAAAAAAAAAATTAATTATCAGATCGTAACATGTCTGTTGCGCGCAGAATTTAAACTGTAAACTGATACTGATTCATGTGGCTGATTTATCCTAATTAATTCGAATCAGCGTTAAATTTACTCTGTAAATCGACACTTAGTAACCAATTTATTGTGGACCTAAATTATTCAGTATTCATGTTATTCAGTTTTCAACTTATTCAAAACTTAAATTATTCAATGTCTAATTAATCAGTTACTAATCCTTAATTGCTGGCTGACTCATAATTAAACAAGATGAAGAGGCTAATTTTGTTTTAAAGTCAATAAACTTATTTTTAACTCTGCTCACTAGCTGGTAGTAACTTTTTTTTACGGTCCAGTCTCCTTACATTTAAGTTAATTATCATGAGCATTTTAGAGGTACTTTGTATTTATAATGAACAAGTACTTTGTATCTGGTGGTAGCAAGTATCAAGATTATTATGGTATATTAAGATATTTCTAGTGTGTATTGTATGTGCACGTTTTGGGGGCCTAGCATTGCATAAGCGTACTACATAAGTGGTAGCATTATAAAAGCGTGGTACAACATAGAATTATTATTATTATAGGACTAATACTTTACGTTGGTAATCCTGTACATGTTGTATCAAAGGCATAGGTATAAGTACTATTGCTGATTAGTATTTTATCGTATCTTAATTAGACCAATATCAGATACTCAAACCTCCTCGGTTTAGTTCTTGAATGTATTTGTCTTCAAAGTCTTCATATGATGTGGTGGGTAACATGCAGCACATTGGATAACTAAGTGTGGAGGCTAATTTAAATGCAAAATAGCCAGATACATACAACAATGATATTTGTCTACACGAATCTGTAAATAATTTGTTTTTACAATTCTATTAATATTTTCCAAATTTGGTACAATTTCAATCTTCAGATTCACAATTTCTGTATTGGTTATGAGAAGTAAAGGATTTATAAACGAATAATCCAATACTGGGCAAATTTTACTTCTACTATGCTTTGAATTCTCATTTTCTTTTCAGATTTTAGTATCTGTGTCAGAGAAATATTGTAATTCCCACCTGAAAACAGTCTGTAAACACTAAAGTTTCTTTCAATATTGCCAGTTTGAAGTGTTTATTGCACCACATACTCTACTTTTAAAGTACCCAGAGTGTAAACAAAAAATAATTTATTAAAACTTTTGTACAGTAATTGACAGAATTCAGTGTGTCTGTGGTTAAACAGTTATTTCTATTTATCCATTCAAATAAGAAATTTTTAAGAAACTCCAGCCTTTGATCTGATAGTATATAAATTGATTTTGCCACGTCATTATTGTAAATCAGTCCTCTAAACTTTGATTTGATGTTTACTATTGTCCATCGGATAAGAATTATCCGTATAAAAATAAATGTTCCATTGCTAGTAACCATGTTAGTATTATACTCAAACTCTGCATTTAGTGCGTGTATGTCCTGTCATTGAATATATTAGTTACTATCCGTACCTTCTCTTCTTATAGTTTAGATGTGTGGACTGCTTTATAATGCAATTTCTGGCCCGTTGTCAGTAAACGATGTGGATTTATATTTATACAGGTTTCTCAAGTCGGAAAAATTTGCTTGTAAAGATGGGCTGTTTAAATCATCAGATGAGGGAAAATGGATGTTTTTTTAAATCGTTCAAATTTAACCAATTGTTTCTTATGGTTTTGAAAACATGAACGGGATCAAAATTGCTGAAAGTTTTCAAATGCGAGGAGTCCAACCGTATGACATTAAGACAATTTGGGCTAGTAAGGTTCTTAAACATATTTCTGTTGAGTTTATTGTTGTCTGGCTAACAGTATAAAACCACAACAATAAACTGGCTGAATTACTTGCATTCTTAAATCATAAAATTGGCAACCAGTAATATTTTTGACAGTTTTTGCTTCTGATGTTACATGATTTCCCGCTTTTTCTATAATTTTTCCGCCTTCATGTTAAATTTTTGAAGTTATATAAATTTCATTCAGCTGAAGAGTAACATATTTTTTCCTTTTATTCAAAGTTTTGTCTGAATGCATAAGGCAATTTTCATTTTGATTGGATGAAGAGGCTGATGTGAGATAAGATGATGAGAGTTTTGTTAAATACTCGTGATGTAGCAAAATACGAGAACATGTCTCCCTGATTCCTGAAAAGCATGCTGCAGATTAAATGTAAACTATAAACGACCACACAAGCATACTAACCAAATATCTATGAACCTTACTAAAAACTAATTTAAACTGAACGTCGATAAAAGTTCCTTGTTTTTCTATTGCAGTGTTTTCATATTCATCACTATCTGAATTTAAAGTTTTTAGAGTGGAACGTTTTGCATCAGTCTAAGGAAAGTGTATTAATATTTTGTAATTAATCGTAACATGAACAATCTTTATACCCGGAGTAAATTTATGAATGCTTTATGATTGTAACCGAAGAGGTAATCTTAATTTGTGGAGTTTTTCATACCCTCACTTTCTGAGACTGCCAGCTTCACCCTTCTCGTTATTTGACTAAATCTATACGCATTATACGGTTAGCATTCTTCACAGTCAAGCACATAACATATTTTACAAATTGGTATTGTATCTATACGTTATGGCACAACTTATTACTTTTGTACTATGCAAAAATACTCTATTTACATAGAGTGATAAATGATAAAATAAACAATTGCCTTTTTCTGACACTAAATAGATTCACGACAAAGTAACTTAAAAATGTATTCATTGGAAACAATAAAGATATTAAAAATAATATAAAATGTTTTAGTAATAATTCCAAGAACCTCTTGTATATTGATTCTCTACTGTAATTAACATATATAAGTACCGAGGGGTGGACACCCTCGATTAGATCTTACTGGGTACGTATACCAATGTTTTACCTGGCATATACTGGGTGTCCTCCATTAACTCTCTCCTTTTGTCTGCTATTTACTGACTGTAAAACTTTTCTTGTTTATGTTTTCCTATGTTTCTGTTCTTTGCAACTGTCTCTCCACTAGCATCTTTAAGTATTATCTACAGCAATGGTTTTTAATAGATTTTATTTTATCCAAAATTTTATTCATTAAAAGGCCATTTTAATATGAGAAAGGCTTTTATAGTAATAATTCATATTACTAAATGTTATTTCAATAATTAATACATAAGGTAACCATCAATTCGTGATACGAATGCTGTCGTTATGTGTTAATTAGTCTAATCTTTGAGATTTATCGTCGACTTTAATCATTTACTTTGTGTCTGACTAACATTCATTCATGTCCAGCCACAGAAGTAATCATTCAGTCCGTTTTGTCTAACTTCTTTTATTTGTCAATTGTGTGTGTGTGTGTGTGTGTGTGTGTTGCGATGTGCAAGGTCGCATTGAATAATTAGTCGATAATTAGGTAGTGGAATGTTTTGAATTTATTAAATATCTTCTAAAATTGAACAGTATTTTACTAATGTCTATGATAACAGACACAAAATTGACTTTTCACACACAAAATAAAGTTACTATTTCTGTTGCAAAGTAAAATCATTAACAGTCTCTGTTGACATATTCTTTACCTTTAAAATAATTTTGCTACACTCTAATAACATAAATGTTAATCCCTACAAGTTTTTCAGTGTCTTTTAATTTTTAATTTCTTTAATTGTATTTACATAAATGATTTTATTTCTCTTGTTTGATGAATGATGCGGTGTTCCTCCTCTTTTCCTGATAAGTGTCGATGGATGTTTCTTTCAGGTAGGCGTTCAGGACTACTGCGGTTCCGCTATTCCTTCAAGATCGCCTGCTGCTTTTCAGTTCTCAGGGCCGTTTCCGGGTTGGGTACTTCTACGAACAGTGTTGAATTAATAATTTATTACTGATTTTATAGTATACTTTACAATACACTCTTCCGGTTACCTTGACGTGTTCGAATGTTATCATATGTCAAGAATGAAATTATTATTTTATATGCAGACCACACCTATTGCTCTCCACACACACACACACACACACACACACACACACACACACACACACACACACACACACACACACACACACACACACACACACACACACACACACACACACACACACACACACACACAGAGACACGCGCGCGCACATATATATATAAATATATGCATTTGCAATTGTATTAAATTTTTGTTAAACGTTAGTGAAATTCAACCGCTTGTTTCAATTGCTTAACCCTACGTTTGCCAGGTCGGTTTGATTTGATATTAGCAACTTATTACGATAATATTTCGACTACAAGGTAATTACATTATTTTAAGTTAAACATCTACGTTTGTACCTCTGAAATCTTAGACAGAAGTAAGTAAGTTTGTTGACAAAGCAGACAGATTCTCAAATTAAATTGCTCAACTCTTTGGAATACCTCCTAACTCGCGAAGTTTAATTAGAGCGGATCTAAGTGAGTACAATATTTACACAGACCACCTTGCTTTCTCAAAAGGCACGTCTTCTCTTGTCTGGCAAGAGTGTAAAGGTACTTAATTGTACAAAGGTACTTAAGCGTTTGCATAAAGGAGGCAGAAACTAACGTACTTACGAAACGTATATTTAACATGGAATGCATTTCTAATTTTGTATTTCCCTGAAAACAGATCAATTCAATTACAGTAAGTAAATTTGTAATCTAACTTGTATCAACTAAGTTTGTAAAATTAACTAAATTATAAACTACCGCTTTTGATGAAACTGATTTAATTATTTATTATCAAAATACCCTTATACCATATTGGTGTCGGGTTGATGAAACTGATATGGATAAATTATATACTAAAATAGACCTGTTACATTTCTCTGAGTTCTCAGACTTTTGTGTTTCCTACATCTGTATAATGTAGAGTGTATTTCGCTGACGTTTTATATACAGTTTGATCTTTATACTTGTTCACTTTATTTAAATGTATGAAGATCCTTTGCACAAATGAACATCTAGTTAAAGTATTGGCGGACGGAGAATATGGTTTGAACGTAAATCAAGTTTTAATCGTGTCAGCAACAATTGGTCTAAAAATGAAAAAGTGAAAATTTTTTAACTGAAGAAGAAATAATACATTTATAGAAGTCTGGACAGATTAAACTGTTTCAAGAAAAAAATATTTAGATGAAGATCATAATATAAGATGATTACAAACACAATCAAAGCCTTCAAATTGTGAGTCTATATAAAATATTTTAAATTATCTTAGGTAATTATAAAACATTTTTATTCTTTATTAGCAAATACACGGTGGACAAATATATGTTAATAAACAGATTACCGAACTACAAGTTAGCATTTTGGATAACGCTAGAAAAAGCAACAAAACAGTAGTATAAAAAGTAAAATGTCAGTAAAAACGGAAAAGATATTCAATGAAATTTATGAAATAAGATTTGTTGGACTGCAGAGCGACATTCAATATAGGCCTACGTAGCAGGGTCGAACAAAAAGAAGAACACAAGATGTCAGTGTCATAAACTTTCAGAAAGGCAGATGTTAGTGAAAATATTGCTACATATACAATGAAAGGTGAGCTGCTCTATGTTCAAACTCTATGACCGTACGGGACAATAACAGTCGTTAATAGAAAAACTCTGATGAATTAATTTGAAGTTCTTTACGTAGGACACACTTTTTTCAAAATGCTTTTGACCACTTTTGAAAATTAGTTTAGATATTAGCATATCGTTTATCATACATGCAAAACTCTCGCTGACAAAACATTCTACAGTTTATTACAAAACATGTGATGTATCTGAGATTAAAACAACTTTAAGGTTTCTTTACGGTTTCAAGATCACACAAATCTTTTAAACATAGCAGGGTAAAATAAAATCATTTACACTTCTAGCTGATGTACAGGAACAAAAAGAGGTTTTTGGAAATCTCAGTTTAGTATGCAAACATATGAGACCCACCGTGTACTCTGAAAGTAGTCTACCAGCTGTGCTATTTGTGACGTCCGTAGTTATCTTTAGTTATCAGTTACATTTTACTTTTTCAATTAATTTAAAATATACCTTATCTGATCCGTCAGCGTTCTTGTAGTTTAATATTCTACTAATACATATTTCGGGAATTAAATCCCCATCATCAGGTAAAACTTCTTCTTACTAATATATAGGAGTCGTCGGTAAAATTATTAAAAACACATACACACACGAACGAATAAAACAAACTCAACTGGTAAAAATTACATAATTAAAACCCCGTACACACACAGCTAACGAAGACAGTGCGCACTGCCTGACAGTCACATATCATCTGGGCTGATTGCAAAGTTCACCGTTTATCTTTAATACGGTATCATACAACGTGTTCGATCTAAATGAAAGCTGGTCGTTGAGCAAACTTTCTTTATGTATTTTGGATGCTTTATAAATTTTGAATTATTCCAACGCATCCATCAAACGACCTTTGTTAGTGACATGCATGGGTACCATATTTTCCGCAAACCCAGTGTAGTTGTAATTTTCATTAATTAAATGTAATGCAAATTTAGACTTGGCTGATGTGAAGTCCTTTTTTGGTAAGTGTTCTTTATATCTGTCAATTAATCTCCTCCCCGTTTGGCCGATGTAAAACTTGTCACAATCATCACATTGCAATTTATAGATGCCTGAGCAATTTTCTATTACTTTAGGAGAACTTAATCTTAATATATAGTTGTGATTTTGTTTTTGTTTGTTGTGATCAGATAAGGTTTATTTTAAATTAATTGAATCTTGTAAGCGATCTGGAGACCATTTATATGATGAATTTCAGTTTTTGTTTGCAGCTTATTTGTGTTCACTGTATGTAAACATTAGGGAGACTGTGTTGAATGAAAGTATATATGTACGAATCTACGAAGACCATAAATTTACCTGAATATATTACATCCTCTATGTGTAAAAAAGGATTAAATTATTCAATATTTTATAATAAGTAATAAAATACTTAAGAGATGTACTATTTGTAAATGGAAATGTTTTAATAAATTGGTTTTTGCTACGTTTGTGAAATGTTTTTGCCAACCATGTTTATCATAATTAAGTCGCAAGTTCGGCTTACTCACTCTCCGAAACATTCTTGCGGTCTCTCGCTACCACATTGACTTCGCGCTTATTCACTACGCTTCGAGGAGGTCTTCTGACCTTACTACGCTACACTGGCTATTTTGTATGAAATTGAATAGCCGTGTTTCGAAATCATCCGGCCAGTATTAATTTGCGATTCGGTGCGTGAAGGTACAATTTACTGTTGGTTAATTATGGTATGGCGTGCTGGTCATTGTTTATTTTTGCGACAGTGTGTATCTGACAGTTACAAAATTGTAAAACGTATCATGTACTAGTGTTTTTGTGTTTAAAAACTGTAATTGAAGCTTCTAATTAGTACTGATTACACTGTTATACGATTACGTTTTGTGCGATTGCAGCAACAATATTTGAATTTAGGATTAAGAGAGAAGATTGTTTACAATATATTTATTAAACTTACAATAGTAAACAAACTTTATATATCACATTTTTTCTGAAACAAAATAATAAATTAATGAATATATTACCAATTTTACTTAATTACATAATTTTTCTGGATTCATGATGACGATAACCAGACAATTGCTTTTAAAGTTATTTACTTTTTTAGTACCAACTGAAACTTATTACAGACATGCTTTGGTACATAATACAATACAAAATGTACTGAACATCCATATAATCTCAATTGTAGAGGCCATTGCTTAAAATGTGCTTCCATAAGTTCCATAAGCAACGTTTGATTCCTGTGATATGAGATACTTAGGTTCTCTTAAGCATTAAAAATTCATAGTATATAAATTGATTTTGCCACGTTATTATTGTAAATCAGTCCTCTAAACTTTGATTTGATGTTTACTATTGTCCATCGGATAAGAATTATCCGTATAAAAATAAATGTTCCATTGCTAGTAACCATGTTAGTATTATACTCAAACTCTGCATTTAGTGCGTGTATGTCCTGTCATTGAATATATTAGTTACTATCCGTACCTTCTCTTCTTATAGTTTAGATGTGTGGACTGCTTTATAATGCAATTTCTGGCCCGTTGTCAGTAAACGATGTGGATTTATATTTATACAGGTTTCTGAAGTCGGAAAACTGTCCTTGCAAAGATGGGCTGTTTAAATCATCAGATGAGGGAAAATGAATGTTTTTTTAAATCGTTCAAATTTAACCAATTGTTTCTTATGGTTTTGAAAACATGAACGGGATCAATATTGCTGAAAGTTTTCAAATGCGAGGAGTCCAACCGTATGACATTAAGACAATTTGGGCTAGTAAGGTTCTTAAACATATTTCTGTTGAGTTTATTATTGTCTGGCTAACAGTATAAAAATCACAACAATAAACTGGCTGAATTACTTGCATTCTTAAGTCATAAAATTGGCAACCAGTAATATTTTTGACAGTTTTTGCTTCTGATGTTACATGATTTCCCGCTTTTTCTATAATTTTTCCGCCTTTATGTTCAATTTTTGAAGTTATATAAATTTCATTCAGCTGAAGAGTAACATATTTTTTCCTTTTATTCAAAGTTTTGTCTGAATGCATAAGGCAATTTTCATTTTGATTGGATGAAGAGGCTGATATGAGATAAGATGATGAGAGTTGTGTTAAATACTCGTGATGTACCAAAATACGAAAACATGTCTCCCTGATTCCTGAAAAGCATGCTGCAGATTAAATGTAAACTATAAACGACCACACAAGCATACTAACCAAATATCTATGAACCTTACTAAAAACTAATTTAAACTGAACGTCGATAAAAGTTCCTTGTTTTTCTATTGCAGTGTTTTCATATTCATCACTATCTGAATTTAAAGTTTTAGAGTGGAACGTTTTGCATCAGTCTAAGGAAAGTGTATTAATATTTTGTAATTAATCGTAACATGAACAATCTTTATACCCGGAGTAAATTTATGAATGCTTTATGATTGTAACCGAAGAGGTAATCTTAAATTATGAGGCAAAATCCACTGTAAGTGCCTTTAGTAAGAAAATTTCTTTTTCACTCACTTGAGTTGTTATGTCTATTAAAATGCTAACACTTACTGTAATTTTTGGAATATATTTCTAAAGTCACATTTATAAAGTCCAATCATTTCTGGAGTTTTATGTACATACCAATCTTGTATCCTGGTGTGAACGTTGGATATTAAGTTATTGATGTCCTTTGTGCTATCACACTTTAAGCACTCCTCAACCTGACTGTCACATATCTAACAGTGTTGCGGGCGACTTTCTTCAGGAGCATTTCTTTTTGTAGTGTCCACAGTATTTAAATATCTTGGCTGCTCACAAAACACTTGTGGAACCTCGCCCAGGTAGCAAGTCTGGGGTATTACGAGGAAATACCTTTCATTCGCCGTTCACATATTTATTCTTTTCTGTCCTAGATATATCAGATTATATTAGATTGTCAGATAAAAGAGTTTTATACATACTACAGAGATTTTTGAAGGAACCCAGTCTTTTTTGGGGTATATTTATTACCCTACTTTTTATTGTTTCATCATTTGGGAACTTGAAAACTTTAAAATACGATTATCTATGGATCTGTAATTCCTTTTACAACGGAGAACACAACACGTAAGTGGCAATATTTCTGACTAACCTATACTAATCAAATTAGTACTAATAATAAAGACTTGTAACAAGAATACATTTTTTGTTTATTTTGTAAATGACAAACGTTTTGATAGTAATATAACTATCATTACCAGATATAATTAAAAAATTCAAAATTTCCAAATCAATTGCTCAAAACAGCTTTTTTATGTGTAGACTAAATTTAATCTTTCTATATGTGTATTAAAATAAGTTATATAATTAATTATGAAATATAAATATAATAAAATTCGTTATAAATATAATGAAATATTATATAAATATTACATAATAAATAATTATGAAATATACATATATATGAAATATATATTTTTATTAATATATAAATTATATTGTATTTATATTTACATAAATATAAATATTTATTATTTTATTAAATTAGTAATTTTAAATATATTATCATTTCTTATAACAATCTAAATGCGGTCTGTATTAATTTATTAGTTGCTTTATGTTTAAATATTTCTAAGTTTTCGCGTAAGATTTTTTTTTTGAGCTTTGGAAATATGTTATAATAAACTGTATCATTATAATCTTGAATTGTGTGTTTGTTTTTTATTGAGTGTCTAGGTAAATTTGATTTATATTTATATGGTTTTAAATATGAATTACCGTGTTGTGTATATCATTTGTTCAAAAAAGTTTTTTAGTTTGGCCAACATAAAATTTTTTACAGTCAGGGCACTTAATATTAAATACTTCCTTTAAATTATAAAATAATTTATCTGTTTTATGTTTGATTCTATCAAAATCTGATTTATTCTTGTTATAGGTAATTTTTATATTTTGGTTTATAAATAACTTAGAGTTTTTTGAATAATATTGTCTATGTATGTGAATTTAATGTATTTAATAGTTTGATTTTTCTGTGTTTTGTTTCTGAAAGAATTATTAATTTTTGATTAATTTTGTTTCTTATGTTAACAATAATTTTGAGTTTATATCCATTTTCTATGGCAATATCATAGATAATTTCCTTTTACTTTTGTATTTTAAACATAATTAAATAAATATTATTTAATCTATATATCATAGAATTGAATGGAGCATATTTGTATTGAGGAGGATGAATTGAATTTTTGGAATCATTAAAGACGTTTGAGTTGGTTTTCTGAATATATTGTATTTAAATTTAATATTTATAATAATAATATATACAAAAATTATGTTATTATTAGTTTCAGGTTTTATGGTAAATTTAATAATTTTATGGAGATTATTAATTAAATTAAAATTTTGACTAATTTTATTACCGATATTTTGAAATATGTAAAGTGTGCCAACTACATATCTGTAATAATGAACTAGAGGTCTAGATTTTTAATAATGTCATGCATTTCCATATCTAAATGTTATATTACTATTCAAACATTTGTAAGTTACAAAATAAAAAAATATTGTTGTTAAAATTTTTATCATTATTAGTAATAATTTAAACACACAAAGAATTCATCATATATCAATACACTAAACTAATTATGTATAATTTATTATTTATTTTGACAAATTGTTCATGTTATAAATTAATTTTAAAAAGTTACTGTAAGTTAACAATTCCATGCATAAATTCTTGTTAACCTTTATAAACACATGCAAATTTTAATTTAGGTTATGTTTCAATAAGCACGTGAGTTGATCAAAACGTGTTTGAAATCAGTTTGTTAATAAAACACAACAAACACTAGTAAGATTGTAGTATTATAAACTATAAAATTAAAATTCACTACAAAATCGTCACAACAAACTATAACAAAACCTTGGAAATCAGCAAAATTATTGGAAAATAGCCGCTCAAATGATACAAATCGCACTCCTCTCAACGGTCACTTCGGCCTTAGACACAACGTTACCATATTTCTACATTTCGGCCTAACACTAGTTTGCCATAGATAGTTCGTTTGATGTTATCCTGTATGTTGTTTCAAAATTTACCAGCTGTTATCAGCCATGTTCGGTATTCGACACACTGCCCAACTACCAAGATCTAATACATAATAATATTTTTTGATTTCAATTTGTGTTAATTTTTGTCAATATATACTTTTAAAAAACTGTATATAATTTACAATACCTCTCAATATAAGATAACTAGATGCATTCATTTAATTTTTGTTTTAAATTATTGACCACTTTACTTGTTTTAGGGTATTAACGTGAAAGTAGTTTAGCAGAAGAAGAAATATTTCAAAACAGGTAATAATTTGATTTTGATTGAAATAAAACCTTTATTAATCAAAATGTTGCCAATTTAAGGTGTTATAGCAAAAAAAAGTGGGTAAAAAAAAATTTTGTGTCTACTCTAAACGAATGAACTAAAAAGCTATTTGCATTTTTGAATTTTACATGCTCTTAGGGAATCAGACAGTATTGTTATGACATTACAGAACAGTCTACGTGTTTGTTGAATGTGCCAGAAGAATCTCGCTCTAATGTGTGTGACATATGTGACTCTAGACGCATTAGCGAGAGTTTTCTCGAAGTCGCCAGCCGCGCGGACTGTGTCAAGGCCGCAATTAATTGCGTAGTACACACTGGCGCTAAGACGTAGTTTTGAACGTTCTGATCTATGAGCAGAAGTATAAATACATGGCGGGCGGTATGTTATAATACAATTGTGTTTTAATTTTAGTTGACATTTATTTGCGTGTGAACAATTTTTATTTGATTTGTTATAAGAGAATGTGTTGTTAATTACGAACTGTTTAACTGTGAAAATTAAAGCTGGCGATTAGTGACTTAATTGGTGTCTTGTATTTTCTTTCACTGTACCTACGACGATCAAGTAGATCGTCGTAACAATAATTTTAAGCTAAACACAGTGTAAAGCAAAGGTCGCACAGAGGTTAGCTGTAATTTAATGTCCAGGCATTCCTCCGTATGATAGAGCATAAGCAGATACGAAAAGAACAGTATTAATTAAGTAAATTTACTATGGTTACTTGTTTCTGTATCAGTATCTTTAATTCCGTTCGAATTTCGTTCTTCGAAAAGAAAGTTTTTTTTCACAAGATATTATTTAAGTTTAAATATTTTTTAATTCGTGTCATATTTCAACTTTGAGAACAGTTTGAATTAAACCATTTTCATTGAAACTGTTATATTTCGGCAATAAGATATATGGAAAATATAAATCAACAAAATTTACGTATGCAAATGGAAATCATACGTTTTTATGAAAATTCCTTTCTCAAAGGTTATTCTGATATACTACTTGAGTCATGTAGACATGCGATTTGTACTTTCTCCAGTATATCAATAAGATATAATCAATACGTTGGTTAAATATTATTATATTAGTAATGTACTTTGGATTTACAGTGCAACCTGATATACTACAGACAGTGAAACTATAGATGTGAAGTATAGTTAAATGATATTAATTGATGACTCGTTGGGCACTTGGTGAAACATATTAATACAAAGGTTTTGTAAAATATATAAAAACACTTGGTAAGTTTCACAAATTTGTGAAACTTACCAAGTGTTTTTATATATTTTACAAAACCTTTGTATAGTTAAATGGTATTGAAACAATTATGTTGAACTTGTAGCTTCAGGACATTACATTTGAGAGGCTGGATTTTTGAATATGTGCTGATAGACTGATATCTAGTGACAATGACGATGAGATGAAAATCATTAACATATTTTTTTAATTAGAGAATAAAAACAATTCTGGACAACAGAACTCAAATTTGATTTAATTTAATGTATATAGTTAGCATAACAGAGCTGACATTCTTACAGCTGATAACAAAATCAATTAATTAGAAAAACAGAAAGCAAAGTATACGGATATAAATAACTCTATTTGGCCTTTATATTAAATTACAATTGCTAGCCGGCTGCTGCAGTATATCCAATTTCCTGCTGCGGCAACATAATATGATTTGCGAATATCGGTGGAGTGATAAAACTTGGACGTGACCGGGCTGCAGTGTAACAGCTCCATTCACTGCCACTCTTCATAAATTTGTCTATATTTGTCTCATGTATAATACGTCTATAAAGAATATCGTTGATATAGAAAATAATAATATATTAAAATGTGAAATCAATGTAACAAAACTATGTAATTAGTTGGTCAGTGACCATATTTAATCCTACTGGGGAAAGGAAAATAATCACAAGCCTTCACCAACACATTTAGTCAGACTTTTAACAAATAGACAGTTTACATACGTCCAGTATTCCTAGTAACTGAGCACAGCTATTAAGTTGGCAACAAGTACAAAGGCAAACAGTGACTAAAGTATAAACAAATATTTGTGTTACTGTGCAGTATGTGCACACTAAACAGTACCAGTAAAGAATGATTCACATCACACTTTGCTTACAGGTAAATAATTTCCCATAGCTATAATTATTAAAAGATTTATTAGTTTATCAGAATATCTAATGTGATAATATAAATCAACTGAAAAAGGTGAAAACTGTTAACTGGGACGTGTAGCAGGAGTTTGCAAACCATTCTCTCATTATGAACTAAACATTGACATTGTTAGAATGTCTGTTTCTTTTGTGCTTCAATAAGAAAACTTAGTTTCCGTAATTAGATCTAACTAAACAATTATTTAAAATATAACCTTACAATTTATACTAAATAATCTTAATACGTTTTATGTCATTCTTTATCAATGTATTATCTATACATTGAAATCCTGGAAAAAAAATACATATCTTAGAGCTAGAAAATAGAAAAATACATAAACATAAGCAAATACTTTCGTTTCGCGTTTTGATTAGATAAAAATTTAATCCATTGTGCTGTTTTGAAAGAACATAGAACATGGAAATTCCTGGAAGACAAGTTATGAGGCAAAATTAGTAGTTCCATATGTTGTTCGACAGGAGATATTGGAAAAAAATTACACTTGAGCTGTATGTTTCGTTTTTTCCAAAACAATTACTAAAAAAAAATTGAAAATTTTAATTTAAAGTTCAATTTTTTAGGTTTACTGTGCAATAATAATATTAAAATACTAATAAACAAACATTTGGTAGTTAGAATTCTATATAATTTTATTTTAAAAATTTATAGTCAATAATGTCACATAAAATTAAAAAGTAGAAAATCAACTTGCATTAAAAGATATTACAGTCTAAATAAAACATAAATTATCAGGTGTTTTGTTTACAAAGCAGCTTAAATTTATAACTTTTTACAAAAAATTTAGTACTGTTAGAAATTTTACTTCTAAAATTTCTAGGGGTTTTTGCCCTGTTGTGAGACGTTTGTTACTACAAAAAGGCAAGTAATCTGTTTTTCTCTTATACCGCAGAACACATTGATTAAAAATTTGTGGAGAAAATTTGAATCCACAGTAGCATGTAAATTATAATGTCCCATTTAATGTGAGTTTGTAAGAATTTAATTTTCATTTACTACTTTTTATATTTATATTTAATAGTTTTTCTTTTTGTAATTTAATTTAATTTGTGTTTATAAAAACTCAAATTCTGGTTTAATTGTCTTGTAAAAATCTTTTATTTATTGATTCATTCCAATTGTGGATAAACATTAAGTGTATACATTGAAGGTTAAGTGCAACAGGTTGAAGTGTAAGGCTAACACTAAGTTCCACGATTTTTTCTAACATAGATGCTTCGAATGCAGTACTTTTGACCAGGACATAATGCAGTTCAGATCAATTTTGTTTATGGGTAGACGCAAATCTTTGCATACGTCTATTTAATATGTAGTTATGTGTAGGCCTAATAAGGAACCAGTTAAGTGAAATTTTTAAAATATAACATCCTAGTAAATTTCAAATGTACGTAAACTTTAATTATTTTGAAGTATTAAAAGTAAATTTGAATATATTAGAAAATAAAACACTTGCTAGTTTGATTCGGTCTCAGGAATTTAACATTTCCTACGTCATTATATAATAAAAGTCAAACATTTATTATATAATAAAAGTTTATTATATAATATAATAAAATGTTTGTATTAATATAATAAAAAATTTTATGAGAATCGTGGTTAGTGAGGACACCGACAACCAAACCTTGTGTGTAGAAAGTATTTTTAATTCGTGGACATTTGAATGGTTATAACGTGCAACTGTACCCTACACATATAGTAAACACTGTTTATTTATAAATATTTAACTGATAAATCGAAAATATTTGTGTTTTTTTTACAGAGAACAACATGTAAATATTTATATAATGATCCTGACTATTATATACTTTTATTGTTTACCTTTAGTTATATTGGCTTAAAAAGCACTCTAGTTATTACGTAACTCCAACAACCTGTATATTTATTCATTTTTCAAAATGTATTAATTTAATTTATTGTTTTTATTTACTCATTGCCATCACTCACTACAACGCCCTGCCGTTCCACCCATTGGGGGAAATCGCGTAAAGGCAGAAAAGTACTTGTTTTGAAATGGTTGATCTTTAACTCAGGAATATCCCACTTGTTTGTAGTATTGTCTCTGAGGAATTTTAAAGTCAATTACTGAAAAGACTGTGTCAAGGAAATTTGACATGACATCTGATTTACACAACTAACGTACTCAGCAAAATCACTGCGGCCATTCAATATAAGACTGTGAGATAAAATCAGTTCTAATTAAAGTGAAAAATTTCAATAAAGCACTTCATTCTGTTTGCACACAGGTCGGAAACGTCAACAAATCTACCAATCGGAGTGCATAAACCTGCGTGCCTACCTGATAGTTTTGGCTTTTCACATGATAATCCTCTAATTCTGTAACGGCACAATGACAGAAAAATATATATTTTTAAAACGCATTAGTTTAATTTAGATTAAAAAGTATATTCATTTAAAAAATATTACTTTAATCTAAATAAAATAAACTTGAATATTCTTAAATACAACAATCATTTTATATTTAAGATCACTAATAATAAAACCAATGACGCTCCTAATAATGAAGAATTGTAACCAAATAACATTTGTCATCGTAACCGAATCACTACTGATTGTAGCACAGAGATTAAACCTTTATAAGTAGTCGCGTTATGTTAGAAATGAAAGTCCTAATATGGAAATAACAGAAAACACAGTTGCTTACAATCTTACAACTGGAAACTGTAATAGTATTCGGCTACTAAATTTTATAGTTAGAAGCACCCAAGATAGTGTTATTAGCAATCTAAAATTTACGTTGATTGTTGTATTTAAGAAAATTTACATTTCGCCAATTTAATTTAGATTAAAAAAGTAAGTACCTTTTACTTTCATTGTATATACTGCCTAACGTAAATAAAATATAAGGGTAGATTTTTGTTATTTATTTTCTTTTTAAACTTTAATCATCATTTTTGTTTTACAAATTTTGTTATTATCGAAAAAAATATTTAGTAACTAATATGAACAATAACTGTTATAATTTAATTGTGTGTTTGGTGTTTACTATTCAGATTTAATAGTTGTGATTGTTGTTTTTCGTGTTAAAGCATCTTTGTTACATGGATTTATCCCAATGAACTTTGTAGCATTTTGTTCTTCATTTTGATGTCCTCTTAACACACTAACTTTACTGACAGCGACATATTCTTATCTTCTGTAAATAGTATTTCTTCGTCGTCATTTTCTTCTTCTTCTCCAGGCTTTATAGCTGCGTTGAATCTTGTGTTCTGTTGAAGATTATGATATAACCATAGACATTAACCTCCTTTCGGTAGTCCAATTAATACTTATCCCTATACATATAAATAAATTAAGGTACTCAAATTTTAATCGAAATAAATTTTAGACAATTATAATTGTATATATTACAAACATATTTGTGCTAAATTGTAGCTCAGGCTGTATTGAACCGTTAATATAAATGTAGGATATACATAAATATAAACATATTAGACTTTATTGAGGTAGACCCCGTTACAAAATGTCTATAAAAATTGAAAATGGGCGATATAGCCTTTTTTCATGTTGCAAATGTCTACCAGATTATACAAGTAATACGCTGCTTTTTTTAGGTCTCTTGTCCTACCTATTTCCCTACAGGATGTACTCTTTCGTCAAACGGGTCTGGTTCTTCAGCTCCAGAAACCCACTGTACTGTCTCTCCTGACTGGTACGTGACCAAATCTCATAGTACACCATGCCTTTACCACAGGACTTGCTGCCACAGCTCTCAATAACATTGGGCATCTCCCAGTTTTATTGTTACACATGTTTTATTTGCACAGCGTCCAAGACTCGTTATCACTATTAGACCACCTGGCTGATGTACGTTTATAACTTAGATTCCCCCCCCCATTCATAACGTTTATAGCGTGTGCCATTTTTCATGGACTTGGAAGGCATTCCTTGAAACCGGTGTAAGGTTTCCTTAAAAGACCTCATATTTTTCAATTCTGTCACCAATCTGCAAAATAGTTACTGTAGCATAACTTATGAAATAGTTTACAGGTTAATATCCTTGTTTCGTTATTCCACTTATTGTATCACAGTGACTGGATGGCATTTATTCACACAATTTTAAGAATCAAGTCCTAATGTCGTACAGTATTATACACTTACAACACACAGTACGCACTGAAAATTTATTTTCTTATTAACGTTGTTCAATATGACTTTTATTATCAATTTTAAATAGTTACAAATAAAATTTGTAATCAACAAGGTACTCTCATACGAAAATTCTAGTTAAATTTGTCTACATGTAATAATCATATCAAGTTGTATTAGAGTCCAACAATAAAAACTCTCCACTAATCAGCGACATTGACTTGATACGCACTGTACAATTTCACCAGGTATAACTGACATCTAAGCCAGCCGCTCTTGCTTATATAAGCCGGTGAATTTTCCAGAATTATTATCCATGTTAGCATGATTTGCATAGTTACAAATACTCAAACAGTCTAGAGGGTATTTGTTACACGGCCTTGACACAGACACTGCACCTGCTCGGCTAGCCGAGGAACGTCTATAGCTTTCAAGTAATTGCACCTGCCGACGTTTCGAAAGCATTACGTAATTCCGTAGCAATATTTTATGAAGGTCTTCCGCTGTGCTAACAAAACAATTACTCTACCTTAAAATCATAACATTCGTTTGTTATAGTGGAGAGTACAGGAATTTTTTTAAGACATGGCAAATAGAAGCGCAGTCGTCAAATCTTCACTTCTTCGACAGTGGATCGAGCATCCACGAATGACCAAAATTTCTGTAGATTCTAACAGTTTACTGTCTCATTCACTATACATTGTACGTCTTTCTGTACTATTTTTTCGCTTTACAAACACACTTGCATGCATTTTATGTTCGCGCCGGTTTTGTTGTTACTGATGTATACACAATGAAACAATGCACATTTATAGCCTGCGCGTAAACGAACTGAATCAAACTCGACTGCGTAAAACAACACTGTTTTCAATTTATTGCCGAGTTTGAATTTATAAATTGGTTCTGATAGCCATTACGAGGAATGACAATAATTTAGCTTTGATGCAGCAAGACCTTGCTATTTAACCAGGTTGAGGTAAAAAGACGGATAGACTTCAGAGAGAACATATTAGTGAAAGTATTGTTGTATATTACTGTCTGTTAACATACACACTCCGCATGGTATAAAAACTTTAACGTGCCATATTTAAATAATATACGTACGTTATCTAGTTCAAATTACGCTAACTTAAAATCTGTATAGAAATATTTTTTAAACCATTTGTGAAAATTTAATACTACACGCACGTGAGCTAACAGTCTACTACACCTGAAGTAACACTATTTCTAGTTGTTGCCGTCAGAAGTAGTAACCTGACGAGTACTGTTGAAATTCATTAAAGAGACGCGTAAAAAGTAGGATTTATTTACCAAAGGCACGAAACCGTGCAAGGCAAATATCCTCAGGAGAGAAAGGACCGCCCTTGTAGACAATACGTAAATGTGATATCTACTTTTGAAAATATAGCCACTCTATAATATTTAATATATTTGAAATAATATTACTAAAAATACCATAAATGAATCACATATTTTAGAAACATCAATGAGCTCCAATGTATCACAGGTAAGCATATAGCCTTTAGCAACAAGTTTTTGTAGATTTAAGCACACACTATTCATTATGTGAGCGGATATTTTTACTAATAAAAAAAAGAAATTTTAAATGTAATTTGTTTTAATACTGGAAGTCAGATGGCACAGGACGCTTGGATTAGCTAACAATAATGCTCAAAAAGCTTTGTGCACTAGCACCTTAATTATTCTAAAATTAAAATAGGAGCGCTCCCTGATGAACAGTATATTGTGTTTGTCGATACTCATTATTACAGTATGCTTAATTTAAGTCTTCGTCTTTTCTCTGAAATACAAAAAGTCACTAAAGACTTATATTCAAAATAACATTTATTAAACAATAGCTAACTTTAAACATACGATTGGGGTTTTAAACATTAAGAAATTAATATGGGTTTCAAGATCCTGTTGAATGACAGTCGAACTGGCGAGATACAGTCTAAATCATAAACGGCGGGAGTTTATGGTTTACATATAACATTAGCCGTTTTTCCATACGAGGACAATGCAACCTCACCAGCATTTGAACTCCCATAACAAATGGGGAGGCACCACGAGGACGAGTGATTGTAGATCATCAGCTGCGTGTTGACAGGAGACTAAATACTTTAAAATATTCAGTTCCATCAATATAGCTCTTCTTATAAAGTTAAGTAAATATTGTTATTATTGTTCTATCATTTGTTGTAGAAAAACTTGCCAGTACTCTGTTAGAGGTGAGAAATGTTCTGGATGCGCAAAACCAAGATGGAGAAAACAAGCCTGAGTGGTCATAAGATATATTATAATCAACGCCTAATACCTGAAATAGACGACTATGATGATTATAAATTTTAAATTTGGGTGCTGTAAATAACACAATAGTGTGACAACATTTTTGCACTCAACTGAAGTGTTGAATTGCAAATCATAACAGTTATAAACACTTTGTTACAATTGTTGTAATTACACCTCACAGAAGTATAGAGGTCACTCTAGCTAATCAACAGTGTTCCGTAATTTCCAATTGATGCATTATTGATATACGTTCCCTGTTTTGCGTGTTGGTAATTTTTTTTTACTTTTAATGCTTCCTATCTACAGGGCAACAAGTACGGCCGTGTCAATGTTATCTACTTTTCAACGTTGCGCAACAGGATATTTTAAGACTTAAAATATGCAGGAAGCTAAGCTAGTACTTAACTGTATGATCTCTGTCATTCTGTCAGTTTACTTTCAAACTAAGCTAACCCATGCTTTGGTTTCTATTTTTCATCCTGGCTGTACTGTTGTTTTGGTTTCATTATTTCCTTTTAAACATCATTAATGTTCTTCCAATATTATGAGTGTAGTCCAATGACTTTAAATTTCACAAACTCATTAGCGTACTTTTTACTAGCTTGAAAGGAAAAACCATGTTACAAGAATTTTATTAAAACTGTATCAGACCTGAACCAAGTTGATATGTAACGTCATCAGGTTGTACGTATACGTACCGTAAATTGGCTGAGATGTGAATAGGGAAAAATTATCGCGTCAGCGATCAGTAATTAAAACAACGCGATGTAACAAAGCATGGAATAAGATAGCCATCTTCTGTGTATACCAAAACATACAGTTCGCTGTCTCCTAAACAGTTAGCACAACTTTCTGTGGCAGCCGTCTTTTAATGTAGTTGTCTATAATGTGTACTACACCGTGATATAAATTAGACAGTTCAGAGTTATCAAATATGATGTACCGTGACATGGGTTCATTGTCCTTTATGCTACTTTATAATCCATATCATCAATCGACGTTACTTGAACTAAAACAGTGACAAGTTTTATTATTGATCTTAATGTAACTTGCAAATATTTCAAGGAATATCTTCTTTTAAATTATTTGAGAATTGTTTTTAGATATATTTTGTTCCTAGGCGAAAAAAATTGTCACACTGTTTACTTCTATGAAAAAAGTAGAAAGAAAATTACTGTACCCTAACTGGAAAAAAAATTAGTATTACTTGTGTTCTAACCTTGATTTTATTAAATTCTTGACTTGTCAACACACCTATTATATAAAAATTAGAGCTCATGTTCTTTAAATAATAGAAAATGTTTTAACCATTAAGAAGTAGGCAACAGAATTTGTTACAGATTACAGTAAGGTAATAAAAAGAAAATTATCAATAATATTCTTGTGAGATATAGTAGTATAATAAGTGAGTAAAGAGTCACTTTTTATTAAGGAATTTCAATATTAATAACGTGGATTCTAAAATGATTTGAAGAATAATTTTAAAATAAAGTAGGACGTATGAAAAAGTAAGGTTAACTTTTGGATACCACTAAGAGAACATACGTTATTTATGATGTAAATGTTAACAATAATTGGTAAGTTACTTGCATAACGTTTTTCGTTCTATCATCTCGTATACTGTGCAGTCACTTTTTCTAATTCAATTTCTTCGGCTAACTAACTTTCTATTCTCGTTACGTCTAGACAGTTAACTAAAACCAGTATATGCTGACTATTATATTAGGACGGGCGTTTTCAGTGTTAAAATCATTTACAGAGCGACCACCAAATAATGGTAAAACTCTTTCCAGACTTTGTTCACAGATGAATGCAAAATGTGTTGGACAACTTCAACTTACGAAATAAAATTACATACACGTTTCATGTTAGAGAATAGGTCTACAAAATCTATAAATTAGAAAAGATTTATAACAAATCAGAATAACAATATATTTCTTCTAATTAAGTAGCCTCCGTAGGCGGTCCACATCTTCCAGTGTTAATCCACTTAAACGTAAATTTGTTCATTAGACTTTTCGGAATAGTACTAAATTTGAATAAATACTACGCACGCTAATATCTTAATAGCCATCGCTTCGGAATACAACCTCTTATGGCTAAACAGTTTAACATAGAATACCTTAATTGGTTAGGATTACAGTAGGAGCTGTTAAGCCATTAAAGTTTGCTGATTGAAAAATTTGAAACGTTTTTGCTTCTTTTAACATGTAAAAAGTACTTATGTCAGTCCCTATGCAACACCTTCTGATATACACACACCTCGATATGTACAGTCATATATAACAACCATGAATATAGGAAATCACTACTGGTATTCCAGAGACGGAGCCATTACAGAACGACAACCACTGACAAAATGTTTCTATAAATTGTACTTCTACGTTTAGCTTATAGATAACAAAATTCCCTAAACTGTTAACCATGCAAGGGTTCATTCACAAAAAAAAAAGCCGTATAATATTATACTTACAGTATATTCGAGAGAATTCCCATAAATACTGCTGTGCCTTCTCCAGTTACAGAAGACGGAAACCAGTATTATAGAGAAACATGGTTATAGAGAGTATTTTACTAAGACTTACGCAATACACAATTCCAAGTCAGGAGATTTGGATTTTAGGAATTCAAGGATGTCCACCTAGACCGCCGGGTAAAGTATTTCTGCAGAGACAGTTTGCCAGTTCGCGACGAGAAGGCTTATGTAGGGGAAAGTGATAAGTTGTGTTCATAAACATTAGAATTCCTATGTGACAACACGCGTCAGCGTTCAAGGTTGTTCAAGGCATACGTTCCAGACGTTTGTCTATCATTCTCCCAGTCATTGTAGAAGGTGTGATATTGGCACAAATTCTAGCACAGTCCAAAGTTTCTATAACTACTCAATTTTTCTAGACGCAGCGTCCTGAAAGACTGAATTATTTTGTTAAAGTTCAGCACGGTATAAATAAGCATTCAGCGGTCAATTTTAGTCCTGGTGATATGCGTTTGAGAGTGATTGTTGCTGTTTACTGGAAAATGATTATTGTCTTACTTAGTAAAACACTACAATAAGGAGAAATGTATTTATTTATTTTTGTGTTGGAACAAGTTTCAATTTAAAAAATTGTAAATACGTGTCCTTGATTGGTAAGTAGCAAACAAGAAGAATTGTTAAATCTTTTTAGAGAGTACAGATTTCCTCCACAAGAAGAGTGCCTCTAGCAAACGTTACAATGGACTGAGGTACACACTCACGCACAAAAAACACACACACATACACACACACTCATGCTACATATACACATGTTCATATTTACACACATAATCGAAGTAATGATTTTATTTCTAATGACAAAATAGTTTTCCAGAGAAAAGATTAATTAATCTATTTTGTGGAGTTCAAACATTTATAGTCTTTCAGTTGATGAATACAATTTTATTTTAAAAAATAAATATATTAATTTTATTTTTTAAATATGACCAAAAATTACACTAATTACAAGAATAAAGTTTATAATTTGCATTGATAGCTTAAAATTAAAAGGAAAAACAAAAGAAAATTGAACACTATAATTGAATACACACATTATAATATTGTCACAAAATAAGCAAAGTGTTCGTGATACTGGGTTAGATTAACAACACCGCCTGTACTGTTTTTTAAAAATTGTATAGGAAACAACTTCTTTTAAGGTTTACGGATATAATTAATATGAGTAAGTAATATAAAGATGAAAATATTCTTTCATTAGCAACATTCAATAACCAACTGTCAAAAAGGTTAGCGAGGTGTGGAAAGTAACTAGATACTATTCATTGAGATTAAAATTAAGCCTATAACTTGAGATTTTTTGACACGGACTCACAGCTGTTACCGTGACAGAAATCTTTGCGTTGAAACGTACATTTGGTAAGAACGCATTTGCTTATTCTACAATCTTCTAGAGTATTATATGTTATTAGTAGATCGATATGCATCATATTTTTGTTTACACCGTATTTAGTGATACACTTGATAAGTGACACGGTATCTATATCACACATTAATTTCCTATGTCAATTAAGTAATCAACATTTAAATAGAAAATTTTTTGTAAACACATTTCCTGAAACAATAAGGCGCAACACTGATACTGTGGTACAAAGTTTACAATTTCTCGTACTTAGCAATCTTGCGTTTCACGTACATTTTGATTTAGAGTGCTGTTAAAGAAGAACATTGAATACTAACTAGTTTTGTCGATATATAGATTAAACGTGAGAGAATCACTAAGTAGAATTCGGTAAAGACTCTCACACGTTCATGCAGTATTCCTAGTAAAACTCTCACTCTGAGGCAACTCCCTACTTTGGTGACAAAGCTGGGAAGTTTCTTCCTGAAATTATATTGTTTAGCGGTTTGGAATAATTGGTAACTGACAAAGTTTAATCCAGAGTCTGAAATGTGCTCAGTATTTGTACTTGCACCAGATGTCATTCTACCCTCTCACCAGCGTCTATTTGCTTGAATTTCTGAAGAAACGTACGTTACTATGTCCTCTAAAGTAAAACATTTCACGACAAAAACCTGATAACAATTTAATCTAATATTAAATTTCTTTGAACATTCAAGTTTATATATACTTAATTCCGCTACTCTGTATTTTATAGTAAAACAAAACGACTTTTTAAAATATAAAGCATTGTAAATATGAAACTTTATATAACTCAGTTATTGAATTAGAAAAAAAAACTCTTTGGTTTACACAGAGTGCCGCTGCATACAGCCGTTTGAAACCTGCATATCTCCTGTTGGCGAATATGTGAGGATACACGCCAACGACATTTTTATGAAGATACATACTCTCTCCCTCTCCCGCACAAAACACACACACACACACACACACACACACACACACACACACACACACACACACAAACACGCACCTTGGGTACACCAACTAACTGCAGTTCAGTAAGTCAGTTACCAATTATTTATACAATCTATTAGATTGCTAATATCAGTTTAACCACTAATCAAGTGATTTTAAGTGCTTGAAAGTGATCTTTAGTAAAGTAGCTCAGGGTGTAACAATAATTTATGGGTATAATTCGTAGCAATCACTTTTGTCTACGTAACAGAATTAATGCTATATGACTGTGATTACGTTTGTAGAATTGTGAATAAAAATTGGGAACCTTACATCCTGTGGATGAAGCAATTTTTGAGGTGGACATTCTGAACGCATATAAGTAGAGGGAAAATGCCGGTTCTAACGCACAAAGGAATGCCGCCTTTCTTAAAAAACATAAAAAACGATAAAAAACAAGATCAAAGAGATGCCGCCGTTCCCGCGGTCCAAGATTTTTTCCCACGCTCTCCCCACCACCCTGGACCCGCAGTATCCGCGAATTTTCGCGAAAATAATTTTTTATATGCAGCCTTTCGCGAGCCTAAATCACTTTCACTTTCTAATTTCCGCGAATATAATTTTTTATATGCCACCTTTCGCGAGCCTAGATCACTTTCACTTTCTACTGGACCACAGCATCCGCGACTTTTTCGCTGATCTGTGTCAAGATCCGCGACTTTTTCGCGTATCTGGACCACAGCATCCGCGAATATAATTTTTTTATTTTTTTATATGCCGCCTTTCGCGAGCTTAGATCACTTTCACTTTCTATCATTATAGTGTATATATTAAATATATGATCGGGGAGTACCAACCTTGCATGAGTTCAAATTTGTTATAATGTATATTAAATCTATATGATCAGGTTTACCAACCTATGGTGGGGGGTTCCGACTTGATGAATTATAGTGTATATATTAAATATATGATCAGGGTTACCAACCTTGCATGAGTTCAAATTTGTTGTGTGTTATAATGTATATTAAATCTATATGATCAGGTTTACCAACCTATGTATGGGTTCAAACTTGATATGTGTGTGTATTATACTGTATATTAAAATATATGATCAGGGTTACCAATCCTGCATTATTGTGTGTGTGTGTGTATAGAACAGATCTGCCAACATTTTTCTTCGGTGGGAAATTCAAACTATATTATAGTAAATTGTTGACGACGACTTCGATATCAACTCTCTCTCCCCTCCTCTCTCTTTGTCTCTAGACACAGTTGTCATCAGTTTTACATAAGCGTCGTGCTACTTATGGATTATTGTAATTAGCGATACTAAAATGTAATCACCAGGAAATATATATTTATCACCTATCTCGTGGCGTCCTTTTTTGACACATGACAGTCATTGACTACGATTTAGAAATTAATATACTGCCAAGTCTGTGTGTGTGTGTGTGTGTGGTAAAGTGTTACGCATAAAAAAATCTCCTTGAAATAAGGTATTTTCAAAAGTTTTGTGTACACACACATTGTATAATAATTTTCGTAATTGTAAGATACAACCTGCAAATTATTAAAATGTCTCTCTCACACATTTCTGATTACTATACAAATAATTGGATGCATATTCGAAGATTTCCCTTATTCAAACGATTTGTATGTGTGTACACGAACTTAAATACAGACGATTGTAATTTTAAAAATTCATTTTTTGCATTAAATATATATCGTAAACAATGAAATAATAATATTTCGTCATTGTAAGATTTTAATAAAACAATTATCAGTTTAAATAATAATTTTCATGATTGTAAGATACAACCTACAAATTATTAAAATGTCTCTCTCACACACATTTCTGATTACTATACAAATAATTGCATGCATATTCGGAGTACGTTGACAGCGAAACAAGTCTATGCACACACACACACACATACACACACACAACGATACTGAATTAGATATAGTTATTATTCGCTGAATTAAACCAGAGGTCATTAACCTTGTGTACGACGTCCTACATTCTAATTTCACACCTGTTAGTCATTAGCAGTGCTGACAGTAATTATGGATTATAAAGTATTTACTCTAAAAACGGACAACTCTACTTTCTAATTTGACACCTGTCAAGCATTAACACCGCTTACAGTAATTACTCTAAAAACGGACACACACACACACACGTGCTTTCCCCACTACAGAGTACACTATATATACGCTAAGTAAGTTAGCGGCAATTTCTTATTTGTCGACTTGTACTGCACGTATTACGTGTCCTCCAGTATACACATCTTCTTTTGAAAGACTGTTTGTACGTCTTCAGTGTAGACAACGCACATACTAGTTTGGCTGATACTGTACGTGTCTTCCAGTATACACATCTTCTTTTGGTAAGTGTATAGATTTTATTTAAACGTAAAAATTATCAAGTGCATTATTTATTGAATTTAATACATGTGTGTGTGTACGCGTGTGTATGATCAAATTACAATTTCTGAAAATATATTCTTACTGTATTTTTATAGTGGCAATTTCTCACTAACGTGTGCTGATACATCTTTTTTTTAATAGTTGAAAGACTGTTTGTACGCCTTCAGTGTTGACAACGCACATGTACAGATTTTATTTAATTTTAATTTTAATGTATGTGCAGATTTTTATTTAAACGTAAAACTTATTTGCATTATCAAGCGTGTTATTGAATTTAATACATGTGTGTGTGTGTGTGTGTGTGTGTGTATGATCAAATTATTATGTCTGTTACAAATTTTCTGAAAAATTGCTTTAAACAAACGTTTTTAATGTAAAAAATTTAGAAAGTAGGTCACAGCGTATGATGACATTTATATCTCTCTCTAATTTTGTTGTGGGCATACATAGCTGTAAGCAGTGACTATCTCCTTATGAATGGGGAATGTAGACTTTCCTAAAATTATTTGCATTAAAACATTATCAAACGCATTATTGAATTTAATACATGTGTGTGTGCGCGTGTATGATCAAATTATTATGGAGTGGGTTATACAAATAATAATAAAGTGTGTGTAATATATATATACATTTATTAAAATACATACACACAGCTCCAAGATTATATTAAACAGTTTTACAATTAAAAATACATACACAGCTCCAAGATTATATTGTTACAACTATGAAAATATATCTAAACTAATATTTACAATTTAAAAAAAAAAACATACACTGTTCCAAGATTATATTGTTACAAGTATTAAAAAAATCTAAACTAGTTTTACAATTAAAAATACATACACACACATAGCTCCAATATTATAATGTTACAAATATGATGAAAATATATATATTTAAAACTAGTATTTACAAAATATATATAAAATAAGACTTAAACACGTCTATGTACTGTGTTGGACAATGGTGTATATTCTACAAGCGAATCATGTAGTATCATACAGTAGGCGGTTGTCTGTCTAGGAAAATTCATTGACGATTCAAATTCTAAACGTACGTCAACTGCTGAAGACTTAAGTGTTTCGTCTTGCTTGCTACAATCGAAAACAACCAGCGGGGCTTTTGATTTGAATAATTCCGGTGTCAGTACTGGGCTGCCGTCTAAACGGTGGTAATACGAACTTTGAAAACTGGCGTACATATTGTACAATAATGCAAAACGGTCTTTCCCAATATCCAAGTTTAAATTATCGTAAGGATAATACTTGTCGTTTAGAAACAGTCTCGCATTGATCACGTTACAGTGATCGAATTCATCAGCGTGTGCTGTCAGTACATTTTTTCTTGCTGTCTGAAACGCTAACACAACAGAGCGTGGTTTTTCCAGCTGACTCGAGGTCTTGACAATCCAATTCTGCCTTTTAGTCTGTGGTAAGGCAGGATACTCGTGCAACTCCCAGGTCCTAAAAGGCATAGTTATCGGGTGGTCTTTCTCTATGAGTCGTAACAGTGGTAATCTGTACACATTAGCTACATGTACATAAGGCATTTTCCAGTAAACTTTATCTAGTTCAAGAACACAATTAGCAGTCGTTTGTCCGCTTACTAAAACCATAGCATTTATGTCGGTAGAAGCGCGTAGGAGTATAAGTTCTTGTTTCACGTTCAGCACGATGCGTGTATAGTCTTCTGCGAATCCCATTAGCATTTTCAGTGGTATACAAAAATTGAATTCGCCGTCATCATTCACTTTTAATATGTTCGTGGTCGGTGCCACCCAACCTGCGTTTTCCATTGCGTTACGTGCGTTGTTGTTGAGTGATAGAAAAGTTTTAATAGTTGACGTAACACCGACGTTTCTGGTATGGTCCACTACCACACCGGCCAACTCGTAACGAATCTCTTCAAAGAGAAATGCTATAGCATTGTTCACCAGTTCCACATTCAGTGCAGTATCTGCAGCCGCACTAGGGTTCTTTTTAACCAACTTGCCTTCGATGTAGAGGAAACTTTCTGACGGCAGTGTAAAGACGTCCTGTTGTTGTATTGGCACACGTATTTCATCATTGTTTCCATATCTTGTTGTTGCGTACGGTGCGTGTGAGTGAAATGAAAAGTGTGTGATACTGTCTTCAAAGAACGGTTGCTGCTCCACTGATAATATTCCACTCGCCATGTTACTTGTTTACAACAACAAAACCCAGTGAAATCAGGAAACGGCGGTTAACTGATGTTAATCGTTTCAGTTTCGAACGAGTACTGATGCGTTTCCTAACTGATCTTTCTTCTTCTTTTATTACTGACGACGACTGTGGTAGCAGCGGTGGCGAAGAAACAAAGTACAAACCCATGTCTATAGTCGTTTTAGATGTAAACGCACAGTGATGACTTCTCCGCGGAAATCTATTACGTCACCGTCCTGATCGTGTAAAGATAATGTTATGTTATCCAAACGACTCACATTCACAGGTAGGTATATGACGTGTGTAGGCGATTCAATTATTTTGAATCCTGGTTCGACTGACGGATAGAACGAGTGCAGTGTGTGCTCGGTTTTACCGTTCTTGTATGATCCTTGCGCTATATTACACCTTATCAGTATACTGTTCACTTTTATAATGTTAACTGTGGCGTCAGACGTGTGAGTTTTATTCGCTTCAAGCAGACGCTTTCCCTTGAAACCCAACATATCACCGATACCGTACACTGTTTGTTGAAAGTCAATATCCAGTGCACAAGTCAGCTCACATTTCAGTGTATTGTTGTTAGGACGTAGACTAATCTTTGAGTCTCCTAACCGCTTTTTGAGGAAGGCTTCTATGTCACCGATTTCATAAGCACCTGTAGGTAAAGTTATCAAGTCCCACGTTGTTCCGTCTCGTAGTACTGGAAACACGTTGTTTTTTCCTTCAATCACGTTCGGTATACTGTTGTATGTAGTAAAGTCCAATAGACCTACATACCATTCGCCGTTTGTTAGTTCGAGAGGCGGGAAAAAGTCACATACAAGAGCAGCAGCATTCGTACCTGTTAAGGTGACCGACAGCGAAGACATCTTGTCGCTTACTGATCACTCGCGCGTTAAGAAGTCCAAACATAAATGCCCACAGATGACTGTGTGTGGTGGCTGTTCACGTTCGTAATTGTAGTAAATGTCAGTGTCGGTTCCAAAATACTGTGTCAGCTCAAGAGGTGGCTGCATATTACCATACGCATCATAGTAGTAAACTTGTTTGTTTCGCTTCTTGTAGCAAACCCAGTGCGTACCAGGTCCTTCTGCACTGTCTAGATTAACAACTGCACTCTCATTCTTCCATGGTCGTGTGTGTGGTAAAGTGTTACGCATAAAAACTCCTCTGAAATAAGGTATTTTCAAAAGTTTTGCGTACACATACAAATCACTGTCAGACAATGCACGCACTGGTATGCAAATTAGTTTTTTTGTCTGTAAGGACGTAGGTATAGACCTGACGCTATTTTTTTATTGTTACGTTTATGTCTTGGGACTGTTTTGCGTTTGCAGGTCGTTTTGCGTTTGTTCACGGATTGACGTTTAATTCCTGAACCCTTCTTCTTCTTGTTTTTTCTGCAACCACTACGCAAGCTCCCTCCACCCACTGCCGATTTCGCCTTCATCGCTGCCGCTACGGCCGCCGCGTACGCTCTTTCGCTGATGCCTGAATTCAAAGCTTTCACTCGATCCCACGCCTTGCCGGCTAGCACACGATCCGCTACGCGTCTTCGTTCGTTGTCCTTGTACTTAGCGTAAGCGATATCGTGTTCGCGACAGGCTTCGTCCAACTCGTTGATTCCGCGCTCGCCACGCGCCAATCTCTCTTTGAGTTTTGTTCCAGGTCCACAGAATCGGTAGCCCGGTAGGTGTAATTCTACTGGTAATGCGTCCACCGCTCGATTAATCAAAGTAGGTACTGACGAAACGATAGCGGGCACAGTGTTTTTAAGTATTTTTCCAATTACACCACGCCCCATTCTTCTTTTCTTACGAAGTACGTGCATTCTTGTAAACAGATCTTCAATCCTTGATTTCCGTTTCTGTATCGAGAACGTCTATTAAACGCCCCACCTCTTCAATATATTCAGACAGGACTGAACGCTGTGTCGTGCTGTCTTGATATTTATAGACAAACTTTATTAGATTGATTATATGAGCGTGAAATACCTGAGTGACCTTGTACAATTCGGTCTTTATATGTAATTTTAATTCGTGCATTTGTCGTACAGTGACTGCGTCTTTGTCATTGACACCGTTCGCTATATTCGTAATTTTTCTTCC
The DNA here is from genome assembly GCA_034769895.1 of Magicicada septendecula. Lineage (NCBI taxonomy): Eukaryota > Metazoa > Arthropoda > Insecta > Hemiptera > Cicadidae > Magicicada > Magicicada septendecula. Next base: position 306,401,291 of record CM068369.1, on the reverse strand, counting down.
GGCAGCGTAGAAAGTATCGTTTTGCAAACTGATTGTGTGTGCATGTAAAAATTCCAAATTCACTGCGTCTTTGAAGTCAACAGGCGCTTGCACACGCGTTAGTCGACAGTCATTAACGATTACGTTACCTGCACGATCTTTTTTCAAACTCTTCTCGTCTACGTATCGTTTTGTGGCTGCATCTCTTGATTTAAGCGGATCGTTTAGCCTTATTATTCGATGATCTTTTGCGTCTACGGTAGCGTTGTCGTCGTTCTTGTACTGTAAGCATGTGTCCTTTACGTACTGTAAAGAAACAACATCGTGCAACTCTTCAGGATCACCCAAGTTGCATATCTTTTTGTTTTTCACATCAAAGTGACCGTCGTTAGTCACTCCTAAACCGATATCCTCACGCAGACTTCGATGAGTTTCTTTTCGCACTCTTACAGCGCTGTCGTGTCTACCGAACTTGTCTACACTCATATTTATGAAGAAGAACTGATGGTTATAGAACGGTGCGTCTGCTTTTATATGATAATGCCAGTTTCACGTAATTCTTCCAATATCGAAACGATTTCATTCCTATGACCAGTATGGCCGCTATTTTGAGACGCCATTAACAGTCTCAATCTATTAACCAACTCGTTAGGATCATCCCAATGCACGTAATCGATTGCAGTGTTCGGTTTCATCTCCATATAGCCACTCCCTGTACGTTTTCGTGCAAACAATTTAGATATTACTAGTCGGTAATTGACGCCACTGTTACTGTTTATTCGCGTATTGTGTTTATATTTTTGTTTGTGTCCGTTGGTTGCTAGTAGTATAGACTTATATTTCCTCATATCATCCTTGTTGTATTTTTTCGGTAGTTTCATAAATAAAAGTTCATACAGACCAGGTGTACCCTCGTAAATTTTTCCTTTGACATGAAAGTTGTTGTTATCATCGATTTTTACATTTGAATCACCTATCATAAATTTACCACCATCGTATCGAACACCATACATGCGATCTATAATCCGTTTACAGTCCGCCGATTCACACAAACGCATATATTTGTTTGCTAATGAATCCTCGCTGAAATGTGAAGCGTTAGGGTTCCAGGCGTCCTCGTCACCGAAATGAGAAGCGTTATGACTCTGCATACCACTTTCGTTTTCTGTTATTACGTGTTGTGTAGGCTCTTCTTGTTTTATCTGCTCCTCCTCCTCCTCCTCCATCATGTCACCACTTAACTTTCGTGAAATAGCTTCTAACGGTTCCAGAATCGGTCTGTAATTTTTTCTAAACGCCTCGTCGCTTTCTCTGATACCGTGTTGTAATGCATGATATTTTTTCCTTATGTTGTCGCTTATCGTGTCTATATCATACGTGAGTCGTTCCTCCTTATTCATTGCCATCGTGTGTTAGCAAGAGGACTGATTACATTACTACAGTGCAACCACTTTTATACTTCGTCGGAAACAATTATGAATCGATCAAAGCCGATTCTATATCTACCTTCATTTATTGACGAGTCTTTGTCTATGACTAGAAATCCATAACGATCCTTCCACGCTTCCATGCAGACGTCTTTTAAAGCATCATATTTCATATCTATGTTAACGTGATCATTGTATGCATGTCGTAAATTTAGATCGTCTTGTTTGAACAATATCAACAAGTTAGCGTTGTCACGTACCAATTGTTTCGGTATCTGGCTATATGTCTGGCATAGATAGAATGTGTCCACACCGCTATGTCTCCCCATAGCAAAATACTTTCGAATATTGTTTTGTCTTTCCCACGATACGTCATCGAATACGATAACAGAGTCGAGACCAGTGATTTCACTCGGTAGCGGGACTTCTTCGTTCTCGCTGTATGCATGATAACCTAAACCTTCATCAGCGAGTGATTTCATCACTGTTTCTAGCATTCTGTATTTTGGTTGAAATAATGATTTTGAAAACACGTATACGTTGCGGAAACGTAGTCCGTTGGCATCAAACAGTAGGTTGAATAGCACATTTGATTTCCCACAGGAACTTGGGCCTGTAACGATACAGCGAATACTGTTCGGTAATAGCGGGCCATGTTTACGCTTAGCACTACCTTCGTCACCAGCCAAAAAGTCCATATCCTTTATTGGTAATTTGTTTGCTTGCTGTACAATATTCATCTTTGTGAATACCGAAAGCATACTGTTTTCATCACGTGCTGTCACCTTTTTTTATATTAGATCTTTCTTATGTATCCACGCATCGTGTTTACCATCGAAACCGAGCCAACGAACACGCACTCTGTCACCTTTGCGTTGTAACACCTTTTCCACTAGGTATACGTCGCCGACTTTGGACTTACTAATCTCGTGCTCGTAAAAACCACCTTTCAACACTTTGTTTAGATGATCTTTTAGCAGATAAGTGACGGGGATAGTAGTGGATTGTACTTTATCCACAGTGAATATTTCGTTAGTCCAATTCGGCGTATAACCTTTGGCGAACGTCATTTTGTGCTTACTTATACGAACACGGTCACCGACTTTAAATTTGGGTGGTTTCGTTGGACTGATTTTAGGCGCTGTGTTCTTCCTTATTCGTTCCAACACTATATGTTCGTTGGCGTCATTCACTTCACTCGGTTTCATACCAATGGTTCTGTGTGTTGTATTGTTGTACGATTTCAGTAATGTAGGTAGTAGATCCAACCAGCGGTAGTGTCCTTGTTCACTGAAAGCTCGATACATGTGTGTCTTCAGTGTGCGATTAAAACGTTCCACTATGGAAACTTTTTTCTCACTGTAGGTTGAGTAATGTTTCACATTATACTTTTTTAGCAACGCTTGTACTGTGCTGTTGTAATATTCCTTCCCGTTGTCTGTCTGTAAATATTTCATTCGATTAGCAGTTAGTATAGGCTCTAGTGCATGCTTTACTTCTTTTCCTGTCTTTGTTTTCAATGGTACAGCGCACGCGTACTTGCTAAACGCATTGATCACTGTCATCATGTACTTGTACCCTTTGTTCACTCGAGCGTATGGTATCATCTCCACAAGATCCGCCTGGTACAAGTCGTGTAGACCCTTCAATTCAACCGCGCGCCTAACGAAATTCCTTCTCGCTGCTCTGTGTAGCTCTAGAGCTATAGTCTTGCGTGCGTTGTTCATGGTTTAAGATACACTAACATAATACCGGCGTTAAAAATACTATATATATCTATAACAGTTTCTTTGTTTTTCAGTATTCATTCACACATCTGAATATCATCATGGCTGACCTTCAACAGAATCCAGAACAACATCAGCAGGAACAGGGACATCCTCAACAAGGTAAAAATTTTTTTAAATACCAATTGTCTCTCTCTATAATTATGCAGCAAACCAAATTTGTTTGATATGAATTAACATGTATAAGATAGTCTCTTGACGTTGTTTAGAAATTGACATGACGGAGAAAATTTTTCATGTTCCACCATAGGTATGTCACCTTCTCTCCAATGAACTAATTCAATTCCACAACAAAAGCATTTAACTCTATCGTCTATGAATGACATACTATGTCCACAAACATCATAATTTAGCGGATAGTAGTAAAACCCGGCAAACGCTAACTCGTCGGGACTGACAAACGTCACTTCCCAATACTTGAACGATTTTCTTCTTTCACTTTCAATGCTAAAATCAGGAGTAGCTGTCATCTTCACAGTTTGCAATAAACTAACGTATTACTAACGTGTACTATCTATTTACCTCAAACATGAATTTGTGTGTGTGTGTGTGTGTGTGTGTGTGTGTGTGTGTGTGTGTGTGTGTGTGTGTGTGTGTGTGTGTTATTCATCATTCCTATTAGCTAATACATGTGTTTCTATTGTTTCAGATATGACACGATTTCGACTTCCAGTGCTTTTTCGACGACAACGGAAAATATATTGTGAAGGAACTGTCAATCATGGACGTTCTGAGATTTGCTGGTAGACATTGGATTTTGACACCGCCTGCTACATCCGTTACGAATCCCAAATACGTTAGGACAAACCACTGGTTAACGTCAAATTATCATAGACTTAGATGGAGCGAAGGAGAGACACCATACGACAATCTTGTTTCATTGTTAACATCACATACACGTATATATAAAAATATGTGTTTGTGAAGGGTTTTGAGAAAAAACGTTTTTTGCAATCAAAGATAATACACAATAATATCATCAATCTCGATGACTTTGGTTGTCCTAAAAACATACCGTATATAATTCATGGAACAGAATGTCTTAGACATTTCAATTCTTCTGACCGTTGTGCCAACTATAAGGTGCATGCTATTCGGGAATGGATGATTCATGATTTTTGTTTTAAACAAACATTTTTAATGTAACAAATTTAGAAAGGAGGTCACCGCGAATGATGACATTTATATATCTCTCTCTCTCATTCTGTTGTGGACATGTACATACATGCATAGCTGTAAGCAGTGACTATTTTCTTATGAAAATGGACTTTCCGAATGACATTGTTATATTTTTGGTGTCTCTAATTTCGTCTGTGGGACATGTTCATACATGCAAATGAAAGTGGGACACCGACGTTACCACCACCACCACCACTATCACATTCTACTGTCCTTTTGTGTCGAATATTCTGTCATTGTTTGGTTCTCTCTGGTTTGATACAGACGTGTTCACTAGTGTCTTCTAATAATGTCGTTTCTTGTAAAGTTTAATGCTGTAAGTGCTATCGAGTACAAACGATGTTCAGAATTGACAGTGAATAAAAAATATCCCATCATGGTCTTAACAAATGTGGACACAAAATATGGGAACTCTGTGCTTGCTACGTTGGAGGATGGCGACCGTCAGTATCGTGTCTATCTTCCCAAGAGGTATGCAGGTGTCTTCACGAATGAGGAGCTCAGACATATCAAACCTAAAGAACTACATTTAGTGTATCGAGGGACGAGAAATCAAACAACACAAGTAGAGATTGAGTCCTAACGTCGTAAGTAGCAATCGTGTTAACAAACAATTTATTGATGTGTGTGTGTGTGTGTGTGTGTGTGTGTGTGTGTGTGTGTGTGTGTGTGTGTGTAGTTTCAACTCACTGTACTTAACACTTTAATAATTGAATTTGTATGTACATGATAAATGTATCATTGATTCTATTTAGTTTCGTTGAATAATAGTTGGTTCGATTAGAAATTATTTGAAAGTACATTACCTTTATGCGATAAATGTATCATTGATTCTAAGTAGTATTTACAAATTTCCAGTGAATAATATTTGGTTTGGTTTGATTAGAAATTATTTGAAAGTACATTAACTTATGAAAAATGACATATACTTGAAAAAGTTTACTTACTTAACACATTTGATTCTTTCCACTAACTGTGTGTGTGTGTCTGTGTGTGCGTGTGATAATTGAATATTATCGTATCAGTGATTCTAATATCGACTGTATTGTTATGTTACAGATAAACTTCCTTGTGAACTGTATCTACAGCCGTGAAATTATTATTTATTTAAAAATCTTACAATGTCAAAAATTATTATTAATATTTATTTTATATAACAATGTTTGTTTGTGATATATGTATATTTAATCAATGTAAAATGTATTTTGAATAATTGTATTATAACGGTTTGTAAACTATATTTTAAGTTTGTGTACAGTGCTGTAAATATATATTTAATCATTTAAAACAATATTATTATTAATATTTTATATATAACAATGTTTGTGATATATGTATATTTAATCAATAATTGTATTATAGCGGTTTGTAAACTATATATTTTATGTTTGTGTACAGTGTTGTAAATATATATATTTAATTATTTAAAACAAATTATGGTTTATTTTAATTTATTTCGTTATAAACCTTCGAATATGCATCCAATTATTTGTATAGTAATCAGAAATGTGTGAGAGAGACATTTTAATAATTTGCAGGTTGTATCTTACAATTACGAAAATTATTATACAATGTGTGTGTACACAAAACTTTTGAAAATACCTTATTTCAAGGAGATTTTTTTATGCGTAACACTTTACCACACACACACACAGACTTGTCAGTATATTAATTTCTAAATCGTAGTAATCAGAAATGTGTGTGAGAGAGACATTTTAATAATTTGTAGGTTGTATCTTACAATCATGAAAATTATTATTTAAACTGATAATTGTTTTATTAAAATCTTACAATGACGAAATATTATTATTTCATTGTTTACGATATATATTTAATGCAAAAAATGAATTTTTAAAATTACAATCGTCTGTATTTAAGTTCGTGTACACACATACAAATCGTTTGAATAAGGGAAATCTTCGAATATGCATCCAATTATTTGTATAGTAATCAGAAATGTGTGAGAGAGACATTTTAATAATTTGCAGGTTGTATCTTACAATTACGAAAATTATTATACAATGTGTGTGTACACAAAACTTTTGAAAATACCATATTTCAAGGAGATTTTTTTATGCGTAACACTTTACCACACACACACACACACACACACACACACACACACAGACTTGGCAGTATATTAATTTCTAAATCGTAGTCAATGACTGTCATGTGTCAAAAAAGGACGCCACGAGATAGGTGATAAATATATATTTCCTGGTGATTACATTTTAGTATCGCTAATTACAATAATCCATAAGTAGCACGACGCTTATGTAAAACTGATGACAACTGTGTCTAGAGACAAAGAGAGAGGAGGGGAGAGAGAGTTGATATCGAAGTCGTCGTCAACAATTTACTATAATATAGTTTGAATTTCCCACCGAAGAAAAATGTTGGCAGATCTGTTCTATACACACACACACACAATAATGCAGGATTGGTAACCCTGATCATATATTTTAATATACAGTATAATACACACACATATCAAGTTTGAACCCATACATAGGTTGGTAAACCTGATCATATAGATTTAATATACATTATAACACACAACAAAGTTGAACTCATGCAAGGTTGGTAACCCTGATCATATATTTAATATATATACACTATAATTCATCAAGTCGGAACCCCCCACCATAGGTTGGTAAACCTGATCATATAGATTTAATATACATTATAACAAATTTGAACTCATGCAAGGTTGGTACTCCCCGATCATATATTTAATATATACACTATAATGATAGAAAGTGAAAGTGATCTAAGCTCGCGAAAGGCGGCATATAAAAAAATAAAAAATTATATTCGCGGATGCTGTGGTCCAGATACGCGAAAAAGTCGCGGATCTTGACACAGATCAGCGAAAAAGTCGCGGATGCTGTGGTCCAGTAGAAAGTGAAAGTGATCTAGGCTCGCTAAAGGTGGCATATAAAAAATTATATTCGCGGAAATTAGAAAGTGAAAGTGATTTAGGCTCGCGAAAGGCTGCATATAAAAAATTATTTTCGCGAAAATTCGCGGATACTGCGGGTCCAGGGTGGTGGGGAGAGCGTGGGAAAAAATCTTGGACCGCGGGAACGGTGGCATCTCTTTGATCTTGTTTTTTATCGTTTTTTATGTTTTTTTAAGAAAGGCGGCATTCCTTTGTGCGTTAGAACCGGCATTTTCCCTCTACTCATATAGATTTATATTCGACTTCAAAAACAATGTCTTCAGAATGAGAAAACAAAAGATAATGCTCTCTACAAAAAATACGTCAGAAAAATCAACGTATGTCATTAATGAAGTGGTTGTAACTATCTCGCCAAACTCCTAAAATATTATCATGTGTAAACCTGAGGTAGATACTAGGCGCCACCAATACTCTTATATTGGAAACTCACGTAGTCAGCACACCGGGCATACTAATTGCCAGAAGTTTAGCAAAATCTTAGGGAAGCGGAAATGTACCTATTACAGTGGCAAGTATGTTGGATTAGGCTGTTACTTTACCAAGCAACACGAACTTAGGTAAAATGTCTCCTGTTTCCTGGGTATCCGGAATGATGCAACGAACTTCCAGAGAATCGGACACATCATATTTATTAGAGGACATCAGGAACAGTCGAATAGATCTTCTGATGATGTTTCAAGTAGTGATGTAAAAGAATTCAGACAGCTTTTTGGACGAATTTAAACATTCTTTTCCAGTTTCTGGCTAGTCGTTAGTAAGAAACTCTCATGTACAGCATCGCATCAATACCGATGGTACAACACCGATACGCCAACCTCCTCGAAGACCTCTATTAGCTAAGCAAGAAGAAATGCCTCTGTTAATACAGAACATATATTAACATAGGAATAAGCAAGCCTTCGTGAAGTGATTGGTCTTCTTCGGTAGTACCGGTACCACATAAGGACGGTGAGTTACATTTCTACGTGGACTACCAGAGGGTGAACGACGTGAAAATAAAGATTTCTATCCATCACGTAGTGTCGACGATAAACTCGACACGCTCTCTGGAGCTCACTGGTTTCCCATATTGAACCTGAAGAGTGGATATTAGCAAGTGGGTCTCAATCAAGAAGACAAGGAAAAGACCCTAAGTGGCCTAGGCTAATTTAAAGTCAGCATTCCAATTTGGACTCTGTAATTGACTTGCGACAGTTGATGGACGTGGATCTGGCCCTCCAAGGCCTGACGTGGAAAACATGCCTAGTTTATTTAGAAGATGTCATAGTTATCGGAATAACTTTCAAAGTATAAAAATAATGATCATCATCATCATCATCATCATCATCATCATCATCATGTCCAGCGCCGCCACCATCACCATCACCATCATAATGAAATGTTATTGTTACATTCCAGATATATTTATATAAAATTCTGAACTTAATATATTTAACTAAGGGGAATGGGAAATGCAGTTGTCAAATAAATGAGCAGCATCCGGTTAATTATATACAGAGCAGCTAACACTGAGATTCTTGCAAAGGATACAACGCAAAACAGTGTCTGCTTTTGCGAGTTACGTAACACAAATTATTTTTTTCGGGCAGTGAGATGCGGAGAGACCGTAACATATAACATTATGGTTATTTAATATTCATACATTTATCATTATTAATATCAGGTAACAAAACCGAAGAACACAAACTATCACTACACACATAATGGTTAGAAATTAATCAATAATATTTATAATGATATCTCTCTTGCTGTAGAGCTCTTGAATGTAGCAATATATTTTGTTACAACGTTAATACAGATATTAAAATTATAGCGGTAAATTGATTGATTGCTAAACTTAATGTATTTATTCTATTCACGGTTTTCTCGTAAAGCACTATAAATTTTTCAAAACACTGTTCACTGTTACTCTGGTTCAAGAGACGTGTGGCATTATCAAAGTAGCTAAGCAGCACCATTGTGTATTCACATTGTTTTGGAAGGAGGCACCATTGTGTATTCACATTGTTTTGGAAGGAGGCACCATTCGTGCCATAAATACAATGTCTCTTACATTGTAGGGGTAGTTTATCATCCTCTACGCCTATCTTTCAAGATTACGACAGGTCACGTTATGAAAATGTGGCGTCACAATGTGATAATATTACCTCCTTCTATATAATAATTTTAGTTTAAAGTAAAAAATGTTCATGACAATCATCACAACCTAAGTGTAATACAAAACTGATTAAACACTGCACTAACGCCCCGTAGTATTATTATAATATGTCTATCGTATTATGTGTTTCTATATTTTAATGTTATGTAATTAACACTGTCAATAAATTACTTGTTATACGTCAGTAATTTTACTGTCCTTAAATCGTGTTTATCCTTGACTTTTCTGATTTGTCTCTGATTAAAACGTTGCTTTTGTAAACGCTTCTGTTAAATATGTCATAACTATTGCTATTGGACTACATGACACCATGGTATTAGATGGATATTTCTTGTTTATTAGTTTTCACTACCGCTGAAATTAACTGCTTTACTATCTGTCGTGTGTCATTAGATTACAGCTTCATTACAAACATTGCCAATTCAAGTTAGTCAATACATGACCCCATTTTACACTCGTACATTCCTGTCGTCTCCTACCCTATTAGGAGAAATATTTCGCCTTTGTAATTGCTGAAGCTTTAGGTTTTTAAATGCTTGTAATCGTTTTTTATAATTTTTATAAATACTCAAAATAAAAATTCAAAAATGACAATATTTCTGAGATCCTTGAATTTCATGACTAGAAGTCAGTTCTATTGGAGTGATTTTATCATCTTGAGACTTAAAACTTAATTTAAAAAATTTAAACAGCCAAAACAATTGCGGTACAAATAAAATTACTATAACCTTAATGCGTCTGAGGAATTTAATCCGGTTTCAAACACGGATGTCATTCGCTAGAATACATTTCTGGGTTACTTGGTTCACTGCTCTCTGTTCTACCAGATAGGTATCTCATCAGCTGCAGAAATTTGCGCCGGTCTACGCGTAGTCCTAGCTAATATGTCGTACACGTTTTGCGAACTGATCAAATAATTTACTCTAACCTACATTTATCCACAAAAGTATTTTCTTTAATAGGATTAAATTTAATTAAAGTTTTGAGTACAGTAAACAATATTTTTAGAAGTAATGTTAACAATATTTGGATAGTATTAAATTTAGCAAAGGTTTATAGGGCAAAAACATTACATGAAAACAAGGACGATTCGAAAATTACAACTTCGAAAATTGATTTTAATAAATACTGTAAACTGTATAGTTATGCAGAAGAATTATATTTCTTTAATATATATAACAATCAGTTTACCACTATTTTATAATACAAGGGATACTTAGGCGGATTAAGTTACCCTTATACTGGGTTAATAGAAAACATCGCCTGCAATCCACAGGTCCGTGTCTATGCATAGTTGTCTCAAAGTTAGAATAGTGGAGGCTTCTTGACTTCCATACACAATTTTGGTATAATATATTTACATGTTTAAATTTTTACATTTTTACGACACTATTTTGTAACAAAGATGGAACGTTCTCGAACAATGAAGAGTGTTGTCCTCCACGTTTCCCAGCTAGCCCAGAAGGTGCGCTTTTCTGCCAAGACCGCATTCAACTAACCTCTAGAGTTTTCGAGTGCTTGTTAAGGACACATATTATGAAACATTAATCAGAGACCCCGCAGACTACAAATATGCTACTGTTAGAACTCAGTTATAAGTGGCGATTTAGTCAGCGTGAATCAAGTGTTTTTGTGTAAAGCCACTACTGTGTTATGATAGTGCGGAACTCTATTAGTTAATATTATTATTGGGTGTGGATAAACACAACTTGAATTATTGTACGAGCTGATTGCTAATAGTTATTTTTGATTAATTAAAGCTGGTTATTTGTGACTTCATTGGTGTTTGTATTTTGTTTCCACTGTACCATACAACTATCAGTGAGACTGGTCGTAACAGTGGGTCAGACGTGGGACAGATCCGTTAACAGTCGAAACAGTGGACATTTTGTAGAAGAATAGTGTACGTTGTAATTAATCTGTAAAAGAATGGATACCAGTCAGATGATAGAATTATTCCAAGCAGTGCTAGTGCAGATCGAGAAACGACGCCAACGATAAATTGAAGAAGCAGAAAAATGACAGGACAAAATTTAAGCATAAAAGCAAATATGTCAAGTTTAGAAAATTATATTACACAATTAGTGAAACAAATTAGAACGGAAGTCGAACATTTAGTGAAGAAAATAATTAATACATCAAAACTATGAATAAATGCTGAAGAAGATTAGGAGAAAGAAACCATCCGTCATTAACTGTAGTAGGGCCAGTTTAAGCAAAGGCTCCGACGTTCAATGGAAGCACCCACTGGGCAACTTATCTTCGCCAATTTGAAGCTGCCTCTCGCTTATATAAGTGGGCCGAAAAAGAGAAAGCACTTCACATATTCTTGCTTTAAAAATACCTGCCACAGCTAATGCAGAAAGTGACATTTATAGCCAGAACATCTATGCCGATTTAACAAAAGCTCTGGAATTAAGATACGGTGACCAACATTTGTGCGAAGTGTACCGTGATCAACTTAAAGCGAAGCGACAACGTCCATGGGAGAGCCTTAAAGAGTTTGAAGCAAATTTTGACGGACATATGAGATAGACTTATCCTGAAGAATTGGAGGACTTCCGAACGTGGATTGCTCACATTGTGTTAATTGACAATATCAAAGATAGTCAATTACAACAAGATTTAAGAATAGCACGGCATCATAATAGCTTTGACGTTCTTGTTTATGATCTCCGTTTTGAAACTGCCAAGTCAGCGACTTACATTAATCAAAATATGTCATCACGTAGTCAAACGGATCCAAATCACAGTATCGTCATAGCAGGGAGATTAAAGAGATGACTGAAGGTAAACGGTAAAAGAAGAGAGTACCGCCATAACGATTTAAACGATGGGGAAAGAGACAGAAGACCAAAGTGTTGTAACTGTGGGAAATGTGGTCATCAACAGGCAAATTGTTGGGAAAATAAACTACCGAGAAATGGTGTGATCGAAAAATTAGATAAATAAAGCTTCCGAAGAGCACACAGTTTTCACGCTACATGAGACCAGTGAAAACGTGATCGCTAATGGATTTGCAGAAGATAAACCACCATCATTTACAGTTGACACGGGCGCTGAAGTGATTGTTGGCACGGATATTATGAATGCCTACGGTTTTATTGTGGAGGTTTCCTACGAATACCCTGAAGGCTGACCGAGAGAATATAAAATATTGCTTGGTTAAAATTACAGTGTCTGGCAAACATTCGATCTAGCAAGTGTCATTGGCCGAAGATATCAACAGGTTTGGTCAAGAGGAACCCCCTCCTATTGCAGTGAAAATAGAAGAAGAGCTAGCAGAGGAAGTACAAATAAGTGTAAGGACAAAAGAAGTGATTGAGACGACAACTATGGGTGTCGAGGAAAGGCCATTGCTTGTTCCTAAGTTAATGGAAGCACCCGGTAAAAACGTTGTTAAAGATGAAGTTACGCAAGAGGTTTTTGACGAGAACTAAGCAGACTTGGATCAGTTAATGGCGCATAGGTCATCAGTACACGACGCAATGGGAGTGATTCTACCAAAACTAGTGGTTCAGGGGAAGGTTTGTTTTCCTGGGAACTTGTTATTCGGATCACACGAAACTGAATTGAAGGAACCGTAAAATTATTCGTCGCAAGTAAGTCAACTGCCCAGATCGCCTGGCCATCGTCGCCAGCTCGGAACGAACATGCTTAACGAGGGGGCAGTGTAACGACGATGGAACGTTCTCGAACATTGAAGAGTATTTCTGCGAGAAATGTGCGTATTTCTGCCGAGGCAGCACTCAAGTATCCTGTAGAGGTTTCAAGTGCTTGTTAAGGACACATATTATGTTATATTAGTCTGCAACCCTGCAGATTATAAATAGGCGACAGCTGCAGCTTAGAAGTCAGTTATAAGTGGCCATTTATTCAGCGTGAATCAAGATTTTGTTGTGTAAAGTTTTATCTGTGTTATAATAGTGCGGAACTCTATTAGTTGATAGTAACTCTATTGTGGACAAATATAACTTGGATTATTGTACAAGATGATTACTAAATTGTTATTTTGATTAATTCAAGCTGGTTATTAGTGACTTCATAAGTGTCTGCATTTTGTTTCGACAGTACCATACGACGATCAGTGGGCTGTCGTAACAATATGAATACTTTAGATAAATAAAGTCATACTTATTGAATGAATGTTGGCATAACTGGTTTTATAAAATTCCGTAGATTGAAACAGTTCTGGCACTTCAGAGACCAAAATGTATAAAGTACATCGTAAGGTACTTACACGGACGTAACTAACTCATGCCGCTCACATTTGCTTACTTACACGACGTAAGCAAGTTTGTGCGGCAAGGTTAGTTACATCCGTTAGTTACTTAGCTTTCCTCGTAAACAACGCACTTTAACATCTGGAAAGTAATTACAAGGATTATTAGACCTTTTGTAATGTTTCATAATAGCAGTAACCCTGTCGTCCATTACTGCTATCGTTTTCAATAGTTTTACGGGCACAAATACAGAACAACTATCACTGATATGGTAGTTACTAATGTAATGCACGAATAAGATATACATATACGTTATATTGAATCTGTGTTTTAGACGATTCTTTTCCTTATTACATTGTATACATTTCTAACTGTACGACAACCGTTAGTGGGTGGAGTTGAACAGAACACAAGAGAAGAAAAGTAATTATATAATTTATTTATTTTATTATCAATATAAGAATAATTTTTATATTTAAATACAAATATATGTATTAGGTTGAATCCAAATAAAATAACAGAGATAAAAATTAACAAAATGTACAGTTTTAGCAATTTATAAAAGTTAGTTTAGGATATCAATAAATAGAGGATATGGTATAAAGACCTTCTAAAGTAGGAAGTAAATACTTAAATGGTTTTAAACAGTCCGTTTTTTTAAAGTTAGTTAGTTTTTTCCTATTTCGTTGATATCAAATATAGTATTTACAAACAAAATCACGCAAGATTAAATTATGAGTTGTCTTAACGTTTTCTTTTGGGTTGACGTGACAGTTCGTAAGACCTCTTTATACGTTTCGCATTATACCGTTAGTATTAGAGCCATGACGTTAGTTTTACTCCATTGTAACTAACGCCCATTTTCAAAATCTAATATTGATTCTGGTTAGAGTCGGCTTATTAGTTGGCCAAATTGTTCTATATTAATGCTCAAAAACGTGGATTCAAACACATCTTAGAGAGACATAGTTTTAAAATCATCAGGCACACTCTGGATCTCCCTAACCTTCATTTATTTAATGTATTTTTTATGAATAAATACTCGCAGTATAGGTGTAACTCAGACCCAATTTTTACTTCCATGTTCCTTAAGGAATGGAAGTATGGTGATGGCAAAAAAATCGTGTTCGAGATTATTGCAGATTGATTGTACTACACTCAAAACATGAAAAAAAGTCATTTTTCTAAAAGTGTCTGTGTGTGTCTGTAGATTTTTTTTATGGCAAACGATAAGAGCCGCAAATTCTAACAGAATCAAATAAATTTTTTCATACAGCCCTGATTTGTAGAGTACTCAAGATCTATTGTTTTTGGTGAAGATCGGTTAAGGGAAAGGGGTAGTTTACCAGCAACGTTCTTTTTAATCAAGGGTAATTTGTTTCTATGGCAACAATAACAGCCGCCATACAATTCAAACACAATCAAATAATATTTCTCATACAGCCCTAAATTGTAGAGTTCTCAAGACCTATTGATTTTGGTAAAGGTCGGTTAAGGGGAATGGGTAGTTTACCAGCAACGTTTTATGTTTTAAAAGGGTATTTTATATGGCAAACGATAAGAGGCGCAAATTCAAACAGAATCAAATACGTTTTGCATACAGCCCTGAATTGTATAGTTATCAAGACCTGTTGTTTTTGGTGAAGATCGGTTAAGGGGAAGGGGTAGTTTACCCGCCACGTTTTTTGTTTTAACAAGGGTATTTTCTACGGCAAACGATAACAGCCGCAAATTCAAACATAATCAAATAATATTTTGCATACAGCCCTGAATTGTAGAGTTCTCAAGCTCTATTTTTTTGGTGAAGATCGGTTAATGGAAAGGGGTAGTTTACCTGCAACATTTTATGTTTTAACAAGGGTAATTTTTTATATGACGAACGATAACTGCCGTAAATTCAAACAGAATCAACTACGTTTTTGCATACCTTATTTAACTAAAGAGAACTCAAGGTCTGTTGATTTTGTTGAAGATCGGTTAAGGGAAAGGGGTAGTTTATCAGCAACGTTTTATGTTTTAAAAAGGGTAATTTTTTGTGACGAACGATAACTGCCAAAAGTTCAAAGAGAATCTAATAATATTTTGCACACTTTCCTGATTTATAAAGAACTCAAGGTCTGTTGATTTTGGTGAAGATCGGTTAAGGGAAAGGGGTAGTTTACCTGCAACATTTTATGTTGTAACAAGAGAAATGTTTCCATGACGAACGATAATGCCCCACATTCAAACAGAATCAAATATTTTTTTGCATGCATCCCTGAATTGTAGAGGACTGAAGGTCTGTTGATTTTGGAGAAGATCGGTTAAGAGAAAGGGGTAGTTTACCTGAAACATTTTATGATTTAACAAGAGTAAAGTACTTAATTTTTATAAATAAAGTATCCTGATAAGAAGTTCATAATAATCCACTGTAGAAACGTAGATGAAATATATATAAATGAAGAGGTTAGGTGAACGGGGTGGGGGTAATTTTCTATTATATAAATTTATAGTTGAATGTGGAGGGGAGAATTTTTTATATGTGTACTACGTTATCGGCAACAAAGAAGTAGTTTTTTGTTAAAATTGCTTCCCGGGCTGTTTAGCCGTAGTCCAATGTTTTCTGCAAAACCAGACTTTTCGGCAGTGGCATCGACTGCCATCATCAGTGAAAATCGAGTGCAAAAACGTGAGGTGGTATACGTTAGTGACCACAGTACTGTGGTTAATGCTGAAGCAATAAGTAGGAAGACGTAGTTTCTATGGAAATATTTCATTTCGGATATGATTTTAAATATAAATCTTAGAACATGGAAGTCATGTATGGTTCTCCATACCGACATTATATGTAAATGCAGCTAAACTCATGGGTAAACTCAATTACATAGACGGAAACAGGAGCTAGCGTTTTCAAGCACGACCCGCGGCGGTTGTGGCTGAAGAGTACACCGCGCATTTCTAAGCCATTTTGGATAAAAACAGCGCAGCGTACAGAAGCAATAAAACTTCTCTGCCGTTCCCCAGGTGATATGGGGGATGCACCTGATTGCGTTCAACGAGCATTTGAAGCTCAAAGCCAGATCCTCCACATGTGCATTCCACGTCAATTGACTGTCGTGCCGGACACCGTTTATTGTTAACGTAGGGTCTAGATGTCTCCCTTGCTTTCGGCATAAGTGAACAGAGGTTGTTTTTGTTGCCAAGAAAGGAAAACCTATGTTATTTGCATTTTCTACCAACGTGTTAGCGCCTTGTAGTTTATGCTTCATAATTGCCGTTGGTTTGGCCGAGTAGAACATGGCACGATCGTCGACATGCAAGCCCTTCTAAACTGACGTTTCTATACCCTCAAAGATCTCGTTGATGGCGATGGTAAAAGTGTGCCGCTCAAGGAAGATCTCTGAGGTACTTCATTGACCAGTTCCTGAAAGGTTGACAGGGATTGTCCGGATCGAACACGGAAAGTCCTGTCTCTGAGAAAGCTAGATATAAATTTGGTCAGGTTACATCTGAACCGCCATCAGGAAGTTGTTGCATGATGTTGAATCTCCACGTTTTGTCGAATTCTTTCTTCAAATCGAAGACTTCTGTAGCCATATCTTTTTGTGTAATGAAATTGTTGTAAAATGAAAATGCGTTTTCTTGATAAAGAACTTGATCAGTAGTAGAATGGTGTTTCCTGTACCCACACTGGTGTGCGGTCAGAAGGCCGTATTTTTCCAGACACCAGGTGACCCGACTGTTTACCATCGTCACCAATAACTTTTCTAGACAGCGTGAATAAGATACCGGATAATAGTGTCCTGCTTTAAGGGGATCTTTCTGGCATTCAGAAGCGGGATGACGATCGCCTCCTTCCATGACTTTGGATACTTCCCTTGGTCCATATGGCGTATATAGTGGCAGTAATGTAACCATAGATGAATATGCCAGTCGACGTATGATGCTGTAAGGAATATCGTCCGGTCCCGCTGCAGTGTCCCTGCACCGCAGACAGCAGACCGTAACTCCCTCATCGTGAAAGGCACGTTATAGCTCTTGTACATTGCATTTGAAGTCAAGGTTGCGTTCGACTTCATCTTTCCTTAGGAGGAAGTTGGGAGTATAACTTTCTGTACTAGCCTAATGACCTCGGCACATCTCAGAACCAAGGTATCAGCAATTTAATCGAAGTTGCAAATCAATTCACCATCGTGCTGTGTGCATGCGATTGGCACAAACACTGGTATGCCAGTGATTGCTCTGGTCTTCTTACATACGTCTGTCACGGGACGACCGTGTTATGGTCGAAACGTAAGTTTCCCAGCTCAATCGTTTTGCAGCGAGTATTGTTCTACTAGCGGCGGCTCGAAGTCGTTTAAAAGCTATGCAATTACTTTCGATTGGTGCTCGTTTATACCTGTTTAGGTCTCGTTGCTTCTCTCTTATTCCGTATTTTACAGCGTTGTTCCACCACGGTAACGGCAGCCTGGATGAACGACCACCGATCCGTGGGGTATGCTCCGAAGCTGCTGAATTGCAGCACGTGTGAAATTGTGTAAGTCTATATTTCTACAGACATTCGTAGGCGTAAAAGGGGTCTGAAAGCCTGTCCAATCAGCACGGTCTTCTCCATCTACTCGGCGTGCGTATGCGTTCTTATTAGCACAGGGAAGTAGCCGCTCCTATGGAGATCCAGGAGCACTCTCCAAGAGAGACGCGGATCAAGACACGGACAACAGATCAAAAAATTGATAGCCGAGAAATTTCTACTTCCAACGTTGAAATGTATGCTCTTACCTGTGTTCAAAAGACTAGCGCTTTGTTTATCACGAGGTCTTCAGTTCTTAATCCAGCGCTGTTCGTTCTAGGTGGGCTGGGGGCGTTGAAGTCCCCGACAAAGAGTAAGGGAGACTGTAGCTGCTCGACTAGATCCTACAGAACTTCTGCTCGCTATGCACAATCTGGTAAGTATAAGCAGCAAATCGTCATCTTCAGTGGCTGAAATAAACTGACTGCTACTTTTTTTAGAGGCGTACCAAGCAAAATACGTTTAGCGGCTTATGTGTTACTGAGTTATATAGCAATACCTCCTCTAACTGTGATGTTTGGAGTCACATCACAACGGTAGGACTCATATCCACTAATATTAAAATGTTCTTGTAGCCTCAATTGTGTTTCCTGCAGGCACACACACATCTTTGTATGCTTGGACTGTACCATTTGCAGTTCGCAGTAATGCAATTTGCAACCATTTATATTTCACTGCAGAATGTTTTCCATGCTGGACGTGAAAAATCAGTCGCTACGGACAGTTCTTATTTCCTTGACTTTCCTTTCGACGAGCCTTTCTTTTTCTTTTTTTTTTTGTAGATTACTGAGATTCGCCACGTAACCGAGATTGCTGATGTCGCTGGCGCCGGCAATCTAACTGAACTCCGATCCGGAGCTCATTTTCCTGATCATCGAGGATAGGTTTTATACCCGCTTTTGGTTTTCAAAAATCCTCTCTGGCGGATCTGGGAGGACGGGGTGATAGACTCTTGCCGCGTCTACCCCACAGGAAGTGGGTGCTGGCGCAGTCACAATTTTTGTGTATTTTGTGTAATGACGAAGAATGGGTCTGCTTGTACACCCGTCGACACTATCCTTCATTACCGTTTGCGTATCTGTCTCAGCCGGACTGTCTATATTGACTGTTAATTTTGTATACATTTCTGAAAAGTAACGCTCGATGAACAGGGTTACTGCAGATAATGTTTCCTTTAAAATATGTCTGGTGACGCTGTTGATTTTGCTGCTTGTGCGTACCTGACTTTGCCCTGGTTGGCTGGGCATACTATTTTTTTTCGCATCGAAGTAACTCAGATTTTTAAGAGTACGTACCTCCTGAGTAGCTACTTCTTGCTTATAAACGGGGCGATTGCGGGATCGAGATGAATGTTGACAACCGTAATTAACACATATTTTTGTGTCAGGACAGTGATCATCACCATGAGCAGACTTTACACAGAGGCACTACTTGATCCAAGCACTTCTTGATGCAGTGTGCGCAAAACCTAAGCACTGATAACATTATATTGGCTGAGGGATGAATGCTCCTACACTCTATCAATATACCCGTCCATCAGTCTATTAATACCCGTCCTTACTTTTTCTGGTAAAGTTGTTCTGTTGAAGGTTAGGACTTGGGACGCAGATGGGATCGTCTGTCCACCCCTTCGCACCGTTAGTCGTCGACATGCTATGACTCCTTAAAGGGCGAGCTCAGTCGCAATCTCTTCTTCTGTGCAGTTAAGTAGATCCCTAGACACTAGACCCTTCGTGGTGTTAAGTTGGGGTATGAGGAAGACTTCCACTTCTAAGTCCCCTATCTTCTGCATTTTCAGTAACCGCAAACCCTGTTGATCGTAAAGGGTCTTGACGAGTAGTCCACCGGGAGCTTTTCTGATATCCTGGACAGCTGATGCCGCAGAAACGGTTACAGCTTTTTCAATAAAGAATGGACTGACTTTCGTGAAATCACTTTTCTACCGTCTCACAACAGCATACCTTTTCACCGCCGGCGGTGTACCTTTTAACCGCCCCTTCTCTTTACCATCCTAGGAGGTTTTTTTCAAGACGAGGGTTTTAAGGTACGCTCTCTGACGATTTCCGCTAATGGAAGATTCAAGTTTTGTATTATTTTTTCTACTAATGTTACATTCCATATTTTGGCAGAGCTAGCGTACTAGTGCATGTATTTAGTTATCAATTACTGATAAACGTTTATTTGTTTTGGAATTTTCTCCGAGTCTTACACTTTCTTGTTCTTAAGCATTTGCTGTATACATTCATGTATATTAATTATAGCAAAGTTATGTTACTTTAGTCTTTAGATAATATTTGAAATACCAGAAATATCAGCATAGAAATCTAATATTAAAGTACTTACATAAGTGTATCCTATAAGATAATTTATATTCATATTTAAATATTATTTTTAATGCGGCAAATAAATGTATAGGGATCCAAAATAATGACGGTTAATAACAACGATCTATAGCCATTTTGTGGACCAAACGTGTGCTTTTTTAATTTGGGATTGGTCATCAACTACCTCTGGGCGGACTAGGTATCACTGGCCGCGATCCGTTTGTAATTTGTGTATGACCTTAAAACAAACCTGTGGTAACATACATGTTATATATGTCGTGTACCTCAACGCTCAGTAAACTTTGGTTACATAATACTTTCCAAACAAAATTTTCTCTAAACTCTTAAACTTATTTTTTCTACTTTAGCTGTTCTCACCAAGACACAGCAATTTTATTTTTATTGAATAATGACCTGATACTAAAGAATTAACGTATGTGCCTACACACAAAAGCACTCATTTTATTATAATAATTGCTGTCGTTATCATTTCAAAAGGAAGAAAAATTAAAGTTTTTTATTATAAGTGTACAGGTTTTAACATTTTAAATTCATTATTGTTAAAGTATGTTATAATATGATTTAAATTCAATGAAATGTTTTTGTTTAAAATTATTTTATATACTGTTGTGATTTGGCTTTTTTACATATTTTGTGTTGAAAGAAAATGCACAATTTCTTGCTTTAAGTGTCGTAAATATTTAAATACTTTCCTCAATTTTACAGACATTCAATATGTTGTTGCCACGTTGATTAAAATTAGGTATAGCACGTTCATGCAGATAAACGTTTCTGCTACTTTTGCAACGTAAATAAAGTAACTCTGTTAAAGCCATCCCTTCTAAGCAGACGAAATCTGGTATTGTTAAAGACACAGTGAAAAGGTTAAAAATGGGAAGGAAGAGAGTTGTTATGTAAAACCCTCTCGTATTCTTTCTTTGTTCTCGGTTAGCCGTCGTAGTCGCTGCATTGTTCTCTCCGACACGTAACAATAATGGAGTACTTAAACAATGACTCCACACTTAACCTTCAGTCCATGTGGCCCTTATTGAGTTGGTGTAAAGTTATCAATACTGCATTCCTATATTATTGTTTCTTGTTGAAAGTAATCAATGAAAACTATACTCAACATTTAATGTAAATTCCTTCTTATATAATCTTGGTGTTATTCTAACTGAATTTGTTCTTTGCAATACCTGATTGGAAACAAAATGCATCACGCCAGATATGGTAAATCAGCAACAGTACCGAACCTTCGCCTGTCTTGCTTTTAGAAATATCTATATTTAACTTACTTACTCCTACTAATAGAAATGTTTATAAAACAAAATGTTATAAGTGCTACATAAGGTTCGGACTTGTAGTGGTAATTGAAGTATCATAAGAGTAGCGGTAAATGCCTGAAGTACACCGTAACAGTAACTACGAAACAGTACGCAATAAATACGGTATATCACAAATTACCATTTAATTACCAAAGTACGGTTGACTCACTGAGTCATGAACAGATTATTTTTGACAGCGCACATAATTCACTGAATGTGCACTTTCATATGAGTGTGTCTCATACTAAACTGTCGCGGTCTTCTTTAGAGGTCTGCTTACGAGCGGTATTGTATAATTTTGTATAATAATATGCAAAGTATTCACTTATTCCCATTTAGCATATAAAAATTACACAACACTGATATGTCTCTCTCTACACAACATCAGGTTTTAAATATTTAATTATCAAATCGATCAACCCATATTGATTATCTTTGTTGAAGCAGGCCATTAAGAAGAATTATATTTTTAGATTTAGAAACACTGTACAATGTTTTGTGGTTTTACTTACATAATTTCTGAAGCATCCTGGGAATGGTTTAAGCGTTACTACAGTGAAGATATTTTTGAACATTTTGAACATTAGAATTGATCTCTTTGCGTTTGACTATTTTTTTATATTTTTCATTTTTTCTATATAGTGGTCCAGTTTGAGCATTTTAAAAGTTATCTATAAAATTATTTGATGTTTTAGAGCAAACTGGGCACTCAACGTAATTTGATACATCCTCCGCATAGCAAACAACGACTTAGTAACCCAGATGGTGTTAAAAATAAAAGTACGCTGTTCAAGAAAGACAACATACGAACTAACTGTTGATACATTCAAAAGCAAGCAAACAACCAATATTGCTAGGGTAAGCGCAATAATAGTATCTTTGCCAAATCTACCCCTATATGGTTTCCATAGATTTTAAACAGTTTTGTAGATTTTATAGGCCTAGAGTTTTGTTTAATATCTTTGTTTAATAAGCGTATAACTTTCAAATAAAGTTATAAATGTTTTTGTTGATGACTCTAATTTGAAGAGAGAGTTTGTTGAATTTCCTATGGTTGTAATTAAAGAGTTTGATAAAACTGTCATAGCCATTTCCCATATTTTTACTGTTTACTTTTAAATTATTATATCAATTTAAAGGTTTTAATTTACATACCTGTAGAAAAGAACAATAAAATTTTACTTAAAAACAAAATATTATTGACATTTGATTGTGGCTAGCTGCGAGAGGGAGCAACTGCTAATGTTTAACGTAGTTAATATATTATAAATTCTTATACTTACCCGTGAAAAACTACTGTGTGCAGATATTTTGTAGCAGCACAGTAAGATAAATCCATCTTCATTTCACAAAATATTCACTAATGCCTGAAGGTCTATCTACATTGAAACACAGAATTAACCTTTCAGCACTATGTTTTAATGTGGATGTTACACCTGATGCCGTAGGTTGAGAAATAACATGAATCAGTTTATGTTTTAAAAAAATGAGTGAACGTCTCTTGTCACGTTCAGAGGCGTAGGTTACGTAAACATCTTCTCCCACCCACTGTGCCTCAGTGTCACTCACTATCTCTCTCTCGCCCCCTTTTTCTTTATCCTTCCGTTTACCTGTTTGTCTTCTACTTATTAGAGTCCTAAAATTGGCGTAAAGTTTTGTAGTACATTTAATTAGTCATATTTGTTTCATGCAAATACGATTATAATTATATGTTTTACTGTTAACGATGCAAACATCTTTTAGTTTATTAACTTTTCCTTTAACGTTTTAACTTTTTAACTAGTTTTTCTACTCTTTTAAATATTGTACGTATACGTTAGGAAAGATTTAAAGATTATTTTTTTATTATAAACCTAATTACTTATTGACATGTTGTGGAATACTGTTCACAATAAATAAAACACATTTCTATAAATTTTTTAGAAATACTAAATTCCCTTTTTTCAAATTTTGACCAGTAGGAATATAAATATACTTTTAAAAATAAAAAAAAATTAACTATTCAAAAAACGTAAATAATTCCTAGTGCATACTACATAAAATTATGTTTGCAATAGAGATGTTATGCAGTCAGTACACTTATATACCTCGTAGTTGAAGGGAAGTTAAATATTTGCTTCTTGTACCATACAGTTTTGTAATGGAAACATTCTACGTTTACCTGGGCATCAAAAGTGCTATGAAAACTGGAGGAACGAATGCAATTTCACATTTCTGTATCCTATTACACAACTGAAAACACATATGTCATAGTATCTAAATCACATGGCCGGAACTTTAAAATAATTAACACGTTATGTATATGACAAATATATATCACACTTTCTCCAAACGCACTGCTACTATTGTAGTTAATTACAGTTTTTCGTATACAAAATATGAAACAATGAAAGCATATCCAAGATCTCCAGGCTGTATGCACTGCCCTTCGATAACAATATGTTCAGGCCGATACAATTACAGTTTCTTTATATTACTCATTTCAAAGTTTTAAATTTTGCGCACATACAACACTATAGAATGATATTGCATCTTAATAACCTTAAAAATAAATCTATCTCTTTAAGTCGGCTACAATAAAACCAATGTAACCCTTATGTCGAGTTACATTTCGATAACCAATTTATTTTGGTGTTATGTTTTAATCGGTAAAACAGAAAAAAACACTTTTGTAAAATATAATTAGCTATTAATTGCATGAAAACGCTTTTTCTGGGCTTTATATTTTATATATAAATGAAATAGGTGTATAAAAAATAAATTAAAGCAAGAAAATAGCAAAAAAATCTATATAATATAATAGGGGAGAGTGGGGTAGCCCCGATCATCGGGTAGCCCCTATAGGTCGGTAACGAGAGTATAGTAGGCTGTAGCGATATCTGTTGAATGCTGAACTCTAGCCAGTTGCACAGTGAAATAATTAAAAACGGCCGCTAACCATTTCCGCCATTGTACTTACAGTGAATTACAGAAGTGTGTTTTAGACAAATTTCTTCTTATTTCTTCACACCTTTGAAGCAAATTAATGATATTTTCCCTTAAATTTTGAATTATTTAATTGTACAGATGTATTGTTAACGTATTCAGCATTATTCGAATTCGTTATTTACGGTTTTAAACTAACTTACTATAGTCTCAGGTTATAAACTCTGTAGAATACGCGATGGGGTAGCACCGATCAGGTGAGTGGGGGAAAGACGATCAACTGCACTGAGTTACAACTGTACAACACCATACTGAGTTAAGTACTATTAAATACTAATGCGTTGCCCTTATATGTTCGTGATACTTTCCGTGGCGTAGCTAGGTTTTTTTTTGAGTTTTGTACTGATTAATAAAAACTTTTTTTTATTATGACGTATCTTAATTTAAAAGTTACCCTCGGAGTCAAAGATTGTCAATATTAGTGTCTTTTGAACGAGAAACTATTATAATATGTATTATAGGAAAGACTTTTAGTAGGCCTGTATGGAGAAAATTTACACACAAACATTAAATTGCATTATTTCTCATATACAATACATAGGATATAGTACATTGGCTTTTGAACTAAAAAAAACCTAATTTTTTAAATTTAATTTTGGACTTAGAATGTAGTAAGGACCATTTGTAGATATAAGTAACATTCTAATGTATCTTTTATCAATACATAATTTGCTTTTTACAGTAACAATTTTTTTTTAGGTTTTTATTATTTCCCATTTAATTTACATAGGAAATCAACTGATCATCATTACCCCGCGGGTGTGGGAATACCGATCAAAGCCCATTTTTCACTTTCTAGCAATAAGAAAAGCCCATTTCAACTTTAACGCTTACAGTGTATAAATAATAATTTGCTCTGTTATATCAACAATTTTTTACATTTGGTTTAGCCAATTCTTCAATTTTTTATCGAATTTCTCCCTTAGGTGATTGGGGCTACCCCACTCTCTCCTACAACGTAAGTGATAGACTACAGACAGAATGATTCAAACGGGATACTCCCTAATAAAATCAGAGCGAGTTTGCAAGTCAAGTACAGCAAGACAAATTCGCTAAAAGCATTTCTTCGCTTTGATTTTCTGTTATTTGCATAATCGTATCATGTTTTTAAAGTCTTGTCAAAATATATGGAAATATATTTACATAACAAGTATATGGTTCTGCTTATTTTTGGCAGGATATACTCTAACGTAAATTATTTCTCAGCTCTGAAATATTATTATTATGTACTTAAATATCTTTGCATGCTTAATCTGAGTAGAAGAATTATTTTACTTACAAATAAATGGAAACTTTTAATAAATGTGTCAATACGTAGACAGCAGTTGTTAATAATGTACAATCAATTTATCGCCATTGATAAAAAACAACAAAAGTCAATTAAAATGTGTTACGACAGTCGGATGATTCTCCGTATTTCAACAGTGGAAATAAAATAATTAAAATCGGGCAGATTGCTGTTTACAATTACGATAACAGTTTATATAATCAAAGACATTTGTATAAAACAATTCGTCAATATTACGCTGTCTACAACAATAAATGGCACGTGTTTACCTGTGCCTTACTACGAAATATAATCCAAAGTAAAGATGTTCGGACACATCATTTTACAATTGTAACTTTACATGACTATCCTATAGAATCGTAATTGTACTTCTAATCGCAATCCTGAAGATATCATTCTTTTCCACAATATTGTATTCATACACATCCTGTGTATCGTAGTAAGTGACAAAACGACAGGAATTCCGGTAAAATAATTGGTTATAATTCGGAATCCGAGTTTGAAAAGACTAAGAGTGAGAAGGAGTTATGCATAACATTGTCTCAGATTGTCTGTTATCTGTAGCGACAGCATTGCACTGTTCCATCCTTAAACATGTTAGACTTGAACTCGCAAATTCTTTTGAGTACTTTGTCTTACGATTGATTCTGGAAAGTTTTCTACCCCCTCCAGAAAACTTACTCCGTCACTCGCTAACACTTTTTCTACAATTTTATAATGCTTTCCCAGTTCGCTTCCAACCTGTGTAACATCGTGCAATCTATTTTGATTATATAACAAATGATTCCCACTCTCAGAGTTTTCCATTCTTTGTGTGTAAAACATATAGTTGTATCGCTCTCCTACATTTTATTAAATTGCAGCCAATTGTCTCAAGCAGGTTTTTTAACAGGATCTTTCTTTACCTCAGTAACAAGCACGAGATTTTACGCAACCACTATATTTCGATTTTTCATCATCGCATATATTCATAATTCATACGACAATGCCTCCAACATCTTAGGCGTTCATCAAAATTGTCCAATACGATTTTAGATGTATTAGATTGCCTTCATCATTAAACATTGTTACGGTTTGGCAGCTCTTAATCGGGGGCGTGAACAAGAGCCTATGAACTATATTGATGTTTCACATAAAACTTGCTGTTGTTTACTATACCTACTTCATCAATAAGTATATCTCCATTAGAAACAGCATTCAAAATCCTAGAGAAAGTTGCACACCATAATTTTGTGATTACGTGATTAATAAATAATGACGCACTTAAATGTAAAATATTATAGTACGTGTCAAAATGCTGTGGAACGACTTTACATTGAAACGTATCGTTGTACCACCGAGATCGTTTCCGAGATCGTTGTCACGTTGACTACAAACTATCTAAGTGCAAAACCCAGCAATGGGCACCGTCGTTTCGCTAGCTTTCTTGTATAACAATGTATTTGTGCGCTCTGATATTAGTTATTTGCTGCGGCTTAGTAAACGTAATGATTGTAAAGAGCAGTCAGTATTGTTTTATGTGAGTTATGTGGCACTTATTTTATGACCAAGACTGATGTCTCAACTATGACTTTGCTTAAAGGCGTATTCAGAATGTTGTCAATTTGTTGGCAGTTAACTATTGGTAACAATGTTTACGACACATCATTATGGCGTGTATAACATGAATAGGGTTTGAATTTTGATCTTCCAAACGTATATTGTTGCCACATAGACTATTTCAACGATTATAGCCACATTGGATGATAGATTAAGTTAAAGATAATTGAATCTAATATGCCAGGACATAGGAGTATGAATGTTATGCAATTGTATAAAAATATGTGTAGAGTACGAATAATTGTGATAATGTTGGAAAAAATGCTTTGGGTGAACTGAATATACATATAAGATAACTCAGACATGGATATCCTTATCAGTGTTCAGGAATGTTTGGTGATATCTAGCCAAGTGCGTTTGTTTGTTTACATTAGTGCTGTCAAAGTGACAGTTGAGGAATGTGTTTGATAGAAGCTATTCATTTATTTTGATTTTTGAAGTTATTATGTTATTATTTGGATGAGTATGATTATTGGGAGGAAGTTATGTCAATTTAGGTTAGGAAGAAAAAAATTTTTGTTCTATTCCACTATTCTATACAAAAAAATTTTGTTTACACGTGGTGGGGTTAATCCTGCAATGGAACACAGGATGATTAGCTATGTTGTTTGTATCAGAGCACATGGATGACGAGCATTTTCTTGTTTAAATTTGATTTATGTAATATTTTGTCTTTTAGCCGTAAGTTTTGTATTTTGAAATGGATAAGCATGTAGGGTATACCGAACTCTTCATAAAAAGGTGTTCTATATTGTCATGTATTTTTTTTATGAATTTGTGCGCGTGTGCGGGTGTGATAACGTGTGATCGCTAGCTATATCTTCCGTGGTAGTTAACCGATTGACGTGAAACTTAGACAAGGAATTATTTAGGTAAATAGCTTCAATTTGTGTATACTCTGAGGTTCATAACTATTTTAGAAATATGTTATTTTAAGTGAAGGAAAACTCAATTATAACTCTTATCAATGATAGGATAATAAAATTCGTAGATAATTTCCAAGCAGGCCTTTGCTAAATTATACAATGTTTTTCAGGAAATTCGTATATCTGTTTGTTTCATTAATCATGTGATTTTGGGCTTAGCCAATCAGAATGCACTAAATTCAGTAAGATTCATTCGTTGTAGAGTTAGGATGGATACAGTTCTGCTTTAGCATCTGCAAGGGGAACTTGTGCCCGGTGAAGAGAGTTGTTCTCTTACGAACATAGAAATATCATATATAAAATAAACCTTGGTAATTCTTAACGAAGTTTTGCGTTAAGAACCGAGTGGGTAAAATATTTAGATAAAAATTATAATATAATATAGTGCTGTTTTCGTGTAAGTTAAGATACCCGCTTAGGGAATTTAAAGACACTACAAGATGTCGTGGAAGGTGTACATTAAATGCACCGCATTAATTAATACCCATATTAATCCTGAGATTAAGAAAACATAAAGTAAAAATAAATAATAAACTGTACGAGTGAAATTTATAATCATTGTGAGTGAACAATTTATGTAGAGACTGATTAATGTTAGCAGTCAAACAGAATAACAACGAGACTCATTGAAATATCGCCGCTGTAGCCGCCTGCCGTAGAAGAGGACGACAAGACGAAGAGGACGCCAGGACGAAGAGGACACCAGGAAGGAGTGACGCTGCAGAAGAGGACGCCAGGACGTGAGCGACGAGAGGAGAGGAGGACGTTGCAGCAACCAAGTAAAATCGATTTATATTATCGAACAATACAAACTATTATTTCTATTATCAATACATGACAATTTATAATACAATATACATCTTTAAAAACTATATTTGTGTGTATAATAAAAAATGTTTCATCTCTTCCATAATAGACTTGTTTGTGATTTTTACACACTCACTATATCCTTATTGGTACAATAAAATTTGATCTGTTGCAATATATATATATATATATATATATATATATATATATATATATATATATATTTCAATCACTTTCTGCTACAGTCCGTTTCTTGATGTATATAATACTATAATACTTATAACTATTTTACCTCAAGATGTATTTTTTCTTTAGGGACATGTTTCGGGAGATCCTGTTCTCCCATCTTCAACCTTCGCCATCTTGCTTCTGGTGCAGTATTTGTGTGTTGGCTTCTGGATGTTATTATGGTGGTTTGTTGGTCTTTGGTCCTTCAATATTGCATTATTGTGTGTGGTTGTGGTATCTGTTTTTGTATTTTGTGTATTTTCGATGTTGAGTGCTTTGAATATTGTGTCATGTTTGTGTTGATTTGTATTTGTTCTGGTATTAATTTGTTTTGTGTTTTATGTTTGTAAATCTGTAAATTTTCCCAAATGTTCATTATGGTGCCTTTGTGTGGTATATGTTTTATAAGTGTTACATTGGTTATGTCTGGGAATTCATGTCCTGTGTTTATTGCATGTGTGGCTAAATTGGATTTATATATGTTTGGTTTTTTGTATGCATTTAGGTGTTCAAAATAACGTTTTTTCAGCTGTTTTTTTGTTTGTCCTATATAACATTTATTGCAATCTTGGCATTCAATTTTGTATATACCGTTGGTTGTTGTATTATCTTTGTTGTGTGAGTTATTTAGATTTTGTAATTTATTTTTATTAGTTTTGTATGCTATTTTTATATCTGTGTTTTTAAATAGTTTTGTTAGTTTTGACATTTTATTATTTATATATGTGAATGTGGCCCATTTTTTGTTGTTGTTATTATTTATGTGTTGTTCAGTTTTATTAATTCTTAATTGTTCAGTTTTTATTTTGTATTTGATTTTATTTTCTATTTTGATCATAGTATTTTTATTGTATCCATTTGCATAACCAATTTGGTGTATTATATTTCTTTCTTTGTCAGTTTCTTGTTTGTTTAGGGGTATTTTGTACATTCTGTTAATTATACCTAATTGTAATTCTGTTAATTGTACATTATACCTAACCATTCTGACCACCCACCACAACATAAAATGGCAGCATTTTATTCGTTATTTAACAGAATGTACAAAATACCCCTAAACAAACAAGAAACTGACAAAGAAAGAAATATAATACACCAAATTGGTTATGCAAATGGATACAATAAAAATACTATGATCAAAATAGAAAATAAAATCAAATACAAAATAAAAACTGAACAATTAAGAATTAATCAAACTGAACAACACATTAATAATAACAACAACAAAAAATGGGCCACATTCACATATATAAATAATAAAATGTCAAAACTAACAAAACTATTTAAAAACACAGATATAAAAATAGCATACAAAACTAATAAAAATAAATTACAAAATCTAAATAACTCACACAACAAAGATAATACAACAACCAACGGTATATACAAAATTGAATGCCAAGATTGCAATAAATGTTATATAGGACAAACAGAAAAACAGCTGAAAAAACGTTATTTTGAACACCTAAATGCATACAAAAAACCAAACATATATAAATCCAATTTAGCCACACATGCAATAAACACAGGACATGAATTCCCAGACATAACCAATGTAACACTAATAAAACATATACCACACAAAGGCACCATAATGAATATTTGGGAAAATTTACAGATTTACAAACATAAAACACAAAACAAATTAATACCAGAACAAATACAAATCAATACAAAACATGACACAATATTCAAAACACTCAACATCGAAAATACACAAAATACAAAAACAGATACCACAACCACACACAATAATGCAACATTGAAGGACCAAAGACCAACAAACCACCATAATAACATCCAGAAGCCAACACACAAATACTGCACCAGAAGCAAGGTGGCGAAGGTTGAAGATGGGAGAACAGGATCTCCCGAAACATGTCCCTAAAGAAAAAATACATCTTGAGGTAAAATAGTTATAAGTATTATAGTAATATATATATATATATATATATATATATACATATATAACATTCTTCTTATCCTTCACTCAGACATTTAAATAAAGAAAAATAAACATAATTAGTCATATATGCTATGTTCATTCTCTTAAATGGTAGGCTTGGAGTATGTGTTCGACAAAAAACAGTCTCTCATTGCTTCATATTATAAGGATCAAATTGGTTTTCAACCAAACAAAAATTAATTGTACTCTAAAAACTATACTAGTTTTTTTCTAGTAATTTGTACAGATTTATAATGTTAAGGTAAAATAAAGGTATGTTCTTTAAAATATAATTATTTGTTTTGAAAATGTTATAGAACTGATTTCTCCAAACTTATGATGCAGTTTAATGAGGATATCTTCTGACAATTTAAATATATTACCGTGTAATCTCTAAACTATTATGTATTAAAAGTTTTATACTTTTGCTACAGTATATGACTCTTCACATTCTGGAAACAATTGTTGCCAGCTGTAAAACATTTTAATAATCAACATTTACAATTTTTTTAATATTTTCACATTCTGAAATGTAGTATTCATCCACTTACTGTTACAATGCTAGATTACACATGTTACAGTAAAACATCACTAATTCGAAATCCAAGGGACTTCAAGATATTTCGAATTAATGAAATTTCAAATTACAAAATTCTATTCACTAGTACATATTGTGGATATATTGTGTGCCTGATTTACTGATAATATAAACATTTGGAATAGTCGAGTATTCAAGCACTTATTAATGTAAATTTTAATACATGTAATTAGTATTAAAACACATCGTTTCAAGTAGAAATGGGAAATGTGTTAGCATTTTTTAACAAGTAAGGATAGGCTGCCTTACTTTCATTGGTAATGATATCTTTATGACCCACTTACTTTTCCACCCAACAAAATCGTCACTTGCTCCTTACGTTTCCCGCCGGCGGCGCATCAATCACCCGACACTTTTAGGGATGACAACAGTCAGGAGTTTTGGGGAAGACCCCCATCTTGTCAACACTAATAATATCTTTTACACCGCCAGGTGTTTATATGTCTTATAACTTTTCGTTCACAGCTGGATGTCTCCTTCGATAACATTTATACTCTTCCTCTAACGTTGTATCAGAAGTTCATTTTGGCCCACATATATTTCTTGCCAGTCTCCTGTTCTTTTAAATGACATGTTATGCAACACTTTGGAAACTCGCCATTTAGAGCTTCTTTACTATGTGAATGTTACGACTACACGTATATTTAGACCGTTCAATTTGCATTCTTTCATACATAGAAATTCTGGTTTCTAACACACCTTTTCTTTCAGTCTACGTCGCGGTTATTTAATTTTTGTCCCTTATTTAATAAGTGAGTTGAAAGCTTTGTCACAGAAATATCGTTTGAGAGTTTCAATTTTTTTCCCTATCCTGCTTTTACTGGTCTTATAATATATGTTTTTGGTTTCAAAGTTAAAGTTTTGTGTTTTTTACTGCTGACATTTTAAAACAAATTTAAATTACTATGCTCTACACATACAAAAAATGAATTACGTTTAATATAATTCAGAATCTTTTATACACTATACTGTACTGTTCAGTGCATACATAAACACTATCAGTGGTCTTTTTAAAACACTGTATCACATTTCACTGGTCGACTGAATTCGTCCTGAGTCTGGGAAATCTACACACAGGGAAGTAGAGTGTTTTACAGATTTGTGTACAGCAGGCCTGTTGTTATGGTAACAGAGGACTCCCCCCTATTATATTGTACCTTGTATATTCTAGTATATATTTAATGCCAAATATAAACCACAAGTGAAGTAAAAAATTGAAATAAACTAATATTTTTATTTATATATTTATAATTAACAAATTCTATTTAACTATACTTGTATACTAAACTGACAGGGACAAGTAATATTATTAAATTTTCAAATACATTGGTTGGAAAATAAAAAGCTTTCATTGTATTAGCACATAGTTCATGTTATACGTTTTTAGTGGAACAATATTTATTTTTTCAGGATTTCGACTTATCCGTCGAGGAGGGCGGCGTCTACGGTGACGCTTACGTATGGCCGGACATAAGTTCTAAGCAGAACAGCACAATCCTGGGGGGCCCGCATACCATCTTAGGGCCCCATTTGGAGGGGGGTCACCACCGTGTGGTTCCACCTTGACGTGGTGGTGTGGCTTCGAAACTAAGAGAACCATCACCTCTTAGTTTCATCTGAAGGTTAAATTCTACAAGATCAGAACAATGCAAGCTGTATATCCCCCCCCCCTCGAAAAGAAATTATTGCTCACACATCAGCCAGTTTAAACGATGTCTGATCAAGACAGAAAACCAAGAGGTATATTATCCACAAATGTCAATCAAGCCAGTCGACCGGATCTTGCTATAAGAATACAGAACCAGTTGACTCGATTCTCAGTTTTGAAAGAAAATGCGAACCACAACTAACAAGAGATACCAATCTTAAGTGCTCCCAACAAACATACATACATGCAAACACGGAACACAGATACAAGTACATATGTGAATTAGTGGCCACTTTAAGGTGAAAAAAGTATACTGAATCATGTGTTTCAAGAAAACTACTTTATGTATCAATTAAAAACCTGTATATTACATTATAACGCACTCTAAATGAATTTGCAAATTTTTGTTACAATTCTGAAAAAGACAGAAAATTTTGTTTCCTTAGTTACTTTTTATTTATTTTTATTTCACACTAACACAGATTTTTTTAGTCTTATATCTAAAGTGTTTAAAGTTTGAAGGGGAAATAATTTTATTCAAGGGCAGAGCACATGGTAGTTAGGAGGTTGTAAAATACACTAAAAAACATTTTACTGATGTGGAAACAACTTAAGGGTAAACTTTAGAAATTTTCGGCGACCTATATAATGCAAATATATTCTATATCTTATCATTTTCTTCTTTAATACGTATAAGCAAATAACAGTCCTTTACTATTATTACAACCCATAATAATCGTCACAATCAAATGCAGTTCTTGGGTTGCCAGACCAGCCATACTGCCACGTAGGGTCTCATGGCATAAACGTATGCCATGAGACACTGCATATTGTTGGTAGTCACTTCGTTTTAGAATGCTGAGTGGAAACCAGCAAACAAAGAATTGTATACTGTAGCCATCTGTATCGAACGCTGAAGCCAGGTTGACCTAACAAGTTCCACTCGGACAAAGTGATATAGGCCTACTAGTAATACATTAGTTTATAACGTATTAACCCCGATGCATCTAGTTCAAATAGCCATTAGCAAAATCAAAGTGAATATATAATCTTGAATGCATCGTGTTACTTCATTGCAAACTCAAACTGTAATTTTTGCTAACGTTAACAACGAAGTTTACAATTATCAAATAGTAAATTTTTTGTCGTTTTCATAACAATTTTATCTGTACCTAGTTGATTAAATTAAATTTCAAAAATCAATCTGATAGAAAGAATGAGATGTCTTACAAAAGATCGGATTAATCTAGCAATAAATTTAAAATTATTAAATGTCATAAATTACCAACATACATATTTTATGCATTTTATAAACTTATTGCATTTAGAAAAAGAGTATATATTGTAGATCTCAAAAGTAAGCTATAAATACTAATTCTGAATTCGGATTAATTTCTGTAAATTACTACATTGAGAATGGTAACACACTAAACTCGTCCCAGAAAAAACTATTTTTATCTATCTCCACGTATTAGCTATAAACCTTGTGCCTAATATAATCTAACGTAAAACGTGATTACAGGAAGTTTAATGTAAAATGTTGCACAGAATTACACATAGGCTATAAATGTTGAAGACAAATGTCCAATCAAGACAATT
Source organism: Magicicada septendecula (assembly GCA_034769895.1). NCBI lineage: Eukaryota > Metazoa > Arthropoda > Insecta > Hemiptera > Cicadidae > Magicicada > Magicicada septendecula. Next base: position 306,365,755 of record CM068369.1, on the reverse strand, counting down.
GTTTCATTTTACCTCATAAAATAAAAACAACGATAAATTAAAAACATTTTGATAGACCATGGTTGGTCCTCAAATCATCTGTCGAACGTTTCAGGTACGCTGATGGTAGCATTTAGCGGCGAAAACAAACAAGATGTAGGAGGCAGTGATGTCAGTACAGAGCTCAATTAACACGCCGCTTGTTTACTCTCAGATGTGAGCTCTGCTATAAATCTTCTACTTGATTACGCCACTGGAAAAAGCTACCATAGGCTTAGCTGAAGCGTTTCGCAGAGGATTTGAAGACTAACCGACCATGGCCTAAAAGCCCTGACTATTTTACATCTGCCGACTCCGACAGTGAAAACGTTTGCTCATTAAAAATAATTATTTTAAAGGACAAATGTAATCAATACCTTACTTATTCAATTGTACTTAATTACACAATTGGTTTAATGTCTATAATAAATTTTTTGTTTTGTAAGCAACCTCAATAATAGTGTAAAATAACGGAAGCTGAAGATATAAAGGAAAAACAAATAATAAAAACAGAACCCATTAGTCGTTTAGAGTACCTGTAAATTGACACTGGAACGCATGTCAAAGAGGAAATGCAATTTCTCTGACGAAAGGTAAAAATGCTTGATACTTGAGTTAGTACTCATACGAATTAGTAAGTGTTTTGATTTACTATCTGTCTGATGTCAGAAAGAACAAACAATCGAATTTCTCTGTTAGTACTAACACGAGGATACAATAGGATTTCCAGCACACATGCGGCTCGGTCCTCATTATTTTTTCTAAATTAAAGCTAGTTGCAAGTACTATATAGTACAGACGTAAGTAAGCAATTTACTGTAATATGTAAGTGATTACTAAAATTATATTCTTCTTAACAGATATTTAAACTAAAAATTATTGTGATAATGTGGGGGCTCGCCTTTAAGGATTGTGACAGTTATTCAGAAAGTAGTAATTTAACTCTCAGCGTATGATATCATGTTGCAATGACAGTTTGTTTAAGTGAAGACTGCATGTTCAGACATTGTATAATAGACACTAAAATACATGCCAAATTTGTTAGTTTAAATTAATTTTCGGCAGTAAAAAAATAATCAGTGTTGTGAAGTAGATCGAACATATGCGTAGGCATATGACGAGTAGGAGTGTTGCGGGTATATATAAATATGTTAGAGAATAATAATAAAAACACAGAATAAATTAAATAACTTTTGTGAAAATACAATTTATGACATGAGACTTACACAAGAGTGTAATCAATATAGTGTAATCAAGAATGTAGTCAATATATGCATAAATAAAGGACCTCTCGGTTGATAATATATGTTAATAAATTAAAGAATTAATATGTGAGGTTCTTATAGAGAAAGTTTTATGAGCCTCAAGAAAAGTAATAAGATTAAACTAGTTGTTTTTCATGCTAGGTTTTGTCCGTAGACAGAAATTTACAAGAAAAACGTTATATCATCTTAAGGCGAAGAGTAAGAGAATACGTTAGCTAATAGACGCTCAAGATACTGACTAAGCAAAATTGATTTTTAAAATTGTAAAAGAAAGGTAACAGAGGCAGGTAATTTTATTTTGTTATCAGAAAAAACATTATATTATTATTGCAATTAAAAAAAACAATCTTTAATAAATAGGAAGCATTCCAATATTTGATAACCGACTACTTATTCTATGCGACCCTTGTACATTGCATAGAATTTGGCGTCGCAACGTTCTAGGCTCGATTAATTAAAACACCTGAATTGAGAAATTAAAAGTTTTATAAATTAAATAAGGATTTACTGAAGAAATCATATAGTATTTGTCGGGACTAGTCAAATGAGTTAAATCTGATGTGTACGGTTTCATGATATTGGGTTGCTAATATTATTAAAATGTAGATAAACTATTATTAATTGCACAGTTAAGATTAGAGTTCTTTTGTTGACCTACTAAGTCGTAGGCTCACTGAAAACGCTTTATGAATCACATACACACATCGCTGTACAATTACATATACATGGCAAGAAAACTATCAAGGAAAACTAACAAGAAAACTATCCTTAAAATAATTTTAAAAACTTAAAGTGGTACAAAAGGAAATGTTGGAAGTTACCGAAGCCATGATGAAAAAGAAATTTGATGAACGCGACCGAAAATTAGATGAACGCAACCAAAAACAAAATGAACTTATTAAAAAGCAGGTAGTAGAAGTTTAGCAGAAATAAACGGAAATAAATAAAAAACAACTTGATGAATGCAATAGAAAACAAGGGGAGTTTATAAAGAAATGTATAGAGGGACTTAAAAAAAATAACTGCAGAAAATAAATTACTGTTGGACACAGTTAAAACACAGATAGATAGAATGCAAATGAAAATTGAAGAAAACTACATTATACATGAACGAAATCTGACACAACATGAAAATAAATTTGATAGAATAGATCAGAAACTTCAAGAACAAAGTCAAAAAGACGCACAACTCCAAAAACGTATGGAGAATCTAGAACTAGGTAGCACTGGACAGAGTAGCCGTATAACATACGTATACCGTAATATGGAAGAACTGAGTCAACACCCCAAGTTCTACGGTAATGAGAGTGACAAGTCGATAGAACTTTTAAGACAATTTGAAAAAATTGAATCCATTAGAAATAATTTAACACATTAAGACAAAATTAACTGTGTTGCGAAATACTGCAGAAATTCTGCGGCACAACGGTATACGATTATACGCGATCAGGTCACCACTTATGAAGACTTTGTGCACGCCTTTGAAGGATGGATATTGAAGGATATTGGATATTTCTACACGCCTTTGAAGGACATTGGAACCAGCATGTTCAGCGAAAGGTACGTGATCGGGTAGAGTTTGTTAAGTACGTGTATGGGCGATAGGCGAAAGAACAATACGGAACTCAGTAAGCGGCCAAAGCAATACGCCTACGTCCCCACTTACGGAAGCCGAGTTCATACATAAATTGGCCTATCATTTTGAGTAGAACATACGTGTCTCTGTGATGACTAGATGAACAAGCCGGTTAGAAGATTTAGTGGTGTTGTTGTCGCTATGAGAAGATTTAGTCAGCAAAGGTCCAATAGACCTTTTAGTCCAGGTCCCAATAAAACATATGAAAACACTAACCAATACAAATACACGGAGAAACCCAGCACAAATAAAATAGAATTCAAACAAAAATGGGATATTAAAACTAACAAATCAACAGTATCCACCAAGATCATTTGAAAAGTATTCAAACAAAACTTGATTTGTGTGACCAATTAGTGGAGTGCAGAATAAAAGATAATATACATAAAATTAAATTGAACGAACCCCTAGGAAAATACACTACGCATAAAAATGAAGTTATTGCAATAAATAGACCTGACATAAGCATATAGAAACCGGACTCCAACGATAGAAATCTAGACAATAATAATAAATTAAACTGTAGCAATCCGCATTAGACAAATTGTTACAGAAACACCAAAACGTAGTGAAACACCATCCGTCACTAATGTATATGAACATAAAATTATCGTTAAGTATGAGTCAAATTTTGTACGTAGAATATAGCAGGTCCAAATGCATTTCCAAAAAACGGGTGATCAAGAGATACAGCGGCTGCTAAAAAACAATATATTTGAACGATCCGACAGCAATCGGATAGATCCGAAAAGACTACTTATTCAATGCGACCATTGTGCATTGCAATATATTTCACACGTGTAGAACTATTTGTTTGCAAATATGTATGTTTAATTACTCGAACGTTTCTTAAAAGTTGATACCATTATTTCTTTTAACTTGTTACTTGATATTAAGTGATAGGTATTGTGCAACAAACCAATCATAAGTAAATTATGTTTAATTTATTATTAATTCTATGTAGAGTTATGTACATATGGTACATAAGGTTCGTATGATGTAAGTTCGATAATGTTCGTTAGAAAACTTAAATAATTTTAGTTTGATATTTTGATAATATAGCTTTTGTCTTATTACGGACTAAATACGCAGAATGACAGTGCGTACAATGACAATTTGTAATGGTTTTACAATTTTAAAGCTTATATTTAAAGCTTTATTAGTTTGAACCAATTACAGTATATAATTTGTAATCGTTGTCAGAAGAGCAACAAGGCCACATTGACAACTTTGTGATATCTGATAATGTAACCAGTGCAATGGTGCATGCTTCCTGTGGCTTTTCATTGGTACACAAATCTCGTTCTTACCAAATAGTAAATTCAAGAAACAAAGAAAGCCAAGTATTTTCTCATTATATTTTGACTAATTGAGAGAAGTGATTAGACTTCAGAATTGTTTTTTAGTAGAATTTTATTACACCATATGATACACACACGTTAATTTATTTACAACATGCAAATAAGTACTTAATTATTGTGTTGCGCTTGTAGTAGTAAACTATTGATAACCACGAAGTTTACTGAAAATTTCTAAGTTGATAAATGTTAATAAAATTTTATTGTCTAATGATGGTTGTTATTTTCTAGCTGCTTAATGGCACAAAACACTGAAGGTAACCTACAGCACAATTCTACATAAACTGTTCTTTAGTTTAATATTTGCCTAAAATCGGAAATTATTTTCCTTTATATTTGTTCGTGGGTATACTTGTATAAACAAACGTTACTGAGTTGGTGCGATTAATTTATACATCTACCACCTGATGCCATACGTGAGATTAATTCATTGGTTCCGATCACTTTTTACTAATCAAAAAGTGATGTGTGGAAGAACATCGTCAATTTAAATGTACATTTCATTATTAAGTTATATTAGTAAGTCAGTAAAATTAATTATTATTTTTTTGCTAGTTAATATTTGTAATTTGATATATTACTTTATAGTTAGGTATATTAATATTACATAGTATTATTTATTATTATTTATTCGTTATATATTAAGATCGTTTTACAAAACAAAATATTTTTGTAAGAATTGTTGGGTATTTTGTTGCTAACACATTTCACGTTTCCTTAAAGATTACATGTCCAACTCGTATGAAGAACATTCTTCATTCGTGGCTAGACATGTATTGAGTCCAACAGACTGAGATATATTTCCATACATAACGAAACTGAATGTTATGTCAACGTTATAGTGTTAATCGCGTTTCTGGTTGTTTAAAGGAGCATGACTTTATCTAATATATTTGATATTTAATAAGCTAACAAGAGCACTTTTAGAATGTCCTTACCACCTTAAATATGTAGAGATAAGCAAACTGGTGACGTTGAGATTTTGTCATACCCCACTGATGACTTTGTGCGCGGCCTGTATGAACAGACAGGCATCTCGGTTAGTTACCGATTATTTTGTGTGATTATTAGTGATCTTAATACCGATAACACTACTACTAATAGTAGCCTATAGCAATTATTTTGAGTAGAAAATAGAGGGAATTAATATTCAGTTTTTATGATTTAGTAAACTTCATGATTAGTTTTGTATTACAGTATGCCACTGATAACAGCATGTAATTTACTAATGTGTACCTTAAAAATTGTTTAATAAAGTTTGAACTGCAGAAACACACGAGTGTGTTTTCTTACCTTTAGTGCCACAAAAATTACACCACAAAAAATATTATTCCATGTAACAGTATTCAAGGAAAATAATGCAACATTTTAAGATTACTCATATTTATGCTAAATATTAAAAAAATGAAAAACATTTCGTTACAGAATAGAAGAGTAACATGGAGAAAATATATTCTATATAAATTGGTCACTTACTTTTTTTTACTTTCATCTATTAGTGTTTTTGTTTTAATTATTATATAATAAACAGTGTTGTAAATAATTTACAGCGTTGGAAACAGAGGGACTTTGGTTGGAAAACAGATTTGAACAGACATACCTAGTGCATTGCATGTACTTTACAATTGTTGTAACAGTGAAATGCTGTAACAGTGTTGTCATCGTTATTAATCGACCAGCATGGCATTATGGCTCAGAAGTGGTTAAAACACGTACAGTCAACACACTGTCCAGCGTACAGTCAACACGTAAATCGCTATTGTCGTAATGCACTCGCATTTTGTAATATATTCATACGTATAACGGAGGGCATAACCTTACAGTGTAGTCACCTAAGCTTGTGTAGTCACACAAGTACGCGCGGGTTGTAGATTTTCAAAAGTTTTATAAAGATGCTACTGCTACACTTGCGAAAATAATTTTTGTAAACTGTTTCAGTTATTTGATAGTAAGCGTTTTTGCACCAAGATTTTAAAACAAACGTTCAGTGACGAATTCTTTTTGTTAGAAAACACCACACACAGTGTGAGAGATGAGCTTCTAACCTCTGACTGACAACTGTGCTTCGGCTTTTCAAACCAATTTGTGTTTATACTAAAAACAATACTCTTTCTAGATAAACGACAAAAAAGTTTAATATAGTGTTACAGTACATCCGTCAACTGGAAGAGGAGTTGTCAAATTTAAAAAGAAAATAGTATATAATTTTTGAAAACGTAATTTAATTTTCAGTTATGAAACGAGATAGCTTTTCTAATGATAACGCAATAAAGGTAAGTTTAGAAAATCTTGACGTGTCTATTGCATATGTTCCGTAAAGTTCCTACGTAGATGGAATAGCGAGATGTAAAGATATGTAAATTCGTCTTTCTTGACACTAGTTGTAAGTTGTTGTCCATGTGTACTCTGCAACACAATTTTTGGTTTAAAATACAGTGGCTTGTGTGTTCTGAGGATGGGGAGGCTAGGCATTCATGTGAGCCGCTCTGTCATATCAGTCATAGCCCTCCCCCCGACATTCGTTATTTCACTATTAATTATGGTAGAGCTATCTGATTTCAACAGCATACACGTCCTAGAAATATACGCTTATCTTTAACAAGATAAACCAAAGATTAATTTACTTTTGTTCTAGCAAAGAAGTAAACTTCTGAGTAGAAATTATTTTGTAAACTGCAATGAATTTGCTTGTAGACCTACAGCAAATTCATTCAACGGTCCTTCTTATACTCAAAATTGTCGGTAACATCATCATGCCATATCGGTCTACTTTACAATTTGCAGAGTATTCCCTTTTCAGTTGAAACTAAATTGAAACTAAAGCACTGGCGCTGTGACGATTTTGAGTCATGCGGGTTCTTAAGTAAATGTTGATTCTCTTAAGACAAGGAAAGTTTCTCTCTACGTAAGAATAATTACAAGGAAGAATTGTTGCAATAGAATAAATAATTTTTACGCTACGGGAGGAATTTCGTTTGCACGAATGTCATCGTCATATTTTTTATAATCTGGTTAATTTCACTGTGTAATAGCGAGAAAATGGTTTCACTACCGGGTCTTAAATTTTATTTGTTAAAATGCTGAGTATATATTTCCATTAATGGAACAAAAGAATTAGTCACGAATATTTTATCATAATAAGAAAAGTTTTTAGTGTCACCTAACTTCATAAATTTTAATTCCTTACAGCTGGAAAAATAGACTTCTAGTTGAACAATAATATTGTTTAACAGTAAGAAAGGGCAGCACATAATTTTGACTTTACTCCACTATCGCATAGCCATTTATGTTGGTCACACCATAGCGACCGGAAATTTCTAGTTTGGTTTTCATGCCACTTAAGAAATAAAAAATTTATGGAACGTCGACCATGTTTCAGCATTTCACTTCTCTAAAAATCACTCAACCGGGAAAATAGTTTTCTCCAGTAATGTTATTATAATGTCTTTGTTCGATATTGCAATATCACTTTCACTTTCTTCTACCAAAGCCATTTTATCCTCGTGGTAGAGATCAAAAACACACGGCAAGAAGAATAAAATAATAATAATACACATGCACAAGGAGCACGAGGACGTAAAGACTGCGTAAAACTAACATAAACGACAATAAATATGGCGCAACAAACACACTCGTTGCCTCCGTAGCGCTGTGACATATGCACGAGTGAAGCCCCACCACTTGCCGGGCACGTAGTTGTACGAGTACTACGGGGGCTATTCCGATCCCTGCCTCTGTCTGCTGCAGTTCTGCACTAATATTGATAACGCGCGATTTAAACTTTCTTTTTGTAAGTAATTAGATAATTTAAAATGCTAAATTGTGATTACAGATTGATTACAGTTTCAGTTACAATAAAAATTAGACCCTATTACTAGTTGTTTATTTTTTAATAATTTTCTAAATACTACTGGGAAGGCTTAGCCTCCCTTGCCTCCCCTGACGAGCCGCCGCTGATAAAATTTTAACTTAATCTTATTTTTATCATTAAGTTGTAGTAACTAGCTCAAATCAATGATTGAATTCATTCGCGATTCCAGTTAGTTCGGATTAATGACCTGCCACTGTATATGGTTTTATAAGTTGAATATGAAATTTGATCAGAAAAATATCTTTCAGTGTAGAATAAAATTAATTTATAAAATAAAAATATTTACGTTTTTACTTGTATTTATAATTTATATTTATAAAATTATTTTAAAATAGTTTTAAATAGCAACTTATATATATATATATATATAATTGTGTATATTTAAATAATATATATAACTTTCACGGGTCCTGGTTGTAGTACTTAGTAATATAAATGGAAATATGGTGACGTCGGTATTAACGTTATTGTTCAGGTAATACGAAGATGTGTCACGAAGGAAGCCGCTTATCTCTGAAACCGTGACGCTTCGTTCTCCACGTAACCAATATTTACAAGTTTACACAACTCTTTCTGTAACACAAAATCTTTCATCTATGTAATAAACTTTGAACACAATCAATATTACGTGGAATAGAACAAAACATATAAAATGTTATTACTCCTTTCAAAGAAAACAAATTACAACATATAATAAGGCCTTAAAATGCAAACAAGTGAATAGACATCCGGGCAATTCCATGTAGGCAAATATAGTTTTATTAATAAACGTATTTTTACAAGAATTATATCAGACGGTAAGAAAAACTTGCGTTTAAAAATTATAAAAATGAATTACTTGTAAAGCCCTGAGTGAAAAAAACTAAATTGATAAGTTATTTCAAAAATCATGTACAGGTCTATATAAAAGAACAAAATATTTAAATATGATACAAATTCGATTATCTTTCCTATCAAATAAATGAAATATCTGCTTACCTTCTGTTTACGTATTGTGTGTCTATCCCATTTTTTTTTCTTTTACTTGAAATATTTCTTTATTTGTGATGTAAAATGTGCATACGCTGCCGCTTTAGGAAGTCTCATGCTTTTATATCCCATTTATTGCCAACTGTGTCGTCTCTGTACCGATACTGTCAATACTTTCTATTATATGTTCAAACCACTTACATGTTTTTCATCTTAATTCTAAATGTTACTTGTTCATCGTTTTGCCTTTACTTAAAATTATACTATATTTAACTCAATATTTCATAAAAAACATTACATTTGTACTGGACACAACGGAATTTGAAGTACATTTCCAGACACAAATTTCCTGACTCCATTAATCGGGTTATGGTATGCTCTTAAAATATTAACGTAATTACAAAGAGATACATATGCGTATATTTTTTAAATAACTTACTCAGAAATCGTAATATAACTAAAGTTTATAGAAATAAAACTAATAGAGGGATACACCAGAACCGATATACCACTTTGTTTATGGGTTATTACTCAAAGGTGATGTCGTGATAAAAAATTGCCTTTACTTAAATATGTTCTAAATTTTACTCCAGTAATTATCAGAAATTGTCTAGAAATCAACTAGTAACTCTCTATATAATAAATAATTATATAATTATCTAATAATTTTAATTATTTTAATAATGAATAATTCTAATAATTATCTAGTAATTAAACATCTTATTACATTTTATTTGACTTTTTAAAACTTGGATTTTTGTAAAACTGAATTAAATTGGTACACTTTGAAATCAAGGTCCCAAACTGACTTACACCTTTTGATTAAAAAAATGAAAGTAAAAGTGAAATTCAAAGGAACATCAAGGTCCGTCCTGATCTTATTTAGTGAGCTTATAGTAAATATTTGTACAAAATGTAATCTGAAACATCCTTGTAAGTGTGTAAATCACAATACCGCCGAAATCAGAAATGTAAACAGCGCTGTCTGTACCTTTACATATTCTGTTGGCCCAATTATGGCACATAACACACTATGACCTTCAGACTGAGCCTTTTACAGAAAATACATAATCTTTTATTTCCATCGTCAGAGACAACAGATTAGTTTCAGAATTTTTAGTGTATCTTCAGGTGGAAGGTCTTTTAAAATATCTGAAATTTCTGTTTTTGTCGAGTCCACAGTTTTTCCTTTCAAAATCAACCATTGTATATTTTGTATTTTTACATCTCTGTTTATTTATTTACTTTAGAACTCAGTTAAACCATACCAGTCTTGTATAGTTAAAACAACGTTAGTAGTTACCCATGTCCTAATTTTAACATAATTATACTGTCTGGAGGCACCTGAAACACAACATTACAGATCCATTCTAATTACAGTGTTAACCTAGTGTTTTCTGAGCGTTGGATGAAGTCTAATCATTTTAAAATACAAAGGTGTGTTAGCTTTGACAACTATAAAATCAAGTTATGTCGGTTGGGAAACTAAAAATATAATATGTACTATCTGCAATATAAAGATACAAATGAAAATAAAAACAAAATAAATATGTACCTCAAATCCTTAAATTACATATAATAAGTATATACGAATGAGAAAAATCTGCACTGATTGAGTAAATACAACAAAACACTATTCGAAAACTGTCTAATATTTTAAAATTTATGAACTCTAATAAACACACATTACGTCAGCTGCATGTGCGGAAATATAAATATTACTGTTTGCGCAGATTAATGGAAACAGTAAGAACACATTGCAAAGCTTCTTGTGACATTTGGACAGCAAACAATTACATAACGTACATACGTTCGTTTAGGAACCCTATGGCAATTTTGGCGCACTTACAATAATAAACAGCAACAATAAATTGATTCCGTACATATAAATCGTGTTTACGTTACAATGATGTAAACGATCTCATCGTGATTACCACGACGTTAAAGATCTCAAATATCCTCTATGTTAACAAGAATTATAAGAGATAATAATATAGCTTGCTTTGCAGTAGTTTGAGAAACGTGACCTGACCCAGATTCACAGATTGCCCAATTTTGTTCTATACCACCATAAACTTCAAATTTATTCGAGGCCTCTATGATATTATTGTTTCTTACTTATCCCTGGACGTACAAAGGAAATATGATTCCTGTTTTGTTGAATGTCTTCCTGGAACCCGTTTATTTTACTCAGCAAAGAAGAGATAGTATACACTCTGTGTAAAATCCAAAGCGTTTTCGTTAAGAGTATTTTCTTTTCAAAACGTTTTTGTAGCCACAAATGTCTCAATGCGTGCCAGAATTGCTCTGTCGAACCAGAATAATACAAAATATAAAAGCTAAATGTTGTAACGTCACAGAACGTTCCATAAAGGAAACCATTTACATAGCAATTTATCATAAGAGGAGAGTGAGGTGGACAGTATCGAACCCAAGTAGCCCTAACAAATTTTGTAATATTGTCTAATAATTATTACTACTAACATGAAAAAACGACCAGACTGTGACTAAGACACAAACCCCATATATATTATTAAAGTGAATAACAGTGAAAAAACTATAAGATACTATGAGAGAGACAAATAATATCAGGATCAACCAAAATGAAGTCATTAATTATTAAGTCGGAATAGAGTATAAAGGACTATTTATTGTGAATGAAGGGAGGTGATCCATTATTATATTATGTAATGTAAATAAAATAAATGTATTAAATGACTTAAATACATTATTAGAAAGAATCTAAGTTAAAATAAAAATTATATAATTGTTATGACAAAAAATATTAATGTGTTGGATTTGAGACCAAACACTCAGATTCCATGTAAAAATTAATTATTATCAAATTGCAATAAAAACTATATGTAATTGTCAAGCAGACAAAAATGAACAATTTATCGTAGATAAAGAAAGCTGTCAAATGAATAAAAGTCAGTCAAAATAGCCAAAAACAGTATTAACTAGAAACATGTGGTAGGCATATAATATTGTATGATTTATGGATTTAATGTTGCCAAAATGCAACCAAATTGCATTAGAAAGTTGAAATATAATATAAAGCGACTATACTAATATATTTGACTAACTTTAACATTGTAATAGTCGAGTTAGCAAAATATTTACCTATACCATGTATGACTGGGGCCAATCAACCAGTACAAAAATAGTCATATCTGGCTAAATATTTACAAAAAATGTTGGAAAAAATAAAATAGAATGGTACAGTACTCCAGTATACCTTAAAACGAACAAACTCAGTTGAAAATAAGATCAATTATGAAAGAATTTAACTTATAAGAGCGAGATTTGTCACACTATGAAAATATCGGTATGGAGAACCATACATGACTTCCATGTTCTAAGATTAATATTTAAAACCATATTCGAAATGAAATATTTCCATAGAAACTACGCCTTTCTACTTATTGCTTCAGCATTAACCACAGTACTGTGGTCACTAACGTATACCACCTCACGTTTTCGCACTCGATTTTGCAGTCGATGGCACTGCCGAAAAGTCTGATTTTGCAGAAAACACTGGACTACGGCTAAAGAGCCCGGGAAGCAATTTTAACAAAAAACTACTTCTTTATTGCCGATAACGTAGTACACGTATACAAAATTCTCCCCTCAACTTTCAACTATAATTTTTATCAATAGACAATTACCCCCACACCGTTCACCTAACCTCTTCATTTATAGATTTTCATCTACGTTTCTACAGTGGATTACTATGAGCTTCTTATCAGGATACTTTATTTATAAAAATTAAGTACTTTGCTCTAGTTAAATCATAAAATGTTTCTGGTAAACTACCCCTTTCTCTTAACCGATCTTCTCCAAAATCAACAGACCTTCCGTCCTCTACAATTCAGGGAAGCATGCAAAAAAATATTTGATTCTGTTTGAACGTGCGGCAGTTATCGTTCGTCATGGAAACATTTCTCTTGTTACAACATAAAATGTTGCAGGTAAACTACCCCTTTCCCTTAACTGATCTTCACGAAAATCAATAGACCTTGAGCTCTCTGCAACTCAGGGGGTGCAAGAAATTATTTGATTCTCATTGTATTTTCGGCAGTTATCGTTCGTCATAAAAAAATTACCCTTTTTAAAACATAAAACGTTGCTGATAAACTACCCCTTCCCTTAACCAATCTTCAACAAAATCAACAGACCTTGAGTTCTCTTTAGTTCAAAAAGGTATGCAAAAACCTAGTTGATTCTCTTTGAATTTACGGCAGTTATCGTTCGTCATATAAAAAATTACCCTTGTTAAAACATAAAATGTTGCTGGTAAACTACCCCTTTCCCTTAAACGATCTTCACCAACACCAATACGTACTGAGAACTCTACAATACAGGGCTGTATGCAAAACATCATTTGATTCTGTTTGAATTTGCGGCTGTTATCGTTTACTATAGAAAAAAATTACCCTTGATAAAAAACCGTTCCTGGTAAACTACCCCTTTCCCTTAACCGATCTTCACCAAAAACGGCAGGTCTTAGGTACTCTACAATTCAGGCCTGTATGCAAACAATTATTTGATTCTGTTTGAATTTGCGGCTGTTATCGTTTGCCATAGGAAACACCCTTGATAAAACATAAACCGTTGCTGGTAAACTACCCTATTCCATTAACCGATCTTCACCAAAAACAATAGGTCTTGAGAACTCTACAATTTAGGGCTGTATGCAAAACATTAGTTGATTCTCTTTGAATTTACGGCAGTTATCTTTCGTCATAGAAAAAATACCCTTGTTAAAACATAAAACGTTGCTGGTAAACTACCCCTTTCCCTTAACCGATCTTCAATAAAATCGACAGACCTTGAGATCTGTATAATTCAAAAAGGTATGCAGAAGAGTAGTTGATTCTGTTTTAATGTACGGCAGGTATCGTTCGTCAAAAAAAAATTACCCTTGATAAAACATAAAATGTTGCTGGTAAACAACCCTATTCCCTTAACCGATCTTCACCAAAACCAACAGGTCTTGAGAACTCTACATTTCAGGGCTGTATGCAAAATATTATATGATTCTGTTTGAATTTGCGGCTGTTATCGTTTGACATATAAAATACCCTTGATAAAACAAAAAACGTGTCTGGTAAACTACCCCTTTCCCTTAACCGATCTTCACCAAAAACAACAGGTCTTTAGTACTCAACAGAACAGGGCCGTATGCAAAAACGTATTTGATTCTGTTTGAATTTGCGGCTCTTATCGTTTGCCATAGAAAATACCCTTTTAAAACATAAAACGTTGCAGGTAAACTACCCCTTTCCCTTAACCGATCTTCACCAACACCAACAGGTATTGAGAACTCTACAATAAAGGGCTGTGTGCAAAACATCATTTGATTCTGTTTGAATTTGCGGCTGTTATCCTTTACCATTGACAAAAATTACCCTTGATAAAAAACCGTTGCTGGTAAACTACCCCTTTCCCTTAACTGATCTTCACCAAAAACGATAGGTCTTGAGAACTCTACAATTCAGGGTTGTATGTAAAATATTATGTGATTGTGTTTGAATTTGCGGCTGTTATCGTTTGCCATACAAAATACCCTTGATAAAACAAAAAACATGGCCGGTAAACTACCCCTTTCCCTCAAACGATCTTCACCAAAAACAATAGGTCTTTAGTACTCAATAAATCAGGGCTGTATGCAAAAACGTATTTGATTCAGTTTGAATTTGCGGCTCTTATCGTTTGCCATATAAATTACCCTTTTAAAACATAAAACGTTGCTGGTAAACTACCCCTTTTCCTTAACCGATCTTCCCCAAAACCAAAAGATCTTGAGGACTCTACAATTCAGGGCAGCATGCAAAACATTGTTTGATTATGTTTTAATTTGCGGCTGTTATCGTTTGCCATAGGTAATACCCTTGTTAAAAAATAAAACGTTGCCGGTAAACTACCCCCTTCCCTTAACCGATCTGCACCAAAATCAACAGATCTTGAGACCTCTACAACTCATGGCTGTATGCGAAACATTATTTGATTCTGTTTGAATTTGCGGCTGTTGATTCTTGTTTGAGTTTGCCATAAAAAAAAATCTACAGACACACACACACACACACACACACACACACACACACACACACACACACTTTTCGAAAAATGACTTTTTTTCATGTTTTGAGTGTAGTACAATCAGAATCTGCAATAATCTCGAACACGATTTTTTTTGCCATCACCATACTTCCATTTCCTTAAGGAACATGGAAGTAAATATCGGTATGGAGAACCATACATGACTTCCATGTTCTAAGATTTATATTTAAAATCATATTCGAAATGAAATATTTCTATAGAAACTACGTCTTTCTACTTATTGCTTCAGCATTAACCACAGTACTGTGCTCACTAACGTATACCACCACCACCTCACGTTTTCGCACTCGATTTTCACCGATGATGGGAGTCGATGGCACTGCCGAAAAGTCTGGTTTTGCAGAAAACATAGGACTACGGCTAAAGAGCCCGGGAAGCAATTTTAACAAAAAACTACTTCTTTGTTGCCGATAACGTAGTACACATCTAAAAAAATTCTCCCCTACACCTTCAACTATAATTTTTAATAATAGAAAATTACCCGCACCCCGTTCTCCTAACTTCTTCATTTATAGATATTTCATCTACGTTTCTACAGTGGATTACTATGAGCTTCTTATCGGGATACTTTATTTATAAAAATAAAGTACTTTTCTCTTGTTAAAACATAAAATGTTTCCGGTAAACTACCCCTTTCTCTTAACCGATCTTCTCCAAAATCAACAGACCTTCCGTCCTCTACAATTCAGGGAAGCATGCAAAAAAATATTTGATTCTGTTTGAATGTGCGGCAGTTATCGTTCGTCATGGAAACATTTCTCTTGTTACAACATAAAATGTTGCAGGTAAACTACCCCTTTCCCTTAACCGATCTTCACCGAAAACGACAGGTCTTAGGTACTCTACAATTCAGGCCTGTATGCAAACAATTATTTGATTCTGTTTGAATTTGCGGCTGTTATCGTTTGCCATAGAAAACACCCTTGATAAAACATAAAACGTTGCTGGTAAACTACCCTATTCCATTAACCGATCTTCACCAAAAACAATAGGTCTTGAGAACTCTACAATTCGATCTGTATGCAAAACATTAGTTGATTCTCTTTGAATTTACGGCAGTTATCGTTCGTCATAGAAAAAATACCCTTGTTAAAACATAAAACGTTGCAGGTAAACTACTCCTTTCCCTTAACCGATCTTCAACAAAATCAACAGACCTTGAGTTCTGTATAATTCAAAAGTATGCAGAAGAGTAGTTGATTCTCTTTTAATGTACGGCAGTTATCGTTCGTCAAAAAAAAAAACATAAAATGTTGCTGGTAAACAACCCTATTCCCTTAACCGATCTTCACCAAAACCAACAGGTCTTGAGAACTCTACATTTCAGGGCTGTATGCAAAATATTATATGATTCTGTTTGAATTTGCGGCTGTTATCGTTTGACATATAAAATACCCTTGATAAAACAAAAAACGTGTCAGGTAAACTACCCGTTTCCGTTAACCGATCTTCACCAAAAACAATAGGTCTTTAGTACTCAACAAAACAGGGCTGTATGCAAAAACGTATTTGATTCTGTTTGAATTTGCGGCTCTTATCGTTTGCCATAGAAAATACCCTTATAAAACATAAAACGTTGCCGGTAAACTACCCCATTCCCTTAACCGATCTTCACCAACAACAATAGGTATTGAGAACTCTACAATACAGGGCTGTATGCAAAACATCATTTGATTCTGTTTGAATTTGTGGCTGTTATCGTTTACCATACAAAAAAATTACCCTTGATAAAAAACCGTTCCTGGTAAACTACCCCTTTCTCTTAACCGATCTTCACCAAAAACGACAGGTCTTGAGATCTCTACAATTCAGGGACGTATGCAAAAAATTATTTGATTCTGTTTGAATTTGCGGCTGTTATCGTTTGCCATAGAAAATACGCTTGATAAAAAAACGTTGCTGGTAAACTACCCTTTTCCCTTAACCGATCTTTACCAAAAACAACAGGTCTTGAGTACTCTACAAATCAGGGCTGTATGCAAATAATCTTTTGATCTGTTTGAATTTGCGGCTGTTATCGTTTGCCATACGAAATACCCTTGTTAAAACATAAAACGTTACTGGTAAACTACCCCTTTCCCTTAACCGATCTTCACCAAACACAACAGGTTTTGAGAACTCTATAATTCAGGGCTGTATGCGAAACATTATTTGATTCTGTTTGAAATTGCGGCTGTTATCGTTTGCCAAAAAAAAATTTCCCTTGATAAAAAAAACCGTTGCCGGTAAACTACCCCTTTTCCTCAACCGATCTTCACCAAAAACAATAGGTCGCGAGTACTCTACAAATCAGGACTGTATGCAAAAAATTATTTGATTCTGTTTGAATTTGCGGCAGTTATCGTTTGCCATAGAAAAAAAATCTACAGACAGACAGACACACACACAGACAGACACACAGACGCTTTTCGAAAAATGACTTTTTTCATGATTTGAGTGTAGTACAATCATATTCTGCAATAATCTCGAACACGATTTTTTTTGCCATCACCATACTTCCATTTCCTTAAGGAACATGGAAGTAAAAAGGACATCTCAGACCAACCAATATGATGCTATGTTATCCTGTAATAAAGATAATATGTGTAAAGAGTAACCAGGTATCACAAAAGACAGACAATATAATAAACTCTGAGTGTACACTAGTGAAATACTATATATGTTAAAGAAAGAGACTAATTATTGTGTCATAACATTGACAACAACATAGGCCATGGGCATGGGCCATGTAAAATCGAAATTATCTATGTATTATATATGTTAAAATTTGTTTGTTTTGTTATAGGAAGATAGTAATGTTATGTGTTCATGTTATGGAAGAAACATAATAATCTCACAACAATTTTTTGTTCTAAAAAATTGAATTTCAATGACAACAACCCAAGGTGAGAGTTGTATATTGTGTTACTTATTAGAGTTAATTTATTTAAAAACCAATCATAATTAGTATCACTAGATTCAGTTGAAAACAGAGAATCGAAATGTAATAATGGCATGCAAATTGTGAGTACTAATGTAAAACTGTTTGACAAATACCAGAGTAATTTTTGAAATATCCTTAGTGTGAAGAAAAAGAAATTTATTCTAAAAGCTTCGACGGAAATTAAATTTGTTCCATGATGTTCCATTTCTTAATTCTCGAACAATCTAGAAGGAATTTTTACACAAATATACCGGAAGTCAATGAAAACAATCAGCCTGAATTAGTGTAAAGAGAGACCAAATTCGACCCAAAAACACTTGAAGCTTGAACTCCAGAACAGATGCATCACCCACGACACTGATCAACGCAGTCAAGGCGAAACCGAAGGCGAGAAATCGACACAAGACCCGAAGAAAGGCTTTTCCCGTACATTGACAAAGAGACTGACTTAACCTCTACAAGAATCTACGCCAATGTGTTGCTGAAATAGAGCAGCAACACGGCACATTTTAATAGCAATCACGCAGCCAGAACGTCAACGGCCCAGGAGGGACCAAAACTTTAAATAGAGAACCAATTCTGCTGTGTTCGCATAGACAAACTGACTTGACAATAACTCCCTTAACGTTAACAAACAAACACAAAGCCTTTCTCTCGACTACATGGGAATCAGCGCTGTGGCGGCCAATTTGGGAATCAACGCGAAGCAGCTGATTTGTAGCGGCGGGGTTTGAGCGAAATTCTACTGCCAAACTGTTTCACAAAAAGTGCGGAAATTGTAACCGATCGCATTTTTGACTTAAAATAAATTCAGTGCACACGTGAAGAGGCGAGATTGAAAAACTACCCGAGAGGAGTGTCCAGTGCGAGATTGACTAACCATTGGAACGTGAGTTATCAAAATTAAAGTCATTTTTTACCTGGTTACATTTTGTCACACAGTTGTGCTACGCATGCCACACACACCTTCAAATCACTTAATTCTTCTTTTAAAGCATCTTATTGATATGTCTTGGTAGTTCAAAGGAGTCACGTCCTGAGAGTAAAGATTTTTTCACGTATTAAACTCATGCTTTTCAACTGAGTAAAAAATTGAAAATACTAGCCGATACTTGATTGGAGAAATAAAATTGTCAATAATAATAATAACTTATGAATTTTTTGTAACTCTGCAATTTTATAATTTTTTTTTATGAATGTTAGTCCTTCAGACGATTTGTTTTTTTTTGAAGAATCATTAAACTTACCTTACTTTTTCAAACTAAACTGACTTGTTTACATTTTTTCATAGAACTAAGAATTCAAAATTTTAATTTCTTTAATAATCACATTTCTTTCTTGGAACAAACGATTCCAAGTGGCGCCCACAAAAAACATAGTATTAAGTTGTGTTACAGGACTACATCACCGCAGAGGATCCAGTCATCAGAGTAAGTAACAAAAAGTGCGCGGAAGTAACGCCCGACATTTTACAACACAAACACTTACACTATTCAATTTGTTATAAATTGGCAGCCCAACTAGTGAGGCTTGAAAGAACGGAACTAGCCCGACAACTACCAACAGATCAAAATGCCGCAACCTAAGGGAAAAAAGGCGAAGAAGAATGTGGAACCCGAGTTAAGTGTGGAAGACGGAGAGGCAGTACAAATGGAGGAAACGGAATTAGAACCGCCTACACTAGAAATGGAAAGACCGGTACAAACGGCAGACGAATTAGAGGAGCAAACGGGAGAAGAACCCATACAAATGGTAGAACAAACAGAAAAACCCGAACGAGAAAAAATAACAGCAAGCGTTGACATGAGTGCAATAATGGTGATGCTCCAAGGAATGAAGGAGGATATGAACAAAAATACAGAATCCCTGAAAGAGGATATGAATAAGAATAGACAGGAAGACAAGGCGGAAATAATAGAATCCATGAATAAAAATAGACTGGAAGATAAGGAGAAATAAGACAAAAACTCAGAATCTTTAAGGGAGTATATAAATGATAATGGAAAAAAGATGGAGCTATTTCAGGAGGAGAATAAAAAATACATAGAGTCCCTGAAAAAAGAAATTAGCATAAAGTACGAAACAGTAAACAAAACGATCAATGATAATAAAATCGATAGTGACAGGAAGGTCGAAAACATGGAGAAACAGTTGGAAAGATTACAGGAGGGAAATAATGCCCGTTTCGAAAATATAGAGGAACAAATAGTAGAGACCAAACAAGATGTTAGAAATCTCGAAAACAAGGTAAGACAGAACCAGGACGCCATCATGCAGGAGGTGGGAGAAGTCCAGAAAGACGTTAGCGAGAGGATGCAGAGAACATATGACATCGCTAACAGGCTGGACGAACAGATAAAAACTAACAAAAATAGCATACTGGAAATAGACCAGAGAGAGAAAAACCTGCAGGAAAGATTAGAGGCGCTGAGAGACACACCTATACTAAATGCTCATACGTGTCACAGTGAAAACAGGGAAGTAATCAACTTCCAAAACTATCGTCGCAACCCAATGGAATTTTTAGAGAGAATGGAGGAATTTATTGGGAGAAATAGAGAAACAAGGTGGGACAGGATACGGGAGATGCTAGACGAGACGTTTAAGAACACTGGGGATAACTGGTGGATAGCGGTACGACCCGAAATCACGAATGTAGCCGAGTTTAAACGCCAGTTCAAGGAGAAGTATTGGTCGGAGACTGCACAAAACAGGGTAAGAATGGACATATTCTATGGCAAATACGACGCGTCCAATGGACAGTCCCCGACGTCTTATTTCCTAGGAAAGGTATGTTTAGCACGGAAGTTGATACCGCCGATCCCAGAAGAATGTTTGGTAAGGCAGTTAGCTGGACATTACAGTTATGGTATCAAAGATGCCCAATTGTACCAACAGCTCAGTAAAATAGCCGATCTAGACAAATTATTGGAAAATTGTGAATCCACTGGAAGGTTCCAGGATTACCAACCCCCCAATCATAAGGTAGAATACAATAGCAACAATAACGGACCAAACCGGAATGGAGGTGGAAACGGTAACAACCTTAACACAAATATTCAGAACAATAATACCCCACCAAATGGCCGAAGTGATAACACTCAGGGTCCAAATAACCGCAACTATCCGGGACCAAACAGAGGTAATTACACCGGGAATAATTACGGTAGAAACTACCATCAGGGAAACAGTTATCGCGGGAAAAACTATAGGGGAAATAATTACGGTCAACGTAATAATTATCGTAACGGGGGCGACCAAGGAGGAGGCGATAGGAGAAATCAAGAATATAGGCCCCAGATAAACTATACAATGGCCAATAACCGACGGCCATATCCACCCAATGTACCCACTTACATGTTTTACCCACAACAGGCGCCTGGTAGCCAGGGTAATACGACGAATAGCCAACCTATTAATGGTAATCCCGAGGTCAGGCAGGAAACACAGACGGGTCAGCAACCCAATGTTCCGGGAGACCGGGCCAATGAGACCGTGGCTCATTTAAACTAAACGCGGCAGTGGAAAAGGAAAACCGCCCTTCACTGAACCAATATTATGGGGTGACTAGTTACAAACATAGACAGGACAATGACGGGACTATGAAATTAAGAATAAATAATTATCTTAAGGATATTAGAGGGGAGTTATTAGAAGAGAGTGACAATATCGTTAAAAACCATAACAAAGGGAATAATGATATCGTACAAATCAAGGCAAATATCAATGGCATAGAAGCAATATTACTCATTGACACGGGGTCGAATGTATCGCTTATCGATAGTGTAGAGTTAGAGCGGATCAAACAAAATAGTAATTTACCAATACCCACTCTGCCTATAAATAACATCATTCTAGTCGGAGCAACGGGGAGGCAAAATAAATCGATAAAGAGACTGGTGTCATTAGAGATGACTAGTAATGGGGTAACGATACCAGTAGGGTTATTAGTGGCGAATAATTTACCCATGAGTATCCTAATAGGCTGCGATATACTTAGGCCATATAATGCAGTAATAGATTTAGAAGGTAAGATGATAACTTTAAAAACTAACAAGGGAATTTGGACCAATAATTTAATCAATGTCCAAGGAGATGGTACAGACAACACACCTTATCAAGCGATAGTGAACCATTATTATTGTGCCGATCGACCTATAAACATGCCTTTACATCAGGAGGAAAAACCAGAGTTGTGGTTAGAAAAATTAGAGGAGGTACGGGATTTCCGAAGGACGAAAGCAAGGGATCTGATCAGCGAAACACAGGCGGAACAATTTATTAAAGTATACAACAATTACAAACACATATTCTCAAACGCTCCAGGTAAAGCCAGAGATTATCAATGCACCATAAAATTCAAAACTCCGGTGGAATTTAACTGGAAATCGTACCCGATCGCCTACTCGCTAAAGAACGAAGTCAGGGAAGAATTGAACAGGATGACAGAGGACGACATAATCGAGTATAGTCATTCGCCCTTTACCAGCCCAATCATAGCTGTGCCAAAAAAGAACGGAAAGGTACGTATATGTCTCGATGCTAGGGAGATCAACAAAATGATTGTTAACGACCGCACATCACCTGGGGAGATAGAGGAGATATTGAAAAAGTTTCACAGAACAAAGTATATAAGCTCATGGGATACCGTATGCGGCTACTGGCAGGTAGAACTCCACCCTGATAGTAGGAAATATATGGCATTCATATTCGAGGGCAGAAACTATCAGCTTAAGCGGTTACCCTTTGGTTTAATAAATTCTGTGGTGGTGTTTGTAAAGATAATGGACAGAATATTGGGGCAGGAAGTACTGATGTTTACGACAGTATACGTCGACGATCTACTGGTAACTTCAGCGAATTGGGACGACCATTGTAATAGGGTTGAACAGGTGTTAGAGTAACTATCAGAGAATAATATCACCCTCAAATTAGATAAGTCCCAATTCATTGCAAATGAGGTGAAATTTTTAGGATTTAATCAAACAGAACAAGGGATTACTCCATCCAAAGAGAAGGTAGAGGCCATACAGAAATTCCCCACCCCAAAGAATAGGAAACAGCTGCAGTCATTTTTAGGTATCTGTAACTATTACAGAAAGTTTCGGTCCAATTACTCAGAACTAACTGCCAGGTTCCAAAAGCAGTTATCAGCTAAAGACAAATGGACTTGGGGACCAGATCAAGATGGAGTGCTCACTCTCATAAAGGAAAAGTTTTTAGAAGCAGTAATGTTGCATCATTCCGACTTTACAAAACCATTTTTTCTAAACTGCGATGCCAGTAACGTGAGTTTAGGTGCAGCCCTATATCAGGAAGATCAGGATGGTAACCATTTAGTAATTAGCTTCGTTAGCCGCGTGCTGAACAGTTGCGAACGAAACTACAATACTACCGAAAAAGTTGAGTGTAGTTTTCGCATGCGGTAAATTTAGGACATATATATTAAGGTACCCCATAAGAGTTAGAAGCGACCACAAACCTATATCATTTTTAAAGCATTGTAAGCTGAACCACGGAAGGCTGACGAGTTGGGTTTTGGCCTTGCAAAAATATAATATCACATGGGAATATATACCCGGCAAACAGAACGTAGCAGCCGACGTCCTATCTCGCGTCAATATACCAGACCAAACCTTTGACGGCGAAAAGGAACAATTAGCAAAAGTATACCATATTATTAAGAGCAGGGAAGATTTAAAAAATATTTTAAACAATATAAAGTCACAACAAGAGGCCGATCTAAGATTAGGAGATATTAGAAAACGGGTACAGGAAGGCGATGAGGTCATAAATAGATATTACTGTATACACAACGACACTTTGTTTATAAGGAATACCCCGCACCAAGAGATTTGGAAGTTAGTAATCCCACCAGCAATAGAGAGACCGCTAGTAATCGACTATCACGACAGGTACGGACATATGGGTGCCCTCAAAGTAAGGAAGGCATTGGAAGAGCAAACATACATCAAAGGGATGAATAAGAAGGTGCACTGGCGATACGGTCGTGCGATATTTGTCAAAAAGTAAAGTGTGATAACGAGAGAAAAGATGGGGTCATGATACCCATAACATCCACCGAAAAATTGGAAAAGGTATTTCTCGATATCTGTGGACCATTTCCACGCAGCGGTGGGAGACACCGATATAAATTTATCGTAATCATCTTCGACCATTTTAGCAAATATACCAAGCTATACCCAATAACTAGGGCAACGACCAGGAAAATAATAGACATTATAATAGAGCGATATATAATGGAGGTAGGCAGACCGAGTTCGATAATTACGGACCACGGTACCCAGTTTAGGGGAAAACTTTGGAAGGAAAACCTTGGAGAACACGGAATAAAAACGTACGAAACGTCCGTATATCACCCGAATAGTAACCCAGCCGAGAGAATGTTAAGGGAAGTAGGACGGTTGCTGAGAACCTACTGCCATAACGAACAGAAAAGATAGCATGAATACGTAGCATCAACCGAGGATTTTCTCAATTTCTCACATCACAATACCATCGAGGTGTCGCCATACACAGTTATGTTCGAAAGACCCCCACCACGAGAGATAAAAGAGATTATTAATTTTCCCGACGAGCCCGCATACCAATTTGAAAGAACCAAATTTTATAACAAGGTGTTAGAAAAACGGAACAGCAGCGGAAAAAATATGTCAAATCACAGCCCAAGGCAATTAAATATGAGGTAGGAGAAAAGGTGTTAGTTAAAAATAGAGAATTGCCCAGTGCTATACAAGGCATAACGAGGAAATTGCTACTTTTATATACAGGACCTTTCACGATAACCAGAGACAATAAAAACAATACCTACGAGGTAACCGACACGGTTAGTAACAAAGTAAAAGGTACGTATAACCAAACATCATTGAAAAAGTACCATGATTAAAAATCACAAGTCAAATACTCAATCAGTGAGCAAGTACCATGACCAAAAAACCCAAGTCAAATACAGCATCATTGAAAAGGTACCTTGACTAAACTCATGACGTGAATTTTTCTAAATTACCCATAATTAGAAAGGAGGTAGAGATTATTAAATAAATATAAAAATTATTATACAAGTAAATATTAAGCGTATATTTACCAGCTTACCCGTACTTAGAGAAGGAGAGTGATTATTATTAATAAATATTACGAGATGGACACATTCCACTATAGGCAAGATTTATTTCCAATAGCCATGTCAACGTATATTTACCAGCTTACCCGTACTTATAGAAGGAGAGAGATTATTATTAATAAATATTACGAGATGGACACATTCCACTATAGGCAAGATTTATTTCCAATAGCCATGTCAACGTATATTTACCAGCTTACCCGTACTTAGTAAAGGAGAAATACTGTCATATATTTGATACTAAATGAAAATGATAAATGAAAAAAAAAAAAAGGAGAGCAGTGTGTTACATAAGGAGGTAATGATGAATGAATATAGTTATTAACATTGAATGATTTTAAACGATAATTTTACCTGCGGAGAACGATATATTAATATAATTGCGAATTAATCAGAAGAGTTTAAGAAAGGGAATTTATGTGTAGGAGCCTATGATCTTTGAATATTTTATTTTTTTATTATTATTATTATTATTATTTGTTGCGAAGGTGCAATTATTATTTTCTGGACAGGGATGTGTTGCCTCTGATTTCAGTAGTTATAGATAGGGAAGGGCAGAGAATGTATGCCATAGCGAGCCACTCTGACTCCCAACCATCTATGAAAGTTAGGGAAATGATAGGGAATTATATCAAAGATTAAATAATTAACATCAAGGTAAAAAGGAAAGGAATAGGTGATACGACAAAGAACGAACTAGGAATATTGAGTTGGATTAATATATTAAAGGAGTAGTACAGGAATTTAATTATAAGATAAAAGAATGAAATATAAAGAAGCTAATAAAAGGTTAATATAGAGATAATAATTTCATCAAAACCAAAGATGTTTTTCAAAAATTATCAATTTTAACGGAGAGGCATATGTAACGTCACAGAACGTTCCATAAAGGAAACCATTTACATAGCAATTTATCATAAGAGGAGAGTGAGGTGGACAGTATCGAACCCAAGTAGCCCTAAAAAATTTTGTAATATTGTCTAATAATTAATACTACTAACATGAAAAAACGACCAGACTGTGACTAAGACACAAACCCCATATATATTATTAAAGTGAATAACAGTGAAAAAACCATAAGATACTATGAGCGAGACAAATAATATCAGGATCAACCAAAATGAAGTCATTAATTATTAAGTCTGAATAGAGTATAAAGAACTATTTATTGTGAATGAATGGACGTGATCCATTATTATATTATGTAATGTAAATAAAATAAATGTATTAAATGACTTAAATACATTATTAGAAAGAATCGAAGTTAAAATAAAAATTATATAATTGTTATGACAAAAAATATTAACGTGTTGGATTTGAGACCAAACACTCAGATTCCATGTAAAATTAATTATTATCAAATTGAAATAAAAACGATATGCAATTGTCAAGCAGACAAAAATGAACAATTTATCTTAGATAAAGAAAGCTGTCAAATGAATACAAGTTAGTCAAAATAGCAAAAAAAACGTCTTAACTAGAAACATGTGGTAGGCATATAATATTGTATGATTTATGGATTTAATGTTGCCAAAATGCAACCAAATTGCATTAGAAAGTTGAAATATAATATAAAGCGACTATACTAATATATTTGACTAACTTTAACATTGTAATAGTCGAGTTAGCAAAATATTTACCTATACCATGTATGGCTGGGGCCAATCAACCAGTACAAAAATAGTCATATCTGGATAAATATTTACAAAAAATGTTGGAAAAAATAAAAGAGAATGGTACAATACTTCAGTATACCTTAAAACGAACAAACTCAGTTGAAAATAAGATCAATTATGAAAGAATTTAACTTATAAGAGTCAGATTTGTCACACTATCAAAAAAGGACATCTCAGACCAACCAATATGATGCTATGTTATCCTGTAATAAAGATAATATGTGTAAAGAGTAACCAGGTATCACAAAAGACAGACAATATAATAAACTCTGAGTGTACACTAGTGAAATACTATATATGTTAAAGAAAGAGACTAATGATTGTGTCATAACATTGACAACAACATAGGCCATGGGCATGGGCCATGTAAAATCGAAATTATCTATGTATTATATATGTTAAAATTTGTTTGTTTTGTTATAGGAAGATAGTAATGTTATGTGTTCATGTTATGGAAGAAACATAATAATCTCACAACAATTTTTTGTTCTAAAAAATTGAATTTCAATGACAACAACCCAAGGTGAGAGTTGTATATTGTGTTACTTATTAGAGTTAATTTATTTAAAAACCAATCATAATTAGTATCACTAGATTCAGTTGAAAACAGAGAATCGAAATGTAATAATGGCATGCAAATTGTGAGTACTAATGTAAAACTGTTTGACAAATACCAGAGTAATTTTTGAAATATCCTTAGTGTGAAGAAAAAGAAATTTATTCTAAAAGCTTCGACGGAAATTAAATTTGTTCCATGGTGTTCCATTTCTTAATTCTCGAACAATCTAGAAGGAATTTTTACACAAATATACTGGAAGTCAATGAAAACAATCAGCCTGAATTAGTGTAAAAGAGAGACTAAATTCGACCCAAAAACACTTGAAGCTTGAACTCCAGAACAGATGCATCACCCACGACACTGATCAACGCAGTCAAGGCGAAACCGAAGGCGAGAAATCGACACAAGACCCGAAGAAAGGCTTTTCCCGTACATTGACAAAGAGACTGACTTAACCTCTACAAGAATCTACGCCAATGTGTTGCTGAAATAGAGCAGCAACACGGCACATTTTAATAGCAATCACGCAGCCAGAACGTCAACGGCCCAGGAGGGACCAAAACTTTAAATAGAGAACCAATTCTGCTGTGTTCGCATAGACAAACTGACTTGACAATAACTCCCTTAACGTAAACAAACAAACACAAAACCTTTCTCTCGACTACATGGGAATCAGCGCTGTGGCGGCCAATTTGGAAATCAACGCGAAGCAGCTGATTTGTAGCGGCGGGGTTTGAGCGAAATTCTACTGCCAAACTGTTTCACAAAAAGTGCGGAAACTGTAAACGATCGCATTTTTGACTTAAAATAAATTCAGTGCACACGTGAAGAGGCGAGACTGAAAAACTACCCGAGAGGAGTGTCCAGTGCGAGATTAACTAACCATTGGAACGTGAGTTATCAAAATTAAAGTCATTTTTTACCTGGTTACATTTTGTCACACAGTTGTACTACGCATGCCACACACACCTTCAAATCACTTAATTCTTCTTGTAAAGCATCTTATTGATATGTCTTGGTAGTTCAAAGGAGTCACGTCCTGAGAGTAAAGATTTTTTCACGTATTAAACTCATGCTTTTCAACTGAGTAAAAAATTGAAAATACTAGCCGATACTTGATTGGAGAAATAAAATTGTCAATAATAATAATAACTTATGAATTTTTTGTAACTCTGCAATTTTATAATTTTTTTTTATGAATGTTAGTCCTTCAGACGATTTGTTTTTTTTTTTAAGAATCATTAAACTTACCTTACTTTTTCAAACTAAACTGACTTGTTTACATTTTTTCATAGAACTAAGAATTCAAAATTTTAATTTCTTTAATAATCACATTTCTTTCTTGGAACAAACGATTCCAAGTGGCGCCCACAAAAAACATAGTATTAAGTTGTGTTACAGGACTACATCACCGCAGAGGATCCAGTCATCAGAGTAAGTAACAAAAAGTGCCCGGAGGTAACGCCCGACATTTTACAACACAAACACTTACACTATTCAATTTGTTATAATGTATAGAGTGTAAGATGATTGTTTAAACCTTCACTGTATAGGACAATTTGTATATGTAAATATGGAACGTTTAACATAAGCAAAAATATGAATACTTCTTTGTATACTTAGATCAAGGAATGTAAAGATAGTGATTGGAAATAGTAAATTCCTTAAAAATATTCCTAGACTTTGTATAGTACTATATTTACCTCATAAGCAATATATCCAATACACAACAGAGAATAGTGAGTCACAGCAAAACTGTAATTTTAAACTGTGGATATCTCGATAGGTGATAAAACTCACAAGTGACCAGGCTGTGAAATTGACGATTAATGTACATGTCTCATAATGCTTTAATGTTTATAATACGTGTATTGTCTACTAAGAAATATGTGTTTTTTATACATGCTAGAGACCCATTTAATATTTAGTATTAAACACAAAGATATGCCTACGTCGTATCACGTTATTTACATTAGTTTATAGTTATATAAGTTACGTTAATATTCTAATGTAAACTAATATAAAACTTACTTAGGTCTTTACACCATTCTACTGCGAAGCTTGTATGTGGCTGTAATAAAAACGTAACATATTGTAAACCTAATAAGTCTGTTGATATTATATTACCGTTTTATTCGGCTAAATATATTTTTGCATTATAATTTTTTTATATCACCATTCACAAAAATAAGTAGGACTTTACAAATTGCTTGCTTTAAACAAGTGTATGATACTAATAATTTATTTAGCATTAAAGATGTAATTTGTGCATCTAACTAATTTCATTTTATAATGATCAACAAACATTTCTTCATAAGTTGTACTTCCAGGTATGTTTACCTAGAACAAATACACTGTAGGCCTATAAACATAAACAATTGAGTCCTTCCTATTCTTATACCCAGTTTTCGTAAACGCATCCTATCCCTTAGGCACACTGTCACAAAATACTCGGCAGTGGTAGCAGTAAACCGAATCAGTCCCAACACAAAAAAATTTCAATTGCCAGTAAGGCAATTTTCAAAGAAATTAAGCAATGTTACTCCTTTGCGTTTTTTATCTCCCATTTCTCAGAACTTAGGAACACATAAAACCGAAACAATCACAATACTAGTTAAGAAAGAGACAAGCGATGTGTACTTTAACGGACTACGTACACGATCGAGTAACCGACCGCACTTGTATCAGTAATCATTAACAAATAGCAATTGCAAACGACCGTCTTCTAAGATTCGTGAACAAAACCATCGACGTTTCCCACAGTAATTCAGTTTTGTTCATACTGCCGGGTCTGTTACCTTTACCATACCGCTCTGCTTTTACACTGGCCTGTAGTGTTTGCGAAATTCTGCTAAACTGTAAACAGCGATAATCTCGAGTCAAACATTACAATCCGAGCACAGAGATGATTACTCAGAAGAATATGTAAACAAAGAAAGGAAAGTAAACAGAGCAAATTCTTAGAAGTACAGCTGTGCTTATTATTTCATTACCGTGTTCCAAAACAAGTCTTTGTGTAAAAGGCTGGCATTGTATTCCAGTTAATTAGGTCTCTAGCGTTTGTTTTTTTTCGAACAGAAATATTATTTTGACGTATATCATTCAAATCTGTCAAAAATTCCCCTTACAAGTTTCTGTAAGGGGAATAAGAAATAAATAAATAATAAATTTACAAGAAAGAAATAAGAATAATAAATTTATGGCAACTAGTCGCCTGATAACAGTACAGTATTTGAAAAGTAGTGCTTACTGTGCTCGCATACATAGAAACTATGTCCTGTTTCAGTATTTGTTGGTTTTTATTTATAACAACTGTAAGCAAAATTGTATAATGCTCTGAACGGGGGGGGGAGTGCCCCCCTTGTCCCTCCCAAGTTACGCCTACGACCACACCCTTACCAACTCCGCATCAATTTCCTACAGTCATTTATCTACCACAATTTATCCCAAAATTGTGTGATTTTATGGCCTAATCTTTCCGTATTAACTTTCTGTATCAATATTGATATGCTTTTGAGACCACTATTTCAAGATCATTCAGAAGTTGAAAGTAATTATTGTCTAAATATTGTATGACACAACATCATTCCGTTGGCTTACAAAATTAGCTATATAGATATTGTAGTTAATTACAGTTCAATATTTTTACTTTAATGTTTAGTTAATATTTTAAATGTGATATATACAGTGATTAATGGTACAGTGATTAAATAAGTAATATACGGTTTGTGATAATTTACTTCCGTATTTAAATAATATTTTATGCAAAAAAATATTATTATGTAAACAAAATTATCAAACTAAAAACTAATGGCCTAGTTTTTAGAATATAACAAATGTCACAAATTTGATTTGGTGATATGGGCTATTATGTTTCTCAAAACACATAACATACAGGACATTTTATATACAAATTTATATATATGTATATTGAAAACACATGTCAGACATTTATTAAGCTGAAATGTACTTTAATATGAGTTAACGGGTGCACACAGTTGGACGTAATATTGATATCAGAAGTGAATTATGAATATACAGTGACAAGATATCAAGACAAGTACGCTCGTAAAAACAAACGGGTATTATTAAAATTACCTGATTGTATTTACAAGTTTCAAAGTTATGGACTCTAACTATATAGATGTAGAGCTAATGCGTTTATGAAGTGCTGAAGAAGAATGAATTATTTTAAATGAATATGGATATTATTACTGTAACAAGATTCTTGTTATATAACGTCTTGTAGACACTAGAAGCAGAAACATAAATTCTTGTTCTATTTGTACCAATCTAAATGGTTTATACTGGCTATATAAGCACTGATTTTCTGAGTAGGTTTCAATCCGTTAGCGTCCGATGTCTCTAGACATGTATTAAACTCTCCATTCCGGGTCGAAGTTCTTCGCGTGGTCAGCGTCGTGGTACTTCCGAAATTGACTCTGCCCATCTTACAGGGAATCTTTTATCCGGTCTTTTTCTTCGCATGTAAAACTCTCAAACTTCCCTTGTCTTCTGGCAACATGTCCAAAGTGGGTTTGATAAATGCCTTTAATCTATAGTGGATCCCTGTTTATTACTTGCAGTAGGTCTACTCGTTCACCTTCTAGCCATGCACTATAAAAATGTTTCTGAAGAAATAATAATACTAAAATATTTCACTATTAGCTGGTTCAACTTTCACTACTACGTAGGTGTTGAGAACATCACATTCAGTCATCTCCATTATTACAATCTTGGAAACGTTTTAATATTTCCCGTTTTTTCAATGTTAAAAACGTATTAATTACAACGTATATTAATACTACACTAGATTTTACTCATTATTACGTACTGCTAGGAACACTGTATAGCATAAACAACAACACTAACAATAACAATAATAACAGTAGTAGTAATACTAATAATAACAACAACAACAACAACAACAACAACAATGCTATTAATCACACATGACACGAACACTGGAATTAACTACGTAAACGCTTGCTAATTACCCTATCATAAATTAACGCATAATCAAGTAAAACGACGTAATCAAGACAGCGTGTATTAATTAAGATAGTCAACCTCGTGGGAGATGGACTGGAACTAACTTGTAGCAGTTGGAATACCATCGCGGCAACGGGTTCGCCGCCAGCTTTTCACTTACAAACGCCAATGGAAACCATACTCATTACTACGTGCTTAATTCTGTTTATGCATTGTGTATATATACTCAAGCGCGCGCCCACACACAAACACATGTTGGTATACAGAAGATTGTTTTACAGCAACCAGTCTGTCACATAAGCCAACGGGCCGGAAAATACAAGACTAGAATAAACAAATGTCTGAAGGCTTCCGTTTTTGCCCAACACACTGCTGAAACTAAACACATGAGCTTCAAAGACATGAAACTACTGCTACGACGTCGCTGTTGCAGAAACTTATCATAAGAGAAGCTCGAGTAAAGCTGTCCAGTGTTTTGTGTACAGGAATTTTTAATGTGGTAAAACACAATTAACAGTAGATAACCAAATATACATGACCAGAATAAATAGTTTCATAACTAAGTTTTATAATCACGCCATGTAATACGATTGTATGTAGTAAAAACAAATATTCATTATATACTGTTTACAGTGAAGGATAGATATCATTACAGTAATCTCAGTTATAAACACAGTTCTTGAATTACAAAATACGGGAATATTTTCTGAAATTTTCGATATTCTTTATCTGTGCTTTGTTCTGTCTACGGTGATATATATTCCTCCCGTTTTATCTGTGAAAACGAAAATAACCTGCCTCTCTTCTATTTACTTCAGAGCTGGTGTATTAAATATACTATAACGTGCTGTTATTACACAATTACGGGTCCCATTATGCGAGGGGTCGTTATCCGATTGGTCATCACGACATCATGAACAAATACCCAATGTACGTCGGAGATGTGACCAATACTTTCTAGTTGTCCTCAAAGTCGCCGAGATAATTTTATGCTCAATCAATAATAGACCTAGGGAATCCACTTATGTTTCTATACAAAAAAGCACTATTTATTTTTATGGTTATCTTTATTATTCTCTAAAAAGTAAAACATTTGAAAACGGAATATATTATGGTAACATTGAATTATATTATAGTGTACTGTTGCTTGACAGGTTGAAATCATGCTGTTTAAAACTCTGTTAAAATATATAATAATATAATCTATTTTCAGAAATATATTATTTTTAAAAACTGTTTTAATTGAATTTATTTCTGATATATTTTGCTTTAGGAAATAGATAAGTTATTGTTAATAGTGTGTAAATATTTATATTACTTACCCTGTATTTTTTTAAATTACATATATTGTCACTTCCTTTTGTTTACGTAACCAGTGATTTAAATTTTTAACCTCTATTATAAAAAAACATATCACGTCCAAGCAGATAATTATCTGCTACTATCTGCTATTTTCTGCTACTATTTAAGCAACAATAAGCAACCATGCTTCAGTCTTTAGACGAAAATTTCGCATTATTAAATACACAATGGAAAAGGTTAAAATGGAAAGGAGAGAGTTGTTATGGAAAACTCTCTTGTGTGCTTTCTTTGTTCGTGCTCAGCCGCTGTAGTCGCTGCATTGTCCTCTCTAGGACGTAACAAATACACAGTGCTTAAAATACACCATTCCATGTAACCACCAGTGCAGGCGGCTTATGTTGTGATAATATCAAGTTACCAATAATAAATATTATCGCTTTCGTGGATATTATTTAATGAAAACTGTTTACAAACACAATGCAAATTCGTACTGATGGTTATATTTTAAAAGTGTTTCGTGCTTCGCAATATTAAGCGGAAACAAAGCATTACACCAGAGATGGGAAAACAACAACAGTACTGAGCCTCAAACTCTCTTCCGTGTAGAAACATCTGTTGTTAGGATATTTACTACCAAAACTATCTAAAATAACAAAATATTACAAAAGCCAACATAGTGTTTAAAATCCTACTGCGGTAGCAGAAATCTCATAAGAAGAGGGTTAAATGCCTGACGTTTATCGTAATTATCCTCCTAATTACGCAGTACCTCGACATGTCACCATTTACCGTTTAGGCCTGCTGCGTTTGCTTTTCCTTGTACGGACAGTAAATTCTTCCGTGATCAGTTTAATTATGCTTAAAATACGTACACCACTTTAAATATTATAACCTGGATAACGGTAGAAAAGAATTAAAAAATTTTACAGAAACACAAAAGCATTACTGAAATTTGATTTGACTAGTTGGGAAAGGGGAAAGCTTTGATGTAGTTAACTTTTGAAAATTCTTGTACTTCAGTTCAAAAACCTGTTCTGTGTAGATATTTTGTAGCACCACAGTAAGATAAGTCCATCTTCGTTTCATACAACATTCACACTAATGCTTAGAGCTCTACCTACACTGAAGCACAATATTAACCTTTCAGCACTAAGGTGTAACGTAAAGGTCTTGTTTGGAAATGTAGATTATGTAAATACAATATTTTCTTCCACCCTGTCAGCCCTAATTTTTCTCTCTTCATCTCTCTCGGTTCCTCTGTTGCTCCCCACACTCTCTCTATTTCACACAATCGCTCTCTTTCTGTATCTCTTTATCTCTTTCTTTTTTACCTGTATGTCATCCAATTATATCACTTCTAAAATTGGCTTATATTTTTCTGCTAAATTTATTTAATTTTACTTGTTTCTTGCAAATATAACTATCCTTTACAGTATGTTACTCTTCACGACACAAGCATTTTCTGGTCTGATAACTCACTTCCAGTACAGGTTACGCCCTAATTATTAACTAATTTCGCTTCATTTGATTTACATAGTTGTATTCGTTACTTAATTACAAACAATTTGACATCCCTTTTGCCATATTTATGTTACTTAATAGGTAATTTTTTTCATTTACAAAAACTCGGTTTATAGACCCTTTTGGTACCTGATTTTCACAAAATCATGCCAAACTTCTTTTAGTTTATTATTACATTGTATCATTACTAAAAAAGAATATCCACTTAATAATCATGACTTGTTTTTGTTAAATAACATTGATTTGTTTTTTTTTTCAATTGACTTTACTACTATTTTTAATATTCAACCTTTCTGCCTAGGTCATGCTGCTTGTTCAGTTTAACATTTTCTGAAACATTGTTTAGCACCTTCTGATATTCCAAAAAATATGTTTACAGTCCTGAAAGTTACCTTATTTGTTAAATCTGTTGTTGGATACTAATTTACATTATTTGGTTTTTCTATTAGGCTATTAATTTTGACATTAGTTGGTTGAATTTAGCAGTGGCCTATGTCATGGTTTCACATTAATTACAATGTTACATTTTAGTTCATTAATCTTTTTTTTTGTTAGGACCCTTGTTACATACTACTAATGCTTAACTGTTTTATTACATTTGAATTAGTTCTTTTCTTATCCTCTTATTACTCTAAGACAAATTATAAACATTTTAACTTGGAATCATGGTTCCATGACTTACATACTACTTAATACCTAACATAAAATTCAACTTTAAACTAACTTTGCATTAGTTAACCCACAACATTGGGATCTCTATATAATTATATATGTTAATACATAATAACAAAACAATCTCTTTTCACCTCCTTCTACCTTTCTAATGTTTAGTTATTTCTAACTAGGTTCATTTATCATTCTTGTATGAATGTTTTTATTCACTTTTGTGATTACCATGAAATGACAATTGTTCTTCACTTTCATAGTAATATTCTGTGTTCAGGGGTGTGGGGAAAAATTAATTATCAATGTTAAAGTTTACTTCTATTATACTTTCATTACCACTTAATTTGTGATGGTAGGTTTTGGATACATTTGTGTTATCATGTGCTTTGTCCATGTTTATGCATGTTCACACTTACATTGGTATTGTGAACCTGATTATTGTTGATTATATTTTGGTTTGTTTACTCACCATTTCACTTTTATAATTCATCTTACTATTATTCCATTTTAATGTAATTGCTTACTATCAATTACATACGTTTGAATACACTGCACTTTGTAGTGCATCTTCACATGTCACTTCCACTGATTCTTACACTATGTTTGTTGTCATGAGAAGAATTTTACTAGACCATCTAGTTGTTCTTGTCTGACTTGACAATTACCCTTCCGTCATCACATCACTTTTACAACTTAATGTTAACTTAAAACTATGTTAATTTTTAACAATGTTTACTTAAAACTATTGTACGCTGGTTTTTTAGTTTGGTTTCTGTATTGTACTTCAGGGATTCTAGATTTAATTAAACTATATTTATTTTGACTTTTATGTACTAAAGTTTTCTATTTTGTGAGTCCCCTTGGTTTGTCGCATTACAATATACGTAATTTACAAAATAAACAATATATTCTGGTAAAAATTTGTATTATTATTAATAATACAAAATATAAATCAAGTAAATATTGAGAATTTATGAATACTGTATATATGTGTGTGTACAATGTGAACATGTGTCTCACAAAGGCATAGTAATTACCTGTCACAACAAGTTAATTAAGAGTAATCCGTTGCTATTAATATGGCATCCACCACCCATAATGCTAACTCAGCCGCATGCATTACTTGTATACCGCACTGAGGTTAAGGGCGAATTAAGGGGTATTAAATGATGTAATATTCATAAAGGACGAGAGAATCAACTCCGACCGGCTGGAATGTTGGCTTTACAAATGTCGTATTATTATTAGATAAGCTGCAGGGTGTTCAGTAAAAGCAGAAGAAATAATGATCATCTTTTCAGACTTTAATACAATTTATTCAGTTCATTTTTCTAATTCGGTTTTTTGTTTTTAAAACATGCCCTTCCTTTCTTATTTTCTAATACGCTAGTTTTAAATGATACACTAATTAAAGTTATGAAAAGTAAATAAACATCGTATTTAAAGAAAATATTCCATTAAAGGTTTTCTTCTAATATGTGTAGCAGTAGTGCACATGTGTCGTGATTGTTGTAGTTATTCTTAGTTTGTGAACAATTGTGGATTAACAAGTGACGATAAGTATACACATTTTACAAATATTTTAACTTTGTTTTAACAAAATGTATTGTCATCGTTTTTAACTCTATGCGGGTAATAGGCTTGTAGAAATTATACTGATGTCATTGTGGTTTTGTGTGAACGTGTAGGTGTATGTTACACAAACAAAAATAGTAACTATTAAACACATATAATTATTCTTACACAGTCTTTTCGTTTATCTGTGTATCTTGTCTTGTCCACGGAGGTTAGCTAGCACTACAACTATAGCTCGACGATTTCCTGTTAGGTGAAACAGAGGTTCAATACTGTTAATTCCAGTTCACTCTTTGATGTTGTGATGTCAGGTCGTTTGTATTATCTTTCTCCTCTGTTTCCCAAGAATGCTTCCCTTCAGAATATGTACGACCTTGTGTTTTCCACTCAAGCGATAAATGTCCTACATAAGGAGTCTTCAACCATTTAGTCGTTGCCATTAGTTTCCTTTGACCCTCATGAGTGACATGTTCGACCACACAGCTTCGAGCATTGTTCTGTGCACACGCATTTCAAGAGCTTTCAGCTATTTAATCGTGCCTTCTTTTAGAATCCAAGACTGAATTATATATTGAAATGTACACTAAACCTTACAATGTGCTACCAGAAATTTAAATTTTGAGCAAACTCGCAGAGCTGTAACTATGGTTACTGTGCAGTATGTGTGTGCAATTTTAATACAATATTAATAAAAAAATCGATATGGAGAACCATACATGACTTCCATATACTAAGAGTTATATTTAAAATATTACAGAACAAACATGCGGAAAAGAAGGAGCGCTCCGAAGTCACTCATGGACCCTCATCATCTTGCAGAGGGTTCATTCCCTAAAGACGAAAAGTCTGTCTATGAATCGTTCCTCTGTAAACACGTGCAGTTACACTGCCCAGCGATCCACAGGAAGCAAATCGCTATCCACGCTGGACACTTTTCGGCTTGCATTTGTTATGTTGGTATGGGTTCGGCACTTTCCATTTAAAAACCGTGCAAATGTAAGAAAATAAACATGAATGAGGCCAGAAATAACGCGAATTGTGTGTGTGTGTGTGTGTGTGTGTGTGTGCGCGCGCGCATGTGTGTCTTCCCTGCCTTTTCATTGCGGTAGTCATAATAATAAAATGGAAACGTAAACAGTACATAACTGAGAAAAAATACATAAATGAAAAAATTATAATTTTATTGCCTGGCAACAAAATTATTTTATTTTTAACAATTACCATTGTTTCAAAAAGTTTAAATAAATTTTTAAGTACTTTACTCTTGTTAAAACGTAAAAGGTTGCTGGTAAACTACCCCTTCCCCTTAACCGATCTCACCAAAATCGAAAGTCCTTGAGATCTCTAAAATTCAGGGACGTATGCAAAATATTATTTGATTCTGTTTGAATTTGCGGCTGTTATCGTTTGCCATAGAAAATACGCTTGATAAAAAATGTTGCCGGTAAACTACCCCTTCCCCTCAACCGATCTTCACCAAAAACAACAGGTCTTGAGTACTCTACAAATCAGGGCTGTATGCAGAAAATTATTTGATTCTGTTTGAATTTGCGGCTGTTATCGTTTGCCATATAAAATACCCTTGTTAAAAAAACGTTGTTGGTAAACTACCCCTTTCCCTTAACCGATCTTCACCAAAAACAATAGGTCTTGAGAACTCTACAATTTAGGGCTGTATACAAATAATCTTTTGATTCTGTTTGAATT
The DNA here is from genome assembly GCA_034769895.1 of Magicicada septendecula. NCBI lineage: Eukaryota > Metazoa > Arthropoda > Insecta > Hemiptera > Cicadidae > Magicicada > Magicicada septendecula. Next base: position 306,326,453 of record CM068369.1, on the reverse strand, counting down.
TGCGGCTGTTATCGTTTGCCATAGGAAATACCCTTGTTAAAACATAAAACGTTACAGGTAAACTACCCCTTTCCCTTAACCGATCTTCACCAAAAACAATGAGTCTTGAGAACTTTACAATTCAGGGCTGTATGCGAAACATTATTTGATTCTGTTTGAATTTGCGGCTGTTATCGTTTGCCATAGAAAAAAAATTTCCCTTGATAAAAAAAACCGTTGCAGGTAAACTACCCCTTTCCCTCAACCGAACTTCACCAAAAACAACAGGTCGTGAGTACTCTACAAATCAGGGCTGTATGCAAAAAATTATTTGATTGTGTTTGAATTTGCGGCAGTTATCGTTTGCCATAAAAAAAAATCTACAGACAGACACACAGACACTTTTCGGAAAACGACTTTTTTTCATGTTTTGAGTGTAGTAGAATCAGAATCTGCAATAATCTCGAACACGAATTTTTTTGCCATCACCATACTTCCATTCCTTAAGGAATATGGAAGTAATTAATTGATATGTAGAACCATATATGACATTTATGTTCTAAGATTTACATTTAAAATCGTTTACTTGAATTCGGTTTTATAATATCGAATAAAATATTCCACACCCTGAAACCACTTTCACTCTTTAAGGATATATTTTAATTATTAAGAGGTACTCTTATAATATAATTTATTGAGTAATAGTTTCATTATATGCAATTACTAGGTATCTCATCCTTCTAAATAAAGTACATTGTTTAATATCAAAAAGGTAATTTTTCAGAAAAATCACCCCATCTACCTTTGAATGCCTTCTATAATTATAGACATTTCATCTACCTTTCTACAGTGGATTATTATGACTTAATTTTCAGGATATTTTATTTATCAAAATTAGGTACTTTTTTTTTGTTAAAACGTAAAATGTTATAGGTAAACTACCCCTCCCCATTAACCTATCTTTACCAAAATCAAAAGGACTTGACTCCTGTATAGCTCTGGCACATATGCAAAAAAATGTTCGATTCGATTTGAATTTGCAGCAGTTACCGTTTGCCATAGAAAATATTTCTACATACACATACACTTTTCAGAACATGACTTTCTTCATGTTTTGCGTGTAGTACAATCAGAATCAGCCCTTACCTTGAACACGATTTATTCGCAATCATCATATTTCTATTTTTTTACGGAAGATCAAAGTAAAATATCGGTATGGAGAACCATAAATGAATTCCATGTTCTAAGATTTATATTTTAAATACTTTTCGAAATGAACTATTTCCATAGAAATGACTTCCTTCTTCAACCTTAACCACAGTACTGTGATCACTAACGTATACCACCTCACGATAGTGCACTCAATTTTTACTGATGATGGCAGTCGATAGCACTGCCGAAACGTCTGGTTTTGTAGAAAATATTGGATCAAGCCCAAACAGCCCAGGTAGGAATTTTAACAACAAACTACTTCTTTGTTGCCGATAACGTAGTACACATGACATATAAATAAAAATTATCCCCACTACCTTCAACAGACCTTGAGTCCTTTACAATTCAGAAATGTATGCATATGTACGACTTGACGGCAGTTATCGTTCGTCATAGAAAAAATTACTCTTGTATAAACATAAAACGTTGCAGGTAAATTACCCCTTTCTCTTAACTGATCTTTACCAAAATCAAAAGGCGTTGAGTTCTCTACAATTCAGGGGTGCATGCAAAAAATTATTAATTCTGTTTGAATTTACGGCAGTTATTGTTCGTCATAGGAAACATTACCCTTGTTAAAACATAAAATGTTGCAGGTAAACTACCCCTTTCTCTTAACCGATCTTCACCAAAATCAACAGTCCTCGATTGCTCTATAATTAAAGAAGGTGTGCAAACAATTATTTGATTCTGTTTGAATTTGCGGCCGTTATTGTTTACCATAGAAACAATTCTACACACAGATACACAGATAGACAGACAGACACACAGACACACACACACACACTTTTCGGAAAATGACTTTTCTTCATGTTTTGAGGGTAGTACAATAAGAATCGAGGGTTGTCTCGAACACGATTTTTTTCGCCGTGACCATACTTCCATTTCCTTATGGAACATGGAAGTAAATTAGTCTTGCTCAGGTAAATTTTTCTTTGCCAGAAACTGTTCATTTAAATTGTTTATCTTTGAATATTTATATGTCTTGTTTTATCTTTTATCTTCTGTTTTTACACTAGTAGCGTCCTCAGAGCGTTTAATCCTGAAATACGCCTACTTCTGCTTATCTCAAAAATGTTAGTGTAAGCTATATTACTTGTTCAATTATCTTACAATAATCTATGCGTGTTCGTACATCTAACTTTTTTTACTTCCATGTTCCATGGAAAAAGTCATTCATCAAAACATGAAAAAAAGTCATTTTTCTAAATGTGTGTGTGTGTGTCTGTGTGTCTGTATATCTATCTGTGTATCTTTTTGTGTGTCGATTTATTTTATATGGCAAACAATAAGAGCCGCAAATACAAACAGAATCATATAATTTGTTGCATACAGCCCTGAATTGTAGAGTACTCAAGACGTCTTGTTTTTGGTGGAGATCGGTTAAGGGAAAGGTGTAGTTTACCAGCAACATTTTGTTTTAACAAGGGTAATTGTTTCCTATGGCAAACGATAACAGCCGCAAATTCAAACAGAATCAAATAATGTTTCGCATACAGTCCTGAATTGTAGAGTTCTCAAGATCCATTGTTTTTGGTGAAGATCGGTTGAGGGAAAGGGGTAGCTTACCGGCAACATTTTATGTTTTAACAAGGGTAATTTTTACTTCCATGTTCCTTAAGGAAATAGAAGTATGGTGATGGCAAAAAAAATCGTGTTCGAGATTATTGAAGATTCTGATTGTACTACACTCAAAACATGAAAAAAGTTTTTTTTTTTCGAAAAGTGTCTGTGTGTGTCTGTTTGTGTGTGTGTCTGTAGATTTTTTTCTATGGCAAACGATAACAGCCGCAAATCAAAACTGAAACGAATAATTTTTTGCATACAGCCCTGATTTGTAGAGTACTCAAGACTTATTGTTTTTGGTGAAGATCGGTTAAGGGAAAGGGGTAGTTTACCTGCAACGTTTCTTTTCTAATCAAGGGTAATTTGTTTCTATGGCAAACAATGACAGCCGCAAATTCAAACGCAATCAAACCTATTGATTTTGGTAAAGATCGGTTAAGGGAAACGGGTAGTTTACCAGCAACGTTTTATGTTTTAAAAGGGTATTTTCTATGGCAATCGATAAGAGCCGCAAGTTCAAACAGAATCAAATACGTTCTTGCATACAACCCTGATTTGTAGAGTACTTAAGACCTATTATTTTTGGTGAAGATCGTTTAAGTGGAAGGGGTAGTTTACCGGCCACGTTTTTTGTTTTAACAAGGGTATTTTCTATGGCAAACGATAACAGCCCCAAATTGAAACAGAATTAAATAATAGTTTGCATACAGCCCTGAATTGTAGATTTCTCAAGACCTGTCCGTTTTTGTGAAGATCGGTTAAGGGAATAAGGTAGTTTACCAGCAACATTTTATGTTTTAACAAGGGTAATTTTTTTATGGCGAACGATAACTGCCGTACATTAAAACAGAATCAGCTACTCTTTTGCGTGCCTTTTTGAATTATACAGAAATCAAGGTCTGTTGATTTTGTTGAAGATCGGTTAAGGGGAAGGGGTAGTTTACCGGCAACGTTTTATGTTTTAACAAGGGTATTTTCTATTGCAAAGATAACAGCCGCAAATTAAAACAGAATCAAATGATTATTTGCATACAACCCTAAATTGTAGAGATCTCAAGACCTGTTGTTTTTGGTGAAGATCGGTTAAGGGAAAGGGGTAGTTTACCGGCAACATTTTATGTTTTAACAAGGGTATATTCTATGGCAAACGATAGCAGCCGCAAATTCAAACAGAATCAAATAATTGTTTGCATACAGCCCTGACTTGTAGAGTACTCAAGACCTATTGTTTCTATAATAATAAGTGATTACCTGTATGCGGTCCGCCGTGTGACTTCTGCTAACTAACTAACTAACTAAGTTTGAGAAGTCACACGGCGGACCGCATACAGGTAATCACTTATTATTACATAAAAAGTGACTTGGATACCATACGAAACATGAATGTTAAACTATTGTTTCTGGTGAAGATCGGTTAAGGGAAAGGGATAGTTTACCTGCAACGGTGTTTTATCAAGGGTAAATTTTTCTTTGGCAAATGATAACAGCCGCAAATTCAAACAGAATCAATGATGTTTTGCATACAGCCCTGTATTGTAGAATTCTCAATACCTGTTGGTGTTGGTGAAGATCGGTTAAGGGAAAGGGGTAGTTTACCTGCAACATTTTATGTTTTAACAAGAGTAATTTTTTATATGACGAACGATAACTGCCGTAAATTCAAACAGAATCAACTACGTTTTTGCATACCTTTTTGAACTAAAGAGAACTCAAGTTCTGTCGATTTTGTTGAAGATCGGTTAAGGGAAAGGGGTAGTTTATCAGCAACGTTTTATGTTTTAAAAAGGGTAATTTTTTAATGATGAGCGATAACTGCCGAAAATACAAAGAGTATCTAATCATTTTTTGCACACTTACCTGAGTTGTAGAGAGCTCAAGGTCTGTTGATTTTGGTGGAGATCGGTTAAGGGAAAGGAGTAGTTTACCAGCAACATTTTGTGTTGTAACAAGAGAAATGTTTCCATGACGAACGATAACTGCCGCACATTCAAACAGAATCAAATATTTTTTTGCATGCATCCCTGAATTGTAGAGGACTGAAGGTCTATTGATTTTGGAGAAGATCGGTTAAGAGAAAGAGGTAGTTTACCAGAAACATTTTATGATTTAACTAGAGTAAAGTACTTAATTTTTATAAATAAAGTATCCTGATAAGAAGCTCATAGTAATCCACTGTGGAAACGTAGATGAAATATCTATAAATGAAGAGGTTTGGTGAACGGGGTGGGGGTAATTTTCTATTATTAAAATTTATAGTTGAAGGTGGAGGGGAGAAATTTTTATATGTGTACTACGTTATCGGCAACAAAGAAGTAGTTTTTGTTAAAATTCCTTCCCGGGCTGTTTAGCCGTAGTCCAATGTTTTCTGCAAAACCAGACTTTTCGGCAGTGCCATCGACTGAAATCATCAGTGAAAATCGAGTGCGAAAACGTGAGGTGGTATACGTTAGTGACCACAGTACTGTGGTTAAGGTTGAAGCAATAAGTAGAAAGAAGTAGTTTCTATGGAAATATTTCATTTCGAATATGATTTTAAATATAAATCTCAGAACATGGAAGTCATGTATGGTTCTCCATACCGATATTATTTTGACGAACGATAACTGCTGCATATTCAAAGACAATCAAATAATATTTTGTATACGTTCCTGAATGTTTATGTACTCAAGGCCTGTTGATTTCGGTGAAGATCGGTTAAGGGAAAGGGGTAGTTTACCAGCAACGTTTTATGTTTTAACAAAAGTAATTTTTTCTATGACGAACGGTAACTGCCGTAAATTCAAACATAATCAAATAATTTTTTACATGTGTGCCTGACTTGTAGAGCACTCAAGGAATATTGAATTTGGTGAAGATCGGTTACTGGGAAAGGGTAGTTTACCGGATAGATTTTTGTTGTTGTAACAGAGTAAAATATTTAATTTTGATAAATAAAGTATCCTCATAAGAAGATCCTAATAATCCACTGTTGAAACGTAGATGAAATATCTATAAATGAAGAGGCTAGTGGAACGGGGTGGGGGTAATTTTCTATAAATTAAAATTATAGTTGTAGGGGGAGGGGATAATTTTTATTTATATGTCGTGTAATACGTTATCGGCAACAAAGAAGTAGTTTGTTGTTAAAATTCCTTCCTGGGCTGTTTGGGCTTGAACCAATGGTTTCTACAAAACCAGACGTTTCGGCAGTGCTATCTACTGCCATCGTCAGTGAAAATTGAGTGCACTATCGTGAGGTGGTATACGTCAGTGATCACAGTACAGTGGTTAAGGCTGAAGAAAGAAGTAGTTTCTATGGGAATAGTTCATTTCGAAAAGTATTTTAAATATAAATCTTAGAACATGGAAGTCATGTATGGTTCTCCATACCGATATTTTTTATAATTTAAAATTGTAGTTGATGATGGAAGTAAATTTTTAAAAGTTTTATATGTGTACTACGTTACTGCTAACAAAGAAATATTTTCTATGGAAACATTTCATTTCACTTTAACAAAATTCTTAATTTTTCATTTTAATTTAAATCATGTATGAGAGAAAATATATCGTCGTTCCAGGCAAGCATATCTCAATTAAGTAATGTTTACGTTTCCATTTTATTGTCTCACGTTTGCACGCTTTTTAAATGCAAAGTACCAAAACCCACAGCAACACAACGAGTGCAAGCCGAAAAAATGTCCAGCGTGGACAGTGATTTGCTTTCTGTGGATCGCTCGCCAGTGTAACTGCACATGTTTACAGAGGAACGGTCCATAAACAGACTTTCCGTCTTTAGGGAATGAAACGTCTGCAAGATGCTCAGGGTCCATGAGAGACTTGGGAGCGCTCCTTTTTTCCGCGTGTTTGTTCTGTGAAACGTACACTGTAGATTCGCAGCTTTACTCCGAGCAACGCTCCATAGGGAATGTTTACAATTTTTGTCCACGGTGTGCTCCCATACAGACTAAAACCTGCTCTGATGTTTGGTTACGGACATCATAATTTTAAAACTTTGGAAATGAGCACTACTTACTGGTGATAAAATGTTAACTTTTACAAGCCATTAATTTTATGCATGTTTTGAAGCAATAAATGTTATAATAACTTTATACAATCTTTGTATTTATTTCTATTATAATATAAGAATTACAAACTAATATGTGCATGTGTGTATGTATGAAAAATATACAATTTTTTTTCCTCTGGAAAATTGTTTGCCCCTCCTGGAGAATATTTTGACCTCTCTGATGGCTAGCTATTTACTAGGCTGTGTGGAATATAGCGTTATGACATGGATCAGATTGGTGGGTGTTAAACAGAAGAAGCAAACGTATTAAGGAAGAAATGTTTTGCTAAGGAATTTATAATTATATGGGTGGACAGAATCGTCGTACAGGACATCAAAAGACGAATGGAAAGAAAGAAACAAAGAATCCATTTTAAAAAAGAAAAATGATCAGTAGTATTGACAGAAAAGACTTTGATAACACTATAGACATCATTCACCCTCGGCCGATAACTCGCAGCGAGAGCCCAATTTCATTACAGGAATCAGATCGCAGCTCCTTTGGCCAGCTAGCTCTTCGTTTGGCCTACAAACATTTTAACCAAAATTACAGTCTTCCCACACGAAGTTTGTGGATAGTCTTCACCCACCTGACATGAGGGTACCATTTTAGCTGATATGTCATTTCTTCAGAATACAAGCATCCACTTATTTAAATAATATTTAAATGATTATAAATATATATATATAATATATATATATTATAATATATATATATAATATATATAATAATATTATATATATATATATATATATATATTAGGACATGGAAGTCATGTATGGTGCAACGATACAGCCATCTGCTGTATTGAGCATGTATTTAAATAAATGTAAAATTTGTGAAATTATTATACGTTTGGGGTAAATGGACATGTCTGGGATTGTAAAAATGTTTCATTGTTATACTAGGAGAGAATTTAACCTGTTCGAACAGGGAAGGAACACCTGCTCGATTGTATGTGTGTTACACGTGTATCTTGTGTGTGTTAGTGATGCATGTGCAGACAGGAATCTCAGCAACCCTCCTGAATTAATTACTAAAATAATTAGTTTAATTCACTGTGTGAAAACTAATTAGTGTATAAACAAACAAAAGGCACCAAAATGTGTGTAAATGTTATAGTTATCCACAGTAAGAAAATGACGTTAGTAGGACACACTACGCGAAGTCAGTGCGAAATAAATGTGCCAAAAATACGCAAAGTACACTAAGACGCTCAAATTAATACAGTGAGTGCCAATCAAATTAGCTATGATTTGTGCTATCACAATTCCGTACAAAACATTGCCATTTGCAAAGAATTGCAAATATATGAAAAGGTTCGGGAGTGAGGGCTATCATGTGATCTGCAGGTCTTGACAGGACAATTTCGGAACCAAAAGGTGCGGACTCTCGAGAGGGTATAAATTAAGGGTTCGAGTGAACGCCCTTCTCTTCTTTTCAAAACCCAGTTGCAGTCGGACACGCTGTCCGTCGGCAGGACAGTTCTATTTTGTTATAAGTCTCATCTACGAACGAATAAACACGTTCAGTAATTATGTGACATTGGTACGGGAAACGTAGAGTACCGGGACCGTTTAAGTCAGCAAGAGTATATCTACAGAGAAGCTACAAAGAGCGAGGCGAGATGCTGGACGTTAGGAGATGCTTTTTAGACACCTAACAGCCGAACGAGATCCACCTCGCAGCCGATATTAATTCCCTGGGACGGACCATACACTGCTGGAGAACGACGCTGGACTCTGGACATATCCAGGACCACGCCAAGCCAGGAGAAACGGTAACCTAACTCCGGACAACGCTGGACCCCGTCAATAAATTGTAAGATCATCGAAAGTCGAGGTGACATGCTTAATGCATTTATAAATGATTTTTTTAAAGAGCTCATAAAGACTATATAAAGAGACAATGAATTAAAACAAAAAAGTTTATAATTATAAATAATGTAATAGAGTCTTACGTAAATGTTTTAGTCGTAAGAATGAGCGATCGCATATAGGTAAATATAGAAGAAGAAAAAAGAGTTTAATTTTGAGATAGTATTTTTTTTTATCAAAGTAAAATAATTGAAATGATTTGATATTTGCATTTTGTAGAAAAGAATAATTTAAAATTTGAATATGAAACAAATGCCAGTCTGAGAATAATTAATATAATTTTAAATTTATTTTTAAACATTTATGTAGACTGAGCAAGCTGAGGTCAGATATGAGTTAAATGAATTCAATTAAAATAAAAATTAATTACATTTAAATTTTATTTATAATTTTAAATCAAATAGAATACATGTCTAGATTAAGATTATTAACATGTCTAGAGGTAAGAGTGTTTTAAATGTGTGTAACACCGTATAGCTTAAGAGATGAACTTAATAATTAGTGATATCTTGATCGGAGATTATTAACAATGTTTTATCATTTATAATGCTTGTTAAAACAATAAACATGAAATTTTAACTACTCGTAAATTTACTAATCTTAGTATAGTTACACCTGGTATCGTTATAATTATTACAACCTGCATACATAAAACATATCGTTGTATAAATTTGGCGTCCCAAGAACGTGAGGCTCCTCAAATACATTTAAATTTGTATTTACAATATGAATACATAAAATGTATGTACACAATTTGTATTGTTATAATGGTTCTCCATACCGATTTTTAAGTATATGTGTTTCATTATAATTAACTAGTATTACTATCCTGCTTGAGCTGCAGAACTGGCTCACTATTTTGAACGAAGTAGATTTATAATTATATATATTTGGTTATTAGACAATTTTTCTATTCCGGGAAAAAATATAAACATCACGATTACTCTAACATTTCTTTAGTACATAACAAATGTAGAGCACACAATCGTATAATAAACGCAAACACTTAGGAACATTCGGCTTTGGGTTACAATTCCTTTTACTCTCACACCCAGTATGATTTTCACTTTAAAAAAATTGTGATCTATTTACTGGTTCCTAGAGTCCAAATATTTTAAAATTTAAAACATAACTTTACATTTAAATTTTAGTGAAAATTGCTTTAACTTAATATGCCACATGAAATTTTGTGATTTTATAAAAAATTTCGCCAACTTTTGTGCTCTGACGTCCAAAAATTTTTGAAAATTTCAAGAACGAATAATATATTCAGATTGTGGTTTAAATTCCTTTCAAATTAATACCTAACATGGGGTTTAGCAATTTTTTTACAATTTTGACTCACCGTCCTATATTTGAGGTGATAAATATCAAAAACAAGGAGGTTCTGTAGGGTAAAACTGTGGACATATGTGCAACGTTTTACAAAAATCGGTTGATACGTTCAAAACTTATATTAAAAAGTACCCCAAATAATTAGACAGACATACATTCTGTCTGTGGTTTTTTGCTGGCGTTTTTGTCACTTAGACCTGAGGATACTCATTGTAATATGAGGGAAATGTTGTCATACAAGACATTTTTGATGCGGTCCATACCGGAAGAATACTTCAGAAACATACACAGGCAGACAAATGCCAAACGGCCGAGTTAAACACTAACAACCCTTCCTCGTACAACAAGACGCATACGTTATAGGGTGACTTTCAGGTGTAACATTCAATATCTGTGCCAATGAAAAAAAAAAGGACTAGTAACCAACACTAGTGTTTGTCGATAGCCGTCCTGAGTACGGACGTTCTGAGCAAGGAGCCAAAAACTTATTTACAACCACGACATGACAGGTGCAGAATTTTAGGTTTGTGTCTGTAATGTATTGTAGCATGACAGATAATCCACTTAAATCAATTACCAGATGATCATTAGTAAAATTCAAGCATATGGAATATCCAAATAGATCCAAATGAAAACCAATTAAAAAGCACTATAAATTACCATCATAACAAGAAAAAGTAAACATAAAGAAAAAATCTGCAAATAATATAATTGTACAACAAAATAAAACCCAGAAAACTAAAATTAAAATAACAATAATACCCAGGTAGGATAGGAGCAGGCAAGGAAAATACCCAGACCAAGTAAACAGACCAGAGTAAACAAAAGAGTATAAAACGAAATGGTACTGAAGAAACAAGAATGAAGAAAGAAGAAATCTAAAATAAACCAATATACTGAATAATCAGAGACAAGTGAAGATCAAATAGAATAAAGGAAGTGGAACACGACCAATACCAAACAGAAACCCCATAGGGAGAAAACCAAAAACCCCAAAAATAAATAAAGGACACAATAGAAAGTATAACACCCCAACAAACCATATACTCATGTAAAACTGATAAAAACAAAAAGTGTTTAAAGTGTTAAGTAGCAGTGCACCCAAAAAAGTTATTGTATAGTTTATATACTCGTAGACAAATCTGAACAGTTCCCCCATGGTTAAATATTTCATATTATAAAACTATGAAAGGACTAGTGATAATATTAAGAAATAACCAGGGACAAGTGCAAGTTATTAAATTATAATAAATAAACTTTCAGAAGGTACATGAATTGCTGTACTATTAAATAACTTTAAGTGTTTTTAAACAGTATCATGAATGATATGTAATCAAGTAATATGGTGAAGGAGTAAGGAATAGCCTACTCTTTCTAATAAAATGCCACTGTTTATATGAGAACATTCCGTAGAATAAATAATATAAACAGAGGGCTTGTGTTTAGTACTTAAAGTGACGGGGAATACATCCCTAAAATTGGGAAGTACAGATAAGAGTGTAACTAAATAGTTTGGAGGGAGTATTAAGCATTTAATGGAACCAAAATGTTATGTTCCAATTTCCATATATTAACTATATAAATAAGATTTAGCATTGAGCGGTATTGTAGTTATAAATTGTTATTTTGTTAGTAGTTTGAATTAGGAATGCAATATCTGAATGTAGATACCATTCCTATATTGTAAAATGTTTTTATAAGTTACTGAAAGTAATCAGTACAGAAAAGGTATGATTCAAAATACCAGATTGAATAGTAAATAATTGTTATGTTTTAATTGTTTAAAATCAATACTCAATGTTATAATAGTAAAGGAACAAATTATTAATAAATAGTGTATTAGAATAGAAGGTCAGAAAAGGGTATAAACTAACAACAGATAAAATCTAGGCCAGATAGTAAATTTAGACTACATAATAATTGACAAATCTAGTCCTATAAACCAACTAAACTGATGATATTTACCTAAGATAAACCCACCATATAGTAATACAATGTAACTAATACTTTATAAAGATATTGTCATAAGTTAAGTAAAATTATAAATAAAAATGGGATGTACTAACTAACATTTCAGAGGAGGAGTCATAGATAAATGAATTATATTTAAAAACAATAATTAATAAACTAAATTGCAAGAAATTAAGTAAAAATAGACAATTACATCAATTTCAGATTCAATATAATAATAATTATATCAGAGAAAATGGCTATTATCTGGTCAAAGACAGGAAACACATATTTGAACTTACTTTCCAACATGAAATAAATATAACTTTTTTAAATAAAAACTTTGTAAAACTATATTGATTAGTATCAAAATAAGCAAAATAGAATAAAGTAACCGAATATGTATTTAGTATTTCATACAGTTCATTAATAACGAAAACATTTTCCGTGTATAATGTATTCAAAAAAAATGTATCGGAAACTAAGATAATTTGAAACAATATATAATATATATTATATTGGCTAAGATTTTCAGGAGACGAAGGAAATGAGAACAGTTAATTATTATCCGTTGAAGCGAGTACTTGAACGAGGTTTTTTGCTCCGTATAACCTATGAATGGCGTGCTATAATTAAACCAAGTTCAGTAAAAATGTTTATAAATTTTTAAATTGAATTTTTTAACTTGTGAAACAGTGGAAACGAACAATGAACAGTGCATTACAACTAAACAGAACCACACACGCCTGAATAATTACAATAACACCACTACAACAAATATACGAATAAACAAGGTTAAATCCGACACCTGTGACAAAGTGAGATAGACATAATCACAGACATTTACACCAAGCGAACTAATAAACAATACACCAGGAACACTGAGTTAACTTCAGAACCATTATCCACAATTGCTGAGACGAATAAACGGTGAAAGGACATCTTTATTGAAGACATATTTCGTCGAGGTGATAGACGTTACACTGCGCATGATCATGTCGGCCATTTTGATTTGTCATCGTTCTCACCAAAGCAAAGCAGCGAATTTCTAGACTGCACTGGCTTGAAATAAATATTATATACACTTCATTTATTAATTAATAACGTTGTATCTGTTTAGTTTTAAGGCATTTCTAATTGTAAGTGTTATACTTTCTTGTCCCTACCCTTCTCTGGCTATTCTAAAATAACCGTTCGAAGAACCTATTTTATATATAAAATCAATGTAAATTTTTTTGTTGACTGGCCCTGAGTAGAGTCGATACTGCTGTCATATATTGATTATTATCGATAAATTTTAATAAATTTGTTAATAAACTTTCTATTCATACAATTTGGTTTAATTTCTCTTTAAATACACTTAAAGAATAAGTTAATCAAGGACACAGACTAACCGGAAGGCGGTACATACGAAATTAAAGAAAGCATCGAAGAAGAAGAGCCGTCTATCGACTAGTACTGGGGTTAACCAGATTATCATAAAGTGATTTACAGAAAGTGACACTAATACACTAATAACTATAATACCATTAAAATATTAACCCCAAACAATAAACACGATTATTTTTTAATTATTAGTAATAAAAAACACGAAACAAAAATATTTTTCAGAAACAACAAAATTTATTTTTTAAAATAAAATTTTTTATTTCAAATTTTAGACAACAGTCATACAGATTAATTTGCAACAACAAGAACGTTACAAAATTGGCGTCCAACTAAAGGGCTGTAATTAGGGATTGAAAGGCTGTAATAACTCGCCCAATTTCTAATTCAGCTTGACAGCGGTTATCCACCCAGAGAAACAGGAAAGATGTAACGTCGTGCCACATCAAAGAAAAGAGCGCCGGAGGCCGAAAAAAAATGTAATATGGAGGATAAGGAGGCGACCCCAGTGGAGGACATAGAAACGTTATTACCCCCAGTGGGGCATAAACAACCTGCACCACCAGAGGAACAACTGGAAATGCCAACGCAAACAGAAGAGGACAAACTCCAGAAGAAGGATAAACATGAGAAATCCAAAATAACAAAAGGTCCAATTCTAGATAAAATGATGGAGATATTCCTACAAATGAGAGAGGATAACAAATCATGGAGTAAGGAATTAAAAGAAGAATTGAAGAAGGACAACCAGACAACAAAAAAGAATTGAAGAAGGACAGCCGATCCATAAAGGAAGAGTTGAGCAAAAAGATGGAGGAAACCAGAAAGGAATCAGAGGAAGACAGCCGATCCTTAAAGGAAGAATTGGGAGAATTAGGTTAACAAATCCAAAGGACCAATAAGAAAATAGAGGAAAACAACAAGAAAATGGAGGAGAAGATGGGGGAGAACTTGGAAGAGTTAAGAGAGGATAACCAACTATTACGGGAAGAATTACGGGAAGTTTACCAGGAGAATCTAGACAAGTTAGACAAACGAATGGAACTATTAAGAAAGGAAATGAACAAAGAACTCAAAGATAATAAGAAATCTATGAATGAAAGGCTGGAAGAAGAAACAATAACTATAAATCAACAGATCACAGAAGTTGATGAAAGATGTCGGCTAACTGAAGGGGAGGTACAAGAGTTCAAGGAAGAGGTAAACACCAAGGTAACAAATCTCGAAGAATATAGTCGAAGGAAGGCAGAAGAGAACCGAAGGGAAAGTCAGGAAGAACTAAGTAAAGTACGGACCCAAATTACTGAAAGATGCGACGGAATGGAAGTAGTAATGACTGGTCAAGTGCGGCAGAGGCAGGAGGAAATGGAAGCAATTCGGAACCGACCAACCAACTTCACAAATATACCCATCAACGAAAAAAGGGAATAGCTTAACTTCTGCCAATATAAAAGGAAGCCGATGGAGTTCTTGGCCCGTATTGAGGAATATATGGCCAAACATAGAGGTAATAGATGGTCAAATATTGGAGAGCTGTTGGACGAATCATTCCGTGAAATGACGGACAACTGGTGGATGGCAAACCGGAGCGAGATAGAAGATTACCAACAATTTAAAAACTTGTTCAAGGCCAAGTATTGGTCGGAGACCACCGAAAATCTAATAAGGGACAACATCTGCCATGGCCGATACAAGACACAGTTTGGCAATACAATGACAGCGTACTTCCTTGGGAAGGTTTGCCTGGCAAAGCACCTGGAACCGGCCATACCAGAGGAATGCCTAGTAAATAAGCTCTCTTACCATTATGATGAAGAAGTCATACGAGCACGAAGAGGTAGCCAGATAAAGACCATCCAGGCGATAATGGAACTCTTAGAAAATTATGAGAATGAGGAATACTACAGGCAAAGCAGAAGAAGGAATGAGCGGCCAGAATTCCCAAATAATCCGTACCCGAACAATAGTAATCAACAGAACAACAGTGGGTACCAAGGGAACCGGTATAATCCCAATTACCATAATCAGAACCATACCAACGGTAATAATAATAATAATAATAATAACGGTAATGAAAATCCAAACATTAACCGAAATAATAACGGATTCCCCGGTAATAGAAACAATTATTACCCAAATCCCAATGTAAAAAGCCAGAGAAACCCAAACCATACCAATAATACCGAGCGGTATTATAATAACAATAGGGTTACCCAAGTAGTAATAATAATAACAACAACAGGTTCTCCCGACCCCGGGTAAATTTTATACGCGCAGAAGGAAACAGTCAACTCAGATATAACCATCAACGGCGGAACAGTTTCCACGAATACGAAGACAGACGCAGAAGCCGAGAACGGGATAATTCAAGATATAATCCGCCTAGGCGAAGTACCAGCCTAGATGACCCAGAGCGGCAAACAAATAGAGAACAAATATACGAGCAGCGAATGGAACGGCTAGAACCTACTCAAGGTTTCCCAACTGACGCCTCTGTTGGTCCAAATGTTAATAACCAGGATGATGGGAATTTAAACGGGAGGAGGCAGTAGTAAATAATAAGGACCTTTTGCTGCTTCTATCGCCTGGGTATAAAAGAGAATTGATTGCCAAGAGCAAACAATAATAACAAGATTACTATTATTCGTTGTAATTATTTAAAAAACATTCGAAACGAACTACTGGAGGAGGACGACACTCGCCTCCATAGTATAAGTAATGAGATAATTTATATTAATGCTGAAATAGAATGATCGTTCGCACAGCTGATGATTGATACAGGTGCGAATGTATCTATAATCAACTCAATAGAATTGGAGAGGATCCAAGAGAAATGTGGTCAATTATTGCCGACTTTACCTATCAATAATATTGTATTAATCGGTGCCACTGGTCGCCAAAACAATACAATAAGAAAGCAAGTATCGTTAAACGTGATTAGTAAGGGTATAGCAATAAACATGGTCTTCCTAATTGCGGCAGGATTACCTTCCAATATATTAGTGGGATGCGATGTGCTGTGAAAAAACTCTGCTATCATCGATTTACGATTCGAGAAAGTATCGCTGTTTACCGGAGATCTGACCTGGACGGCCGATTTAGTCGGTAGCGAGATAGAAATTCCCAGCAGTATCCACCAGCAAATTCGTACCACTAACTATACGAAAAATAACACTATATTTAACCCAATAGTTTACGACAACACGGACGAAGATTTATGGTCCAAAAGATACAAGAAATAAGGGATTTCCGGAGCGGAATTACTAGGGAGAAATTGCCCATTAATCAAGCAAATCAATTAATCAGAATTTATGAGAAGTACCGTTCAGTATTTTCAGACGAGCCAGGCAAGGTAAAAAATTATCAATGTACCCTTAAGTTCAGAGATACAGTGGAGTTTAATAGAAAATCCTACCCTATTGCGCATTCACGAAAGGAGGCTGTAAGAGCGGAAATAAACCGAATGATTAATAGCGATATAATAGAAAATAGCCAATCCCCATACACCAGCCCTATTGTGGCTATTCCCAAGAAAAACGGCCAAGTCCGGCTTTGCTTGGATGCACGGGAAATAAACAAAAAAATAATTAATGATAGAACATCGCCCGGTGAGATTGAAGAACTCCTGAAACGTTTCCACGGTACCAAGTACTTCAGTACCTGGGACACGGTGTGCGGTTACTGGCAGGTAGAGTTACACCCACGGAGTCGCCAGTATCTGGCTTTTATATTTGAGGGACGCAATTACCAATTCAAAAGATTGCCCTTCGGACTGGTAAACTCAGTTGCCATCTTTGTGAACTGCATGGACCAGATGTTGGAACAGGAAGCACTTCAGTTTACCACCGTGTATGTAGATGATCTACTAATAACATCAGAAACGTGGGAGGAACACTGCTACCGGGTGGAACACGTGCTTGAGAAGTTATCTGTCAGTAACGTCACGCTGAAGCTAGAAAACTCCAAGTTTATTGCCAGAGAAGTGCAATTTTTGGGTTTGAACTTGGACGATCAAGGAATCTCACCGTCGGCAGAAAAGGTGGAAGCAATCCAGAAATTACCGGCACCCAAAAACAGAAAGCAATTACAGTCATTCCTGGGACTATGTAATTACTATCGACAGTTCCAGGAACAATATTCGGAATTAACCGCAAAATTTCAACCTCAATTGTCGTCAAAAAATAAATGGGTATGGTGTAAAGAGCAGAATGTGATATTCCAACTAATTGAAGACAAATTTCTGGCAAAAATAATACTTCGCCACCCAAATTTTAAATTATCATTTTTTATGAATTGCGATGTCAGCAACATCAGTCTAGGAACGACATTGTATCAAGAAGACGAGAAGGGTCAACACCAAGTAATTAGCTTCGCGAGCAGATCCTTGAACCAGTGCGAGAAAAACTACACTGTAACTGAAAAAGAATTACTGAGTGTAGTATTTGCTTGCGGTAAGTTCCGCACTTACATTTTGGGATACCCTATTACAGTCCGAACAGACCATAAATCTATTTCGTTCTTAAAAAGCTGCAAATTGAACCATGGCAGACTAACGAAGTGGATACTTGCCCTTCAAGAATACCATCTAAAATGGGAATACATCCCAGGTGAAAAGGATGTCGTAGCTGATGTGTTATCCCGGGTCAATGTGGAAGAACAAACTTTCGAAGGGGAGAAGGAAAGCGTGCTAAAAATATAACCATCTTCTTAGCACCAGAACCGATTTAACAACTATATTAAAAAATATGAACACCCACCAACAAGCGGACCCGAAATTGAGAAACCTTAAAACTCGATTAGAAGAAGGAGACGAAACCGTTGCTCGATATTACCAACTAAACAAACAAATCTTTTTCGTTAAAACATCACTGAAGGAGGAGACCTGGAAGGTGGTTGTTCCAACACAGATCGAAAGGGAATTAATAGTAAACTACCACATACGATATAGGCATATGGGCGCCCTAAAGGTAATAAAAGCTCTGGAGGAGAGCTGCCAGATAAAAAACATAAATAGGAAAGTCCGAATGTATATTAAAAGCTGTAAAATATGCCAGCTCGTAAAAACAAATAACGAGAAGAAGGAAGGTGTTATAATTCCTATCACCTCCCAAGCAAAATTGGAGAAGGTATTCCTAGACATTTGCGGACCATTTCTCCGTAGTGGAGGTCGACACCAATATCGATACCTAACAATCATAATGGACCACTTCACAAAGTTTGTTAAGCTATACCCTACTAATCGAGCGACTACCCGGAAAATTCTGGGGATATTAACGGAACAGTATATCCCAAACATGGGGAAACCATCTTCGATCATCACTGATCATGGAACCCAGTTTAAGGGTAGAAAATGGCGAGATACCTTATTGTCAATGGGCATTCGTACATACAAAACCTCGGTCTACCACCCGAGCAGTAATCCGGCAGAGCGGGTGTTACGAGAAGTGGGGAGGATCCTAAGAACTTTTTGTCACCATCAACAAAAAAGGTGGCAAGACTATCTAGAAGCCACGGAGGAATTCCTCAACTTGGCATACCATCCAGCTATAGGAATAACCCCATACTCCGCCATGTACGAAAAACCACCCCCACGAGAGATCGCAGGTATCCTTGAGTTCCCTATAAACAATATTTACAAATTCGACAAAGCTAAATTCTACAACAAGGTGGCAGAACACCAGGAAAAACGGCAAAATAAGTATCGAAAGGCTAGTGGTAAATTAATAACTTATGAAAAGGGAGAAAAAATATTATTAAAAAATCGTGAACTACCCAGCACACTGGAAGGAATAACGAAGAAGTTATTGCTGTTATACACCGGACCATACGTGATATCCAAAATATCAAATAATAATACTTATGAAATAAAGGAAATAGATTCAGAAAGGATAAAGGGTGTATATAACCAGGCTTCCATGAAAAAATATTATGAGTAATTGAATGTATAGAAAATTGAATTTTGTGTGTAAAATGTCTAAATTCCAAAACAAAGTAAGCACAACTTACTACCTAATATTTGAAACGACTTTTGAATTAATAAAAAAGAAAAGGAATTTTGTAAAGATATCAAAATTCCAAAACAACGTAAGCACAACTTACTACCTAATATTTATGAAACAACTTTTGAAATAAAAAGAAAAGGAATTTTGTAAGAATGTCAAAATTCAAAAACAAGTAAGCACAACTTATTACCTAATATTTATGAAACGACTTTTGAAATAAAAATAAAAAGAAGAGTAAAATGTCAGTACTCAAAAACAATGTAAGCACAACATACTACCTAATATTTATGAAACGACTTTTGGAATAAAAAGTAAAAAGAAAATGAATTGAATAAAACAAATTCAAAAAACCAAATAAGTACAACTTACTACCAAACATCTATGAAACTCAAATCAT
The DNA here is from genome assembly GCA_034769895.1 of Magicicada septendecula. NCBI lineage: Eukaryota > Metazoa > Arthropoda > Insecta > Hemiptera > Cicadidae > Magicicada > Magicicada septendecula. The sequence continues at coordinate 306,306,703 of CM068369.1, read as the reverse complement.
GGAATATAAAAGAAAAGAAAATGAATTTTGAAGAATAACCACAACATTCAAAAGAAAGAGTAAGTTCACATTACAAACAATTATATATGGAACCAATTATGAAAACATTTTGAGAATAAAGAAATGGCAGTAAAAACCACTGATACAATTAAAATGAATAAACTTATTGTGAACGGAAATTAATAAGACTTTTAAGCAAAATAAGCAGAGACAATAACCACATGGAATTAATAATTAAAGCAATGGAATTAATTTGGATAAAAAGCAAGAGCAGAATAAAATTTTGAAAAGGAAAGAAATAACTATGTATAAATAAATCCATAAGAAAGATATGATCATAAAATAAATGTCAATTATAAAAAGGACAATTAAAAGAGTAATTGCAAGCACATAAACTAGTGGAACGATTCATAAGAATTAAAAAAAAACAAAAATATAATACAAAATATATGTTACCAATGACCAGAAGGAGATTGTAATAACAGTCAAGGTATGACAGTGAATTAAAATAAATAAAAACTTTAAACTGAATAACAAGTGATAAATATATTAAACCAGCTTCCAACCATAAGAAGAAATAAAATGCCAGCAGAGCTAACCATTGAGAAAAGTAACTGATATAGAAATTAACTAAAATAGAAATATTAACAGATCTGAGCAAATACGAAGTGAAGTATCCAAAGATATTTAATTTTTCTTTATAGTCATAAGGTGGACTATTCTTATGTAATTTTTATTAATAACCGTCTGTAGATAAGTCCAGCAGTATTATTATGTATTGAGCAGAGATGATTTGCCTCTGTAATCAATAAATGACGTAGTATGGCCAGCAGAGTAGTGAAGCCTACAGTGCCCCTCTGAACTGCCCCAGCTCACGTGTTAGGGAATATTAGGGAATAAATATCCCAAGGATAAAAAACCAAGTTAAGAAAAAAAATGAAAAATAAAAAATAATGAACCTCAGATGACTATTACTATCAAGAAAAATCCAGTTAATAATGAAATATAGATAAGCTCAAAAATAAAGAAGAAAAAATTTAGAAATGTGAAGGAAGTAAAGAAATATAATTTATAATAAATATCATAACCAATTATTTCAGACAAACCAAGTAGGATCTGAACTAATCACTTCTGGAAGAGAGCAATCTGTAGCATGACAGATAATCCACTTAAATCAATTACCAGATGATCATTAGTAAAATTCAAGCATATGGAATATCCAAAAAGATCAAAATGAAAACCAAATAAAAAGCACTATAAGTTACCATTATAACAAGAAAAAGTAAATATAAAGAAAAAATCTGCAAATAATATAATTGTACAACAAATTAAAACTCAGAAAACTAAAATTAAAATAACAATAATTCCCAGGTAGGATAGGAGCAGGCAAGGAAAATACCCAGACCAAGTAAACAGACCAAGTAAACAGACCAGAGTAAACAAAAGAGTATAAAACGAAATGGTACTGAAGAAACAAGAATGAAGAAAGAAGGAATCTAAAATAAACCAATATACTGAATAATCAGAGACAAGTGAAGATCAAATAGAACAAAGGAAGTGGAACACGACCAATACCAAACAGAAACCCCATAGGGAGAAAACCAAAACCCCAAAAATAAATAAAGGTCACAATAGAAAGTATAAAACCCCAACAAACCATATACTCATGTAAAACTGATAAAACAAAAAGTGTTTAAGGTGTTAAGTAGCAGTGCACCCAAAAAAGTTATTGTATAGTTTATATAGACAAATCTTAATAGTTCCCCCATGGTTAAATATTTCATATTATAAAACTATGAAAGGACTAGTGATAATATCAAGAAATAACCGGGGACAAGTGCAAGTTAATAAATTATAGTAAATAAACTTTCAGAAGGTACATGAATTGCTGTACTATTAAATAACTTTAAGTGTTTTTAAACAGTATCATGAATGATATGTAATCAAGTAATATGGTGAAGGAGTAAGGAATAGCCTACTCTTTCTAATAAAATGCCACTGTTTATATGAGAACATTCCATAGAATAAATAATATAAACAGAGAGCTTGTGTTTAGTACTTAAAGTGACGGGGAATACATCCCTAAAATTGGGAAGTACAGATAAGACTGTAACTAAATAGTTTGGAGGGAGTATTAAACATTTAATGGAACCAAAATGTTATGTTCCAACTTCCATATATTAACTATATAAATAAGATTTAGTATTGAGCAGTATTGTAGTTATAAAACGTTATTTTGTTAGTAGATTTAATTAGGAATGCAATATCTGAATGTAGATACCATTCCTATATTGTAAAATGTTTTTATAAGTTACTGAAAGTAATCAGTACAGAAAAGGTATGATTCAAAATACCAGAATGAATAATAAATAATTGTTATGTTTTAATTGTTTAAAATCAATACTCAATGTTATAATAGTAAAGGAAAAAATTATTAGTAAATAGTATATTAGAATAGAAGGTCAGAAAAGGGCACAAACTAACTATATTATTAAAAATTTTGCAAGTAACAACAGATAAAATCTAGGCCAGATAGTAAATTTAGACTTCATAATAATTGACAAATCTAGTCCTATAAACCAACTAAACTGATGATATTTATGTAAGATAAACCCACCATATAGTAATAGAATGTAACTAATACTTTATAAAGTTATTGTCAGTAGATAAGTAAAATTATAAATAAAAATGGAATGTACTAACTAACATTTCAGACGAAGAGTCATAGATAAATAAATTATATTTAAAAAAATAATTAGTAAAATAAATTGCAAGAAATTAAGTAAAAATAGACAATTATATCAATTTCAGGTTCAATATAATAATATTTATATCAGAGAAAACGGCTATTATCTGGTCAAAGGCAGGAAACACATATTCGAACTTACTTTCCAACATGAAAGAAATATAACTTTTTTAAATGAAAACTTTGTAAAACTATATTAATTAGTATCAAAATAAGCAAAATAGAATAAAGAAACCGAATATGTATTTAGTATTTCATACAGTTAATTAATAACGAAAATATTTTCCGTGTATAATGTATTCAAATAAAATGTATCGGAAGCTAAGATAATTTGAAACAATGTATATTATATATTAAATTGGCAAAGATTTTCAGGAGACGAAGGAAATGAGAACAGTTAATTATTATCCGTTGAAGCGAGTACTTAAACGAGGTTTTTGGTCCGTATAACCTATGAATGGCGTGCTATAATTAAACCAAGTTCAGTAAAAATGTTTATAAATTTTTAAATTGAATTTTTTAACTTGTGAAACAGTGGAAACGAACAATGAACAGTGCATTACAACTAAACAGAACCACACACGCCTGAATAATTACAATAACACCACTACAACAAATATACGAATAAACAAGGTTAAATCCGACACCTGTGACAAAGTGAGATAGACATAATCACAGACATTTACACCAAGCGAACTAATAAACAATACACCAGGAACACTGAGTTAACTTCAGAACCATTATCCACAATTGCTGAGACGAATAAACGGTGAAAGGACATCTTTATTGAAGACATATTTCGTCGAGGTGATAGACGTTACACTGCGCATGATCATGTCGGCCATTTTGATTTGTCATCGTTCTCACCAAAGCAAAGCAGCGAATTTCTAGACTGCACTGGCTTGAAATAAATATTATATACACTTCATTTATTAATTAATAACGTTGTATCTGTTTAGTTTTAAGGCATTTCTAATTGTAAGTGTTATACTTTCTTGTCCCTACCCTTCTCTGGCTATTCTAAAATAACCGTTCGAAGAACCTATTTTATATATAAAATCAATGTAAATTTTTTTGTTGACTGGCCCTGAGTAGAGTCGATACTGCTGTCATATATTGATTATTATCGATAAATTTTAATAAATTTGTTAATAAACTTTCTATTCATACAATTTGGTTTAATTCCTCTTTAAATACACTTAAAGAATAAGTTAATCAAGGACACAGACTAACCGAAAGGCGGTACATACGAAATTAAAGAAAGCATCGAAAAAGAAGAAGAGCCGTCTATCGACTAGTACTGGAGTTAACCAGATTATCATAAAGTGATTTACAGAAAGTGACACTACTACACTAATAACTATAATACCATTAAAATATTAACCCCAAACAATAAACACGATTATTTTTTAATTATTAGTAATAAAAAACACGAAACAAAAATATTTTTCAGAAACAACAAAATTTATTTTGAAATAAAATTTTTTATTTCATATTTTAGACAACAGTCATACAGATTAATTTGCAACAAGAACGTTACAGTATATTTGAAATGTAGCAAAGCTAGATATGGTAACAAAACATCAAATAAGTGGATGCTTGGAGGAGCAAACAATTTTTCTGAGAAGAAAAATTTATATTTATTTCTTTATATATTTTTCATGCATACATACATGCAGTAGTTAATTTGTACTTCTTATATCTTAATAGAAATAAATACACGGATTGTATTAAGTTATTGAAATGTTTATTTCTTTAAAATATGCATAAAATGTAAAGGATTGTAAAAGTTAATGTTTGACCTCTATTAAGCAGTGCTCAAGTTTCCAAAGTTTTAATATTACGATCGCTATATAATCTGATGTTTAATATATGATCGAGGTAATCAAAACGTCAGAGCAGATTTTAGTGTTTACATGAAGATCTACCGGGGACAAACATTTTCAACATTCCGTATAGAGCGTTGCTCAGAGCAAAGCTGCAAATATACAGTTTACGTTTTACAGAAAAATCACGCGGAAAAGAAGGAGCGCTCATGAACCCCGAGCGTTTTGCAGATGGTTCGTTTCCTAAAGACGAAAAGTCTCCCTAGAACCGTTCCTCTGTAAACACGTGCCGTTACACTGGCCAGCGATCCACAGGAAGCAAATCTCTGTCCACGATGGACACTTTTTCGGCTTGCACGCGTTGTGTTGGTATGGGTTTCGGCACTTTTCATTTAAAACAAAACGTGAAAACAAAAGAAAATAAACACGAGTGAGGCCAGAAATAACGGGAAATGTGTGTGTGTGTGTCCTGTCCTGCGGTAATCACAATAATAAAGCTTTGGTGACCTAAACATTACGTAATGGAGTAATTCTTCCCTACCAGGCATCTTCACGCGTGGATGATTTAAATTTAAATGAAAAAAATTTAATTTTATTGCCTAGCAACAAAATTAGTTTATTTATAACAATTACCATTGTTTGAAAAAGTTTAAATGCATTTTTATTTAATTTCATCAAACTTATTAAATGAATACTAAAATTGAAAATTTTACCCCCGTGCACTTTAGCTTCCCTCTTCATTTACAGATATTTCATTTACGTTTCTACAGTGAATTATTACCTTAATTTCAGGATATGTTATTTATAAAAATTAAGTACTTTACTCCTGTTTTAACACAAAACGTTGCAGGTAAACTACCCCTTGCCCTTAACGGATTTTCCCCAAATCAGCAGGCCTTGAGTCCTCTATAGCTCGGGCACATATGCACAATATTATTTGATCCTTTGTGCATTTGTGGCAGGTATAGTTCGCCCTAGAAAAAATTCTACACACAATAGCTTTTCGGAAATTGAATTTTCTTCATGTTTTGAGGGTACTAGAATCATAAACAGCCCTCTCGAACATGATTGTTCTCGTGATGACCACAGTTCCATTTCCTTACGGAACAAAAGAGTAAAAAACATTCAAAAATTATAAGATTTCTGAAATGCTACAATACCTTACATTGTTTGTCACGCTTTGATATAATAGATCATAAATATGTCGGCTTATATAGATCATTACAACACAATATTATAGATCCTTAATTTTATTAAATATAAGTAGGTCACTATTCGGAAATCAATTTTTGTCTGTATGATATGAGAATTATATGATAACTTAGTTAATAATTTCAGATGGCATATAGTAACTGACGTTTATATTCTAATGTAATTTTTAACACGGCTCCATTGAATCAAGGTTACGAGGTGCTACACAAAAGACAAGTGAATTTAAATTTTGTATATAAATATTTGTACTACAGTTCCGCTGTAATACACGCATAGGGATAGTAACATTGTTGACACAGTAAAATGTATAGGAGGTAAAGCGGAAAGGTCGGTGAACGCAAAAGAATAGTGTTGTGTATGGCGACAGGTAGGGATCAACAGACCTCTACACAAATTATCCATAGGAGGAGGATATATTCAGTTTATAAGAGACTACAGCTATCTCTAACCTACGTTAAAACACATGCATCTGCTTATTAAATTTACAAACGATTACAGTCTTCACAGAGTCTTGTAAATTGTTGTAAGATTAGCTTGAATTTTGTAAAGAAAAAGCTTTTAATGCACTCATGAAATCATGTACGCCACAACATCCAGCCGGATTACAATGGATCGTTCGAGAAACACGTAGATTGTTCTGTGATGTAACAATGCCCCCTTCTTAAGCCTGTTCGTCCCGAACTGGAAAAACGTCTCTGAACTAATATTTAGCCAGTCGATCTAGGTGGACGACCTTGAACTTTTGATGTACTTCCTGTTGAATCCGATAAACAACACCGTTGATTATATTTTTCACAGTATATTGTACTTCCCAGTTAGTCTGCAACTTAGGTGAGCGACCACAACGGCGCTTTGGGTCTAAACAACCAGACCTGATTTCCTTCTTGGAAACCCACACTATTGCTGCTAATGTCATACTGAGTTTTCATTGTATTGCTGGCAATCTTCAACCGCCCTCTTATCAAGCGAATCATTTCCCGCAGTTGGTTTTCTAATTGCAAGGAATATTTCTGTGGTTCTTGGGACTGAGTCTCAGGTGATCCGAACATCAAGTCCCCAGGAAGACGAATCTCCCGCCCAAACACCAATTTTGCTGGAGTCATGCCGGTTGTGTCATGTACTGATGATCTAGGAGGAATAGTGGTATACGTTGGACCCAGTCTGTTTGGTTCTCGTCAACAACCTTCGAAAGATGCTGCTCAAGTGTCCTATTGAATCTCTCAACCATCCCGGCAGACTGAGGATGCAGAGGCGTTGTCTGGTCTTTCGAATTCCGGGTAGACGGCATAATTCTTTAAACAATCCTGAATCGAAATTTCTCCCTTGATCCGTATGGATTTCCATAGGGGCTCCATAACGGCAACAAAAGTTGTGAAATATCTCCTTTGCCACAGTGGTAACCTCTTGATTTAAAATTGCGTAGGCTTCCACCCACTTAGTAAAGTAGTCACCTACAACCATGATGTAACGGTTTCCACCGTCAGTAACTGGGAATGGTCCAGCAATGTCTATGGCAATTCTCTCGAAAGGTACTCCAACGTTATACTGTCTCATTTTTCCCCTGCTTCTGGTTTGTGGACCCTTGCTTGCAGCACATATTTCACACGTCCGAACCCATTCCTCTACGTCGTGGCGAAGATGAAGCCAATAGAATCGCTTTCGTATTTTGTCAACGGTTTTGTTAACGCCAAGATGGCCTCCAGATGTTCCATCATGCATCTCCTTCAAAACAGACTGCACTTTACTTCGGGGAACTATCAACTGCATGACCACGTCTCGTCCATCTGCACTTTCCCAAGCCCTCTTCAGCAATCCGTTTTCTAAGGTGAGAGATTCCCATTGTGCCCCGTAATCCTTCAGCACTTCGGAACCATGGCAGATATCTTACCAATCCGGGCGGCAACCTTCCTCTTTTGCTGTCAAGATCGGTCCAATGTCTCCTTCAGTCATCTGTTCTTGCCGACAATCTTGTGTCATCCAGCCGTCTGCCAGAAAGTCTACAGTGATGGCTTGAACATGTTCGCTGGCGTTTTGTTCTTCCTTCCTGTGGCAATGTCGGCAGTTTTCCGGGCACGGTTTTCGTGATAAGCCATCCGCATTGCCATGCAGGCACCCTCGCCGATGTTGCACCCTAAAGTTATACTCTTGCAGACGTTCGAGCCTCCTTGCCAACTGTCCTTGCGGATTTTAAATCTCAAGAGCCATGCAAGCGCGGCATGGTCGGTGCGTAGTGAAAACTCACTTCCATAGAGGTATTTGTGGAAGTGCTCCAAAGCTCGGACAATTGGCGGCAACTCTTTCCTTGTAACGCAATAATTTCTCTCCTGTTTAGAATGTGTCTTGCTGTAATACGCTATTACTCGTTCTATACCGTTCTGCACTTGAGACAAAACTGCTTCTAGACCAGTATTGCTTGCTTCGGCGTCTACGATTTACTTCCCTTCGGAAGCTCGGAAAGCGAGAATTGGCTGTGAACATAATGAAATTTTCAAAGTACTAAATGCTTGGTCACACTCTCTCGACCACTGGAAGTTTCGTTTATTTTCTGTTAAAGCATGTAGTTGTTTACCAATAGTAGTGAAGCCTTTCACAAAACGTCTGTAATATGAGCATAACCCCAGCATCTCCGAACTTCGTGTTTAGTCTTTGGAACTGGCTAGTCTCTTATGGTGTCTACTTTATTAGGATCCATGCTAACACCCGCTGCGGAAACCAGATGGCCCAAACATTGTACTTCCTTTTGGAAAAAAGAACACTTCTTCGGGCTCAGCTTCAGTTGGGCACCGTGAATTCTAGTTAGAACCTTCTTAAGATTTTGCAAATAGTCTTTAAAGTCGTCCGGATCACTATGACATCGTGTAAGTAAACAAGGCAAGTTTTCCATGTCAGGCCTCGCAGTACCAGATCCATCAATGTTTCGAATGTTGTCGGTGCATTACAGAGTCCAAATGGCATGACGTTAATTTCGAATAAGCCACTTGGGGTCGAGAAAGCGGTTTTTTCCTTGTATTCTTGATGAAGACCAACTTGCCAATATCAACTCTTCAGGACCGATGTGGAAAACCACTGTGCTCCGGACTACGTGTCGAGTGTATCGTCAACGCGAGGTAACGGGTAGCAGTCTTTCTTTATCACGTCATTCAGCCTCCTATAGCCTACGCAGAAACATAATCCACCATCCTTCTTCGTTACCAGCAATACCGGAGAAGACCAAGCACTAGACGAAGGCTTGATTATTCCCTCTGTCAACATGTCCTGTATTAACCGAGACATTTCCTCTTGCTTAGATAATGGAGGCCTTCGAGGAGGTTCGCGTATCGTTGTTGTGTTCCCCGTATTGATGCGATGTTGTTCAAGAGACGTTCTTCCCAGTGACTGTCCCCGAACGGCAAAAGAATCTTTGAATGCATGTAGAAACCGTCTGAGTTCTTTTACCTCACAACTTGAGAGGTCGTTAGAAGATCTGTTCAATAATTACTGCAGTTCCTCTGGTAATTTGGAATTATCCCAAGCACTGTATGTTCGTTGCGTCATTCCGGCTACCCAGGCCACAGGAGTCAATTTGCCTAGGAGAGTACTGCTTTGTAAAGTGCCAGTTTGATCCAAAATATTTGCCACTTTAATAGGTACATTTCCGGTTTCGTCATGTTTTACTAAATGTCTGGCAATAAGAATGCCCCGTGTGCTGACTACCTAGGGTTCGAATATAGAGCACTGGTTGCCCCTAGTATCTAGCTCGGTTCTAACCATGATGATCTTTTCGGAGTTTGGCGGAACAGTTACGGCCACTTGATTGATCGCGTTTATCGATTTTTCTGATGTATTCATTGTAGAGAGCATTACCTCTTCTTTTCCGATTCTCAAGATATTGTTTTAGAAATCGACTATAAATCCATAGGCGTTCATAACGTCCACACCAAGAATTGCTTCATCCACAATGTCTGCAACAAGTACTTGATGATCAAACTCAAGTTGACCGAGGCGTAGGTGTATCTCCACTTTTCAACAACTATTACAGGCCGTCCAGTAGCTGTTTGCAAGCTGCAAGAGCACCAGATTGGCTTGAGATCTTTCACCACGTCGGGGCGCACAATAGAACCTGTTGCGCCTGTGTCAACTGTAATCGAGGTTGGCCTTTCTTGAAGAATCTGGTAACCACCAAGTTCCCGTCACTTTTCTGAAGTGTAGAAATTGCGTATTGTCTAGGGGCTTCGTTCCTCCAGTTAGCCAGCACACGCCCGGTTGTACCGACTACTGCTCATTTCCCTGCTGCTGAACTTTACGCCGACAATCTCGTTATGTATGTCCAGGTTTCCCACATTGATAACACTTTGGTCATCCGTCCTTTCTTATTTTACTCTGTGGGGCTGTTTGTTTGGTCTCTGTTCCTCGTTATTCTTCTTCATCGTCGCACTCTTTCACCGCGCGCATCTTATGGCTTGTCCAATCAGAGGCTGACTTCGTGGCCTCAAATTGTAAAGCAAGTACCAGGGCGTCCGCACTATTCTGGTGTCTTTCCATTCGTAAAACTCGCTGTAGTTCATTATCTCGGACATCAGCAGTAAATGTCTGCATCGCACACCTCGTTCGAAAATCTTCTGGCGCTTCAGGGTAGACCAGTCTAATTAGTCTGTCTATACTTGCTTCAAAGACTCTCCCCGGAATGCTGTCACCTTGCTCTAAACTGAGTGCAGTACACATCTCGCAAATGTTTATCACCATACCGTAATTCCAGAGCTTTTATCAATTCGGCATAGATGTTCTGGCTGTCAGGTGGCACTTTCTGTAGTAGTTCTGCCGTGGGTCCTTTTAATGCGAGAACGAGTGAAACTGCCTTGTCTTACTCTGTCCAATTATTTGCGCATACAGCAGCTTTAAATTGGCGGAGGTACGTTGCCCAGTGACTGCTTCCGTAAAAGGTTGGAGCTTTGACATAAACTGTCCCTACTGAGTGCAAAGTGACTTTCTCTGTTAAGACATTTTCTGCGTCTTTTCCTGTCTTTATCATTGGCACAGTCTGTTCACAAGTTGTTTTGGTTGTCTTTTCAGGCACTGCTCAACTTCACTTTTAATTTGTTCTCTTATGTTTACCATTACGTTTTCTACGGCAGATATTTTTGTTAACATAGCTTCTTCCACGTCAAGACAGAGTTTTCTACTTCAGCTATTTTCAGTGACATTGATTCTTGTGCCTCCGATATTTTAGTAACTTGCTTATTAACCTCATCCCGTAGAAGTCCCAATTCTGCGGTATTGTGTTCTTGCAACTGTTTTTGCTCCTGTATTAATGCTTTGATGTCTTCTGTTTCGAGCTTACGTTCTTCTCTTTCCTGTCGGCTTCCTTCTTTTGTCTCCTTCCCTCCTGTCTGCGTTTCTCATCCTGTCGTTTCTCTGCTTCTTCTCTTTCTGGCCTTCGTTCTTCATTTTATCGTCTTTCTGCTTCTTCCTGTGTCTGCCGCAGCAGCGTTTGGAAAGCTTCTATCATCTGACTGGCATCCATGTTTACAGATTAATTACGAATTAGACTCCTCTTGTATTGTTCACTGTTTGCACTGTTAACGGTTCTATCCTAATTCTGAGACCACTGTTACGACGGTCTATTTGATCGTCGTATGGTACAGTGGAAAACAAAATACAAGACATCAGTTAAGTCACTAATCACCAGCTTTAATTATCACAATTATACAGTTCGTAATTAACAACACAGTCTCTTACAACAAAGCAAATACAAATTGTTCACACGCAATAAAATGTCGACTAATATAAAACACAACTGAATTACAATGATATCGCCCGATTATAAAACACAACCTTTCGCCACAGTAACCACTTGAACGCACAGAGTAATCACTTGTAATCGCCCGACAATAAACTGAAACTAAGGTCGCTGTCGTCTAGTATTTATACCCCGTTCACAGACCAGAACATTCCACAACTACGCGTTATCTCTAAACTACGACGTAATTAATTGCTGCATTGACACAGTCATCGAGGCTGGCGGCGTCTAGAAAATTCTCGTATGCGCATGTTGAAATCACGTACTCCACAACATTCTACCGGATTGCAATGGATCGTTCGAGAAAAAAGTAGATTGTTCTGTGATGTCGTAACAATATTTTAAGTATTAAACTAGGGTACAAGGCTAGAACTGGGAAAGTAAAAATGTCTGAAACGACAAACGGGTGTGCATCCCGCTATTTGCAACGCAGATGTTCCCAACACTGAACAGAATACAAGCTATACCTCTCCTTAAAATGTTACCATCCGTAGGGGAAATATTATTCACTCTTACAGAGTCTACGTAAAAATTTAGTAACTTTATATTTTTATTTCAAAAAGCAATATTTATAGTTTACTAAAAATGGATACTGCTTTTATGAAATAATATGTTTGGTATTTTCTCCATGAAAAACAAATACATGAAACAAGTAATAAAGGGGGACGATTATAGAGCACTAGCTATAAGTAATCAACGTTTTGTGTACAATACAGGAACGTAATAATTACGAAAGCGGTAAAATAATTATTGTATTTGTACGTACTAATATTAAGTCACATTTTACAGGAATTTAAGATGGTCTGCAAGTAAGAGCAATAATAAGAAGTAGGTTTTGGGGAGTTTAGGTTTCACACGAAACCAACAAAAAAAGATGTAACAGTAAAGGAAATAGAAATATTTAATTGATATAATATTTGTCATTTGAGTATTTGGAGACATTCATAGAATAAAATTTGGTACTAAATCAATTCAGCCTGTGGCACTGAACTTAGTGCAGCACAAGCGTAAGTTGGTCATATTAAAAACGGTGGTAAATAACTGTAACATTTGACAATAAAAAAGGCATAGTAAGTCCCTTTGTTTAAAACTGTAACGGAAATGTAAGCAAGACACGTTGCATTATTATGAGAACATGTCAGATATTCTTGACATTTTTAGTTTGTGATACTTCTACAAACATTATAGCTCTCATAATATAATTATCCTATTTTACCACAAGTGACCACATAACAAATATTAACAATTATTGAGTGAACAAATTACAGTTCCGCGACTGTCTACGTAAAAGGTCTCCGTAATTATCTATACTATCTTTGTTTGTTACTAAACACCTTTGTCGATCTGCCTACATCTGTTAGTTACAGAATCATCTATATAATGTTCAGCAATGTTGGCAAATTTTCGGGCATCATTTTGCATATGTCGGAAAGGAATTAATTGAAGACTTGAGTGCGAGAGTGGGAATATATAGTTCTCCACATTCCCCACATTCCAGTAGAGGAACAAAGTGGTTTAGAGTTCCTCTATATTTCTTCTTGAAGAAATTTCTATAATTTTCATACAGTATTTCTTCTCATGAACATATGATCTTTTTCTCTCAATATTTCATTCTAGTGCGAGAGTAAGATCTTTACAACAGATCTGTTTTATGTACCTTGTGATAACAATATTAAATATTGTAGATTTGATAAATTGATCAGCGTAAAATAGAAAACTAACAAAAAACTAAAGACAGAACAGCTGAATTCTATGATTTGGTTTGAGAAAATAAACTACAAACCCAAGAACGGGATTACTTTGCAATCTTAGAGAGGACAGTTGCATTGACCTCTGAATCTTTAAAGAAAATCAAAGAAATTTCTGTAAACCTAATCAGTGGAAATGGATTTCTGATTGCTTAAATATAAGACCACGTGATAGAATGTATGTTGCTCGTTGACTAAAACTTTTGTTACACTGGGTTCCAACTATAGGATGGAAACGGATCGGATGTAGAAGATTGTGGAAAAAATAGATAGATGAAAAGGGTTTGCAACAAGGCGATTGGGACGACAGAAACCTGTCGCACGAAGGATGTGCGACAACAGAAGGATGTACGAGCAGTAGCTGTACAAGCATTCGCACATACATGTGGGTGTTCAGCCTAAAAATATTACATTTTCCGTTCACAGAAGTGTACAATATTGATTTGACTCTGAACGAATATTTGACTTAGTGGCTTCTCTTTCCAAGTTTTCACATATTCCTGAAGTAACCTTAAACTGTTTATTACAGTCCGTCCTCTCCTTCAAATTTCTATATCCTACAGTCACTACTGTTTCTGTAGAATATCTTTATTTTATCTAATGTGCAATTTCCGATAACGTAACTTTAATCTTTGTGATGGAAATATTGTAAGTTCCTCATAAAAATTTTACCGTAACTCACTTTTCCTTCCAAACTTAGAATTCCTTTCCAGTTACATATGTCTCAAAATCATCGAATTTTTCTTTGTCCAGTGGGCCATGGTGCAGAACGTGACACAAGCCTGTATGACATCTTTCTTGTTTTCTGTCTAATATATTTAACGGCGGTTGCTTTTATGGGCTTTATTCGTGACGCTGTTCTACATCTTTTGCTTAAAGTTGTTTCAAACGTACTACTTCTACTTATTGATAGAGAAAATCAACAGTCTGATGCGGTAGAGAGACAACAGTCACTAACAACACGACATGTACAGGTGAGCACACCCAACAACACATCTTCCAATAGCAAAGCTTGCTGATAGAAAGAGAAACAAATAGGCCCCCCCTATGTTGTGTGCCAGAAGCTTCAAGAATATTTGTTTAATTTTGCAATGATATAGCGGAACTATAAACTGTTAGACAGCTTTTGAATAGCTCTTCTCTGTGTTCGACAAAAAATTGGAAGTTAATAAATTTTAGTTATTATAAAAAGTGTACTATTTTTTATTAACTTTTAATTTAAGAGTGGTTTATTCTTATTTGATTTCAAGAAACGGCTTTCGGTAAAGTGGACATTAACGCGAAATTACGTGAACAGCGTTTCCCTTGGTTTTTTTTTAAATTTTATTAATTACTTCATATACATTTCCAATAGGCTACCACTCTCAAACGTTTTGCCGGTACTAAAGTGTCGCTGTTTTAATACCACGTACATTTATTGCTTTCATATTGGTATATTTCACCAATATTAGGCCTAAAACAGGTTTATCAGAAAGATTACACGTCACTATTTATACCCAGAAACATATCCACTAATGCGTATGTTTATTCAATAACTTCAATTGTTGACGGTAAAGTAGGTAGACGATATTACAGTTTTGTGACGTTATTAGAGTTTTGTGCCTATCCACCGTAATCAAGTGGTTAACTACCATGCCTACTGTGTTACAAGTTTAAGTAGCTTAGAAGGTATAATCGAAAACTAAATTTATTATCCGTTTTTTAATTTTAAAATCTTGTGCGGCATACGTTTGTAAGGTTATTGTAGAGAATTCCACATTGTTACATAGGAGAGTCCTAAAAAGTTTACAAAATTAAAAGTGCTTGATTTTTGTGGTAAAAGGACCTTATTCACAGGTGTTACTATTACTTTTAATAAGAAGATAACATAGAGGGTTCACCACGTACCACACTAATTAGTCACCGTTGATGTTTCAGCTTCCGCAACGATGACGGGTCATGCTCAACACATCACGTCCTTGACCATCCTAAAGTATTGAAACATCCCACAAAATATTTTAATTTTTTATTGTATTTGTTTTTTGAGGGGGCGTCACTTAATTTTTTAAAACTAGACTCTTGGTCTAGATGGAAGAAAAAATGTGCTGGAGACCAGAGTGACAGAACTAGCAAAAAACCGCTTGTTTACACAAACAACAACCTTTTATTAATGTTTCATAAAATTTTTTTTTTTGGACAGTGTTCATCAATAATTTCTTGATTTTCATTGTATCACCAAAAATATATATATGTGCACAAGTACACTTATATTAATAACATTTTCAATTAACTAAACTATCCAATTAAATTGTATCTTAATAGACGCTCTTGCTTTTCAATTTATCACACACAAAATATATATATATATATATATCCACAAATACACCTACATTAATAAATTATTCAATTAAATTCCATTATTCCATTATAATTATAAAATTTTCCGATAGCATTAATAAATTATTATAAAGGTTAAAAAACAGGGTAAGCCTTGTGTGCCCATGAACTTAATTCCTAATATCCTTCCCAAATATACGGATATAAGACACTTTCTTGTATTTTAATTGCAGCTCGTAATTGTTATTAGTAGTAATAAAAGGTTGGTTCTGGGACAGCCACGCCCCCCTCGTTTGTTTATGTTTACATTTTTTTCACTCCCTCCACCCCCGTCTTCACCAACATACCGCCGCGCGGTCACCCAACTCCGCTCGTTTGTTTACATTTTTTCCGGTTTGTTTACATTTTTTCTCTCTCGCCACGCCCCCCACTCCTCTGTTTATGTTTACATTTTTCCTTCCTCCCCACCCCCGCCTCCCACCGCACCCGCGGTCATCGACCTCCTCGTGTTTATGTTTACGTTTTTTTCCACCGCGTGTCCCAGCTTTGCGTTGTTTACGTTCTCTCCTCTGTTTATGTTTACATTTTTTCCTTCCTTCCCACCCCCGCCTTGCCCTGCACCCACCGCCGCCGCGTCGCGGTCATCGACCTCCTCGTGTTTATGTTTACGTTTTTTTTCCACCGCGTGTCCCAGCTTTGCGTTGTTTACGTTCTCTCCTCTGTTTATGTTTACATTTTTTCCTTCCTTCCCACCCCCGCCTCGCCCCGCACCCACCGCCGCCGCGTCGCGGTCATCGACCTCCGCGTGTTTATGTTTACGTTTTTCGTGTCCCAGCTTTGCGTTGTTTACGTTTGTCGGAATGTTTATGTTTATGTTTTTTTCTCTCTCGCCGACGCGGCTATCACCACGTGCTCGTTGTTTTCCTTGGCCGCCGATCGACGACACGCTGACCCAGTAACAAACGTAAACATAAACATTCCGACAAACGTAAACAAAGTAAAGCTGGGACACGCGGTAAAAAAACGTAAACGTAAACATTCGGAGTTCGGCGACCGCCGCCGGAGCGCGTCTGTTTGTAAACAAATGTTTAGGAGAAGGGATAATGATATGATATATTTTTTTATAAGTATTAATGACGTTGTTTGGTATTGTTTACGTATCAATTTTTTCAGTTAATACGAGATTTTCGTTTAAGATATCTGTAACGCGTGTTACACCCGTCCAGATTGTGCGAAAACGAAGGTTTTGTTTTTATAACTAATTCAGATAATATTAAATGCGGTAAGTGCGGTTTTAAAACAAAAGTATATCTGACAATCGCGCATATCCAGTTCATGCATAAACTTTTATATCCGAAATGCAGAATGATTCGCGATAGGTATTATAAATTTGAAGATTACGCTAAATCGAGAGAGTGTATTACAAATTATCCAATCGCGGTGAAATGTGTTCGAGAAGCGCGGAAACAGATGGAAGCATCATTTGCGTTTCCTCGATGGCGAAAACGTTACCCGTCAGTCGAGAGACTGGTATCAGCGGGATTTTATTACACCGGAACGGAAGACGACGTAATATGTGTTGAATGCGGAATGGTACTTTGTGATTGGAAGGAGACTGACGATCCTTGGCTCGAACACGCGAAAGCTTCGCCAGACTGTGTATTAATTAAATTGCACAAGAGACAGTGTGCGGAAAAATAGTAGTAGTAATAAACAAGTTTTATCTGGAAATGTATGCTCTTTTTTTATTTTGAATTATTCGTTTAGTATCGTTTTAAAATTATTATTTATCAAATATGATTTGGTCGTGTGCGTTAATTGTATCCTATAACGGTTTTATCAGTATTATTAGTTCGTAGGTTCGATCTCTCGCATTACCAAATCATATTTTTTTATTAATTAAAATATATAAAGAATAATTTCCAGTTCCCGATTAAACAAATGTTTATTCTCTGTCAGTAAATGGCTTGCGGTCTTAGCGGCAACATTGTGTTTCTACGAGCGCAGATTTTTCGTCAGATTTATTTATAAATAATGAATTTTCTGAGACAAATGTTACTCGCTAAATCAAAAGAGTGTATTGCTAATTATCAGAATGCGATAAAATGTGTTGAAGAAACAGAAGAAATGATGAAGTTGACATTTTATACATGGCCAAAACGTTCACCGTCAGCCGATAGACTCAGATCAGCGGGATTTTATTATACCGGAATTGAAGATGACGTAATGTGTGTGGAATGCAAAGCGGTTCTTTGTGAGTGGGAGGAGACTGACGATCCTTGGATTGAGCATGCGAAAGCCTCGCCATATTGTTTATTAGTTAGAATATATAAAGAATTATTTTCTATCCCCACCTAACCGAATATTTAGTATACGTTCAATTTTATTGTCAGTGTTCAGTTTGCAGTCTCTGTGAGAACATGTTAACGAAAGAATGGACGGTAGAAGTATAATCGACTTATTAAAACGCGAATTTTCAGAAGACGTTGTATTAAGGTTATCAAATATTATTAAAGTAACGAGTTTAGACGATTTGGTGATAGATCATTTTCGAACGTGCCAACTGAAGGGAATATATGATTGCTTAAAAGAAATTATTTTTTATTGTGAAGTAAAGAAGTTATCTGAAGACGGGTGTTGTTGTAGTGATAAGTTTACTGACGTTATAGACGGTCCGTGCCCGTGCGCTATTTTTGAAAGAAATAAAAATAAATTACTGTGTTGTTTACAGTTGATTGAAAGTCATGATGATTCAGAAATTAAATTATTTTTTGTAGATAGATATCTTCGATTTTTAAAAACAAAATGACTGATAAATTTGAAAACAGTATTTCCGCATTTAATTGGCAAATATATTATTTCGGCCCGCCGCTCGATGGAGAATTAAATTTTAACGAAATTTGTTGTTTGATAGTGAACGAATTTACACGAGCAAATGTTGTTAAAATTGAAAGGAATAAGCAGATTATTAAAATCAGTTTACCGATTACTTATACATACGGTGCTGTATTGAAAAAATTAAAAAATTGTAGTCGTCAAACACTACTGAGTATCGATCATGAAGAAGAAGAAAAATTGTATAAAGTAAAATCAGTTCGTGCGTCACCAGTCGCTGTGAAGACGTCGGTTAAAAAACAATGTCAAAACAAGCGCTGCTGTGTGAAAGATTAATCAATCATTCGATAAACGAATTGTTAGAATCCGGTTTTGTTTTTAAACGATATTTAGATAGTGTTCAGTGTTCTTTGTGCGGGTTTCAGACAAGAGGAACTTTACCTATCGAACATATTCAGTTTATGCATAAATTATCGAATCCGAATTGCGAGATGGAGCAATGTATAATGTATAATTTCAATAATTATAGGAATGCGAAAAGATGTATTGCAGAGACTAAAAAAGTGATGTTATTATCATTTAAAAGTTGGCCTACACTCGAGCCCAATTTTAAAAAACTGGTTAACGCCGGATTTTATTATACCGGCGTTGGTAGTAAATTATCATGTATAGAGTGTAGAGTCATTTTAAACGGTTGGAAATGTTCTGACGATTCTTGGACTGTTCATGAAAAAGTATCACCACACTGTTTTTTGGTGAAAATTCACAAAGGTGAAGATTGTATGTAATTAATTATTATTATTATTATTATTAAAAAATAATAAAAAATAGTATTGATGTATTTGTGTTTGTTGTTTTTTATTCATTTTCTTATCGTAGTTAGAACCATCAACATATATATATAATGAGTGTAAGAGAGAATATCAGTAACGAATTACATAAACAAGTTAGAAAAAATTTTTTAACTCGTAGTGTTGAGCTCAAAGGTCTTGATGATTTATATCAAGCCGATCTTGTAGAAATGATTCCATATGCAAAGTTGAATAGAGGTTATAAGTATATATTAACGATGATAAATTGCTTCAGTAAATACGCATTCGCTGTTCCAATAAAAACAAAATTGTCTGAAAATGTTGCGCGAGTACTTAAAATTTTATTACAAAATAATAAAATGAATCATTTACAAACAGATAAAGGTAAAGAATGGCACAACGAACGTGTGCGTAATTTGTTGAAGCAATACAATATAAATCATTATTCTACACATTCAGATAAAAAAGCTTCTATTATCGAACGGTTCAACCGTACTTTGAAAAATAAAATGTGGAAATGGTTTACAACTAACGGTAAGTATACGTGGTTGAATGTCCTTCCTGATTTATTGAGAGACTACAATAATACTGTGCACAGAACGATTAAAATGAAACCTGTAGATGTAAACAAGAATAACGAAAAAGAAGTATTGTTACGAATAAATAAAATAAAACAATTAACGTTCAATAAAAAACCTCCAAAATTTAAAATCGGCGATAGAGTAAGAATTAGCAAATATAAAAAGGTGTTTGCTAAAGGTTACCTTCCCAACTGGACAAACGAGTTATTTACTATTTATAACGTTAAATCTACAGCGCCGAGAACGTATATTCTGAAGGACGATAAAGGTACTTACTTTACTTTAGCCAACGCCCGTACGTGGTTCCTCAACCATTCGACGTCGAGCCTCCCAGTAGCGATTGGTTATGTCGTCGGTCGGGTATGTGAGTGCTTGGCAGTCCCGTAAGTGTTCTCCGTCCATTCTTCCGGAGTTGCAAAGCGGACAGGTTTCGTTCTCAGCTAGGCCGATGCGGTGTAGATGAGCTTGCAAGTAGTCATGTCCGGTAGTAAGGCGGAAACGGGCGACGGCCTCAGCTCTGTCCAGGTGTCTCGGTATTGGTCCTACGGTGGCAAGACTTTCCCACTTTTTACCAGTACCCAGGGTTTTTAGAGTTCTTTGTGTGGAGGTGTTTATAACTGAGGTGATGAGGTTATTGGCTCTACCAAGAGTAAGCGGCACGTCCGGCTGCTCCGATTCTGCTCCTTCTTTGGCTTTGACGTCGGCTCTTTCGTTGCCAGGAATTCCTACATGGCTTGGCACCCACTGTAGGGTAACGATCCATCCGGTTGACATCAGCTCTGCAAGTCTCGCGCGGCACTGAATTGTTCTCAGGCAGTCGGTGGGAGCGTTGCTGGTGAGCGCAAGAATTGTGGACTGGGAGTCGATTAAAAATACCACTTTTCCTGGTGCTAAGGTCTTGGCTAGTAGCTGGTTGGAAGCTTCGTAGACTGCGCACACCTCACCATCGAAGTTACTAGCGTTTCTTCCCACAGCTGTTGAATTCTCAAAGAGGCTACAAAACCATCCCGCGCCTGCTCCCCTCGTTTCAGGTAGGAATGAGCCGTCAGTGTATATGTGGAGCCAATCATTCGCAGGGTACCTAAGGTTGATGGTTTCTATGGCGTACGACTTGAGCTCGATAGGGTTGGCTTCGGCCTTGTTGGTTGTTAGGCTGATTAGGTCAAGCCGCTTTGCAGGTAAAGCGTTTGCCACTGCATTGTAGTACTGTATGGGAGCCCGACGGTCCAATGATAGTTGGTACTTGCTTATAAGAGCTTCAGCGTGAGTTAGAGGCGAAGTTTGGATTTTGAGTCGTTGGGTTGCACTTCTGTATCCATTCCAGTGATTCCCATCCACTCTCTTAGCCCTTTCCCAAAACTTAAGCGTGCATTTATCCCTCCGGCTATCTAGAGGCTCGATGCCAGTTTGAAGTTGCATGGCCGCTATTGGGGTTGATTTTGCTCCTCCGGTTATAATTCTTAGAGCGTTATTCTGGACAACGTCGTATTTATTTAGGTTGGTTTTACTAGCAAGTGAGGTGACTTCCGAGCCATATTCAAGTACTGGACGGACGTATGTTTTGTAGGCCGTGGATAGAACATCTTGAGTGGCTCCCCACTTGGTAGCAGTTAGTCTCTTGAGAAGATTGATACGTTTCTGACCCTTATCGGCCGTACTTGTGACATGGGTGCTGAAAGATAGTTTCTTATCGAGGTTGATTCCCAGATACTTGGACAGCGATACTTGTCTTAGAGGTGATCCCATGAATTTTAAATTGATTACCGGGGCCCTAGTGGACATGGTGAAGAGTTGAGACACTGTCTTATCGGTACTAACTTCCATTTTGTTGAGGCTTGACCATACTTCGAGGTTAAAAAGAGCCTTGTTTAGAGCTTCTACGAGGGCGTTTACGTTGCTTCCAGTAGCCCACAACAGGACATCGTCAGCAAAGAAGAGGAATGAGATTCCTGGAATTTTTTGAAATGCATTCTTAAGGTCGTCTATCATTACGTTGAAAAGGAGACAGCTTAGTACCGCCCCTTGCGGCAAACCTTGACGTAGTAGTTTGTATGGGGAAGTTGCGTTAAAGAATTTGCATCGTATGTAGCGTTGCGAGAGGAAGCTTTGTATCCACTTTAGCATGTTCCCGTTTACTCCTAGTTTCTTAAGTTTGTGAACAAGCATACCGCGCCAGATTTTGTCATATGCAGCTTTAAAGTCCACTAAGACGGCTACAGTGGATTGTTTTCTGTGGAAACCGTCCTTTACCGACTGAGTAAACTTTACAACTTGGTCCATGGTTGCTCTGTGCTTACGGAATCCTGCTTGGCAGTCGCTAATGGCTCCTTTAGACTCTAGAAATTCCCGGAGTCTGCGTTCGACCATTTTTTCAGTAACTTTAGAGCAGACACTAGTTAGTGAAATAGGGCGGTAGTTATTTAGGTTGTTCGCAGGCTTGCCTTTTTTCAGTATTGATAATACTTCGGCTTTTCTCCATTGCTGGGGCACACGTGCATTCCATGTTAGGTTGATTAGTTTTAAGAGAGTCTTTAGTGCTTTCTTGCCAAGATTCTTAATGAAAGGCGGGAAGACCTCGTCTGGTCCGGCAGATTTTCCTTTTTTTAGCGAGTTGATGGCAAGAGAGAGCTCATCTGGGGAAAAGTCCTTGTTGAAGATGAGGAAGTCTTGTTCGGTTTGACAAGAGGAAACTTTAATGTCGGAGATAGATTTCCGCTCATTCGCGTTTACACGGAGTCTGCTTATTGTAGCGTAATTTTTACTTAATGCCTTAGCAATATCTCTGGAGCTGGTGAGTAGTTTGTCATTCACTTTAATGGGTTGCCAGTGACGAGAAGATTTTTCATTGTTCAAGCTGGATATAAACTTGTGAGCTTTGATCCCATCTTTCCGGAAGTCCAGTTTGGATACGAAGGATCTATAGACAGATCTTTTTGATTGTATAACAGCACGTTTCAGTTTGGCCTGAGCTTTCCTTAACATGATGCAGTGTTCCAAGCTATGGGACTTTTCTGCTCGGCGTCTAGCAGTATTCCGCTCTTTCTTAAGGGCGTCCAGCGATTTACTCCAGAAAGGTGAATATTTCTTAACTTGTCCTTTTGGAATGCTCTCGTTAGCTGCACGTAGTATGCCTTCCACGATAAGTTTGACTGAGGCGTCAGGGTTATCTTGCACCATGTCTTCAGTGACATACAAATCGGATAGTTCAGAGAACTTGTCCCAGCAGGCTTTCTTGAAATTCCACCGGGTTACTTTATGGAAACGGGGATGTTGACATTTCATTTGAACCCGTAGGTACATTAGACGATGTCCACAACCATCCATGGGGTCTTCCAGGGACAGTTCCGATCTGGAGGTAAGGTTTGCATGAACCAGTGCAAGGTCTGGAGTGCTTGTGTGGCCAGCGTAAGATAGGAATGTAGGTGCAGATTGAATTCTAATAATAGCAGAGTGGTCTATAAGGTCTTCTACTGCCTTTCCAGTTGCACTAGTAGTTGAGTAGTCCCATCGGGCTGAGTGAGCGTTGAAGTCTCCCAAAATGATGGTGTTGCGGTACTGGCATAGGTTGGCTATTGGTTCCAGGTTTGGTACGTTGCTGGGCGGGTTGTAGAGGCCAACAACTTTGAAGTGGACTCCATTTTTCCAGGCGTCGATACATATGGCTTCTAGTTTGTCGTTGTCATCCATTTCATGGACGATAGTTTCTTTACTTGCCATAGAGTTGTGAACAAATACGATGATGCCAGAGGCAACTTGTCTTGATCTCTTTAAAACATAGAGCGAAAAGTCGGGTATTTCATAAAAATGTGTGGCTTCGGTAGAAGCGCCAGCTTCGACAATAACAATGATGTCAGCGTCAAATTTTGAAATGTTAGTTTTTAACTCAGAGTGTTTTGCATTGCTCAGTCCACCCGCATTCCAATACAGTATGCGGAGGTGATTGTCCGCGCCCTCATAAGGGCGGGTTGGATTTCTAGTGGCGATCGCATGTGCCATGATGGCTGAGGCTCGAGAAAACGGCGGTCGCTGTAGCAGATTTAGCGTTACCCAGGGTGCACCTCTTGGAGGCCTGCTACGTTACACCCCAGGACGATAAAGGTAATATATTAGAAGGTGGTTTTTATGAACAAGAAATAAGTAAAACAAAATTTGGTGACGTATATTTAATTGAAAAAATTTTAAAACGTAAAGGCGAGAAAGTACTTGTATGTTGGTTGGGTTATGATAAATCACACGACAGTTGGATTAATAGAAATAATATTATATAATAACGTGTGTAAAAAAATAGACGTCAGTGATGAAGCTTAAACGGCAGAAACATAAAATAAATATTCGCGATATTGATACGATTGTTTATAATTGTAGGGATCTGAAGAAAAAGAGAAAAAAACATAGTAAATTATTACCAGATAATATTAGATGTTTAATTACAGGCTCATCAGACATGGGGAAGACTAATTTAATGCTTAATTTGTTATTCGATCCGAACGGATTATGCTTTGAAAATATATACGTGTTTTCAAAATCGTTGTATCAGCCTAAATACAAGTTTTTAAATAGAGTGTTTTCAAAAATACCGTTTATAGGTTATCATACGTTTACAGATAATGACGAGGTTATACATCCGAATGAAGCTAAACCTAATTCTGTAATAATTTTCGACGATATAGCTTGTGAACGGCAGTATAATATACGAAATTATTTTACAATGGGGAGACATAATAATATTGATGTTTTTTATTTGTGTCAGTCGTATAGTAAAATTCCAAAACAACTGATACGAGATAACGCAAATTTAATAGTTTTATTTCGGCAAGATGAACTAAATTTAAAACATGTTTTTGCCGATCATGTTAATACGGATATGAGTTTTGATTGTTTTAAAGAAATTTGTAATAAAGCATGGATACATGGTAAACATCATTTTTTAGTAATAGACAAAGAGAGTGATATGCGTCGCGGTCGTTATCGTATTGGATTCGATATTTATATAGATACATAAGGATTGATAAATTATTGTACAAGATGACGTCGCGAGCGAAACGTGAACAACTTGCGAAAGAGATCAAACAAATTAGAAAAGATATTAGACGGAAACACGCTAATTTGACTCAAAGCGCTATCAGCGAACAACAGGAATTAGAGAAACAATTAGAACCGATAGTTCAACCTTTAAAAAAGTTAATAAATTTACGTAATGTGCTTTACGATACGGATGAAAAAATGGATGATGTAGAAACGCGTTTAAAAAAACATAAACGTCGTGGAAATAAAATAGAAGAACAAAAAGAAGTAGGAATTACGCCGATTAAAATGAGAAAAATTGAATCGATAACTAGTACACCTGAAATGGATGTTAACGAAGGTGTTACAGAAATATATGAAACACCGCCGACATTACAAGAAGTACTATCAACATCTACTGGTCTTAGTAGAGCAAATTATTGGATTGATAACGCTGTCACAGGAAAATTGCCTAGACTATATTTACGTAAATTGTTTAATGATAAAAATAAGGAAATCGATCATACTTACGGTGTTTATTTTGGAGAAGATGATTCGATAAAGATAGGCAATTCAACTATTAATTTCGAGGGCGATAATATTATTATCGATAATGTAACGTAAGAAGGTACGCCTGGACTTTATGAACTTCTTTTTATGAAAATACCTGACGATTATATATATTCAGAAGAGGATCTGCATACGTACGGTTTGATACTAAAAGCGACAAATGCTCATAAACAGAGTCACTCTGATCGAGTTAAGAGTAACAAAGGACATAAATATAATAATATAATTAAAAATCTGGTATCAGAGTCGACGTCTACTAAATCGAAACTGAAACGTATTGAAGGACGCGGTGTTTTATCGTTAACTAACGACGATAAGCCGAATTATGTATATTGGGATGATCCGAACGAGTTATGCGACAGATTACGTTTATTAATAGCATCTAAGAATACCGGTCATTCCGGTCATGAAAATGAAATCATATCAATTATCGAAGAATTGCGAGAAGCGAATATAATAAAATAACGTGTAGTAATGTTAATTTTGTCATTTACAAAATGAGTATCGATAAATTCGGACGTTACAATAGACATATGCGGATAAACGTTGTTCGCGGTCCTACCGGTGAAGGTTTTCGTTTAACAGATGAGGGTGATTATGATATAGATAATAAGAGACTCTGTAATGTCGGTAACGCTGTTTCGGAAGAAGATGCTGTTAGTTTTAAAATTTTAAAAGAAAATTGTTTATATAAAATTGATAACCAGTACGACGTTGCTTTGAAAAATATAATTAATTTAGCCGATCCGAAATTACTTACTGACGCAGCGACTAAATCGTATGTAGATACAAAAATTCCGACCGTATCAAATGGAATTTGTAACTTCGAAGGTTATAGGTTAAATAACATAGGTTATCCATCGGTTCCGACAGATGCTGTAAGCAAACAGTTTATACTCGATACAGTTAATATAGTTCAACAGAGAGTTGAAGACAGATTAGACAATTTTGTCAATATATTAAACAATCACGTGTATAGTATATTATATAATGTTTATGTAAAAACAACAAAAGATAATCCTGTTAGAGATATAGAAGATTGGAAAAAAAATATATATTTGTAAATTATTATTTATCGCCGTCACAAATGCGTGTATATCAGAAGAGTGCAGAAGATGTCCGTCGCGGTCGAGGATTAATCGGAAATTTACTGAATAAAGCGGTCGATATTTTACCTATCGAACTACATGTTCCTGGTTATCAATACTGCGGACCGGGTACGAAATTAAGTAAACGATTACAGCGCGGAGATTCGGGTATTAATAAATTAGACGCGGCTTGTAAGGAACACGATATAATATACTCGAAATATCGAGATACTGAAAATCGTTCTAAAGCCGATCGTGAATTAGCGGAAAAAGCTTGGCAACGTGTAAAAGCACGAGACTCGTCTATCGGTGAAAAAGCTGCTGCTTGGGCGTTAACTAATATTATGAAAGCGAAAAGTAAATTCGGCGGCGGTATTAAAAAGAAAAAAAAGAAAAAAAATAAGCGAATTTCTAAATCAAAAAAAAGAAAAAGGATGGGAAGGGGATTATACTTACGACCGTATAAAAAATCTGGTGGTGGTGGGAATAAAAAAAAAAAAATCGAAAGAAATAAAGATTCCCTCACACGCTCTCACCAATAATGAATTGTTTCCTACGCTAAACTCTTGAATGTATTTAATTTTAGAGGTGTTTTTATGAAAGATACTTTACCGTTAAAAATTCAGAAAAATGAAACCGGTATTGTTAATTTAGATAGTATACGCGGGTCAGGTACGCATTGGGTATGTTACCGTAAACAAAATAAGACAATAAACTATTTCGATAGTTTTGGTAATTTAAGACCGCCAATTGAATTAGTTCGTTATTTTCAAACATCGGAGCAACAACCCGTCAATATAAACTATAATTATAAACGTTATGAACGATCAAATACAGTTAATTGTGGACGTTTGTGTTTACAGTTTCTTAGTAATAATGTTTAGCTTAAACGGAGTAGGATCGTCACTTAGTTGTGATATATTTCCTCCCATCGAACTCGAAGGAAATTGGGAACTCGGGTTGATTAATTTCATGACATACAATTCCATACCGAATGTTGAAGAAAATGTAAATAATATGTTTTATTTCGGTGACGATGGAGTGATTGCATTACCTACAGGCTCTTATGAAATCGAGGATATAAACACTTATATAAATCAAAAATTACCAAAAAGTAATAAAAGGAAAATTATTAAATTATTAATACGTGCTAATAATAATACTTTGAAAAGCTAAATCTATTCGAGTGAAACGATAGATTTCACTAAACCGAATTCTTTGGCTTCTCTTCTCGGATTCGCTAATACTGCCAAACTCGAACCGCTTATATGGCATTCATCACAGTCGACAATCAACATTGTAAAGACAGATGTTGTAAGACTTGTCTGTAGTGCTGTGGTTGGATCATTGAAGAACGGTCGAGAATCTCATATATTACACGAATTTTATCCCACAGTCGGACCGGGGTATAAATTAGTAGAATCACCGACAAACGTTATCTATTTACCAGTTAATACAAATAGATTAGATAATATCACAATACGATTAGAAGATCAAGACGGAAAGTTAATAAATTTTAGAGAAGAAACGATTTCTTTGCGATTACATATAAGAAAAAGACGAGATGAGGCTAATTTTTCCATATGGGCAAAATAAAACAATAGTTAAGCCCGTAAATAGCGCCAGTAAAATACGGGATGCTAATCAGTTAACATCTCTTAATAGAAAATTTTTAAAGTCGTTAGGGTATAAAGTACTTATTAACAATGAGTATATTGGACGTGTTAAATAGCGCTGTCTATGATGACGATAGTATCATCGGACGTGCGTATCATACACACACTCCTTACGCATCTACTACATTAAATAATAATGATGAGATACGTATTCCTGTTCATCAACAAGATCATTATACACTTCCTTGTGAGAGTTATCTACATATCGAAGGTAAATTAATGGGTGAAAACAATCAGAAAAACGAAAATATTCAATTAATTAGTAACGGATTAGCGTTTTTATTCGATGAAATACGGTACGAAATATGTGCTACGGAAGTAGATCGTGTTAAAAATGTTGGTATCACATCAGTAATGAAGAATATTTTAACATTCAAACCCGGTGATATGAAGAAAATAACTAATGCAGGATGGACGGGAGATGTAAAAAGTTGTTTCACAACAGATTCAACGAATTTCGTGTTTTGTATTCCTTTAAAATTATTACTCGGTTTTGCTGAACAATACAAACGCATAATTTTAAATGTGAAACAAGAACTGATCTTAATACGATCATCGTCTGATAATAACGCTGTAGTTTTAAACGCTATCGATAAATATAAATTACAATTATCAAAAATCAATTGGCGAATTCCTTATATTTATGTTAGCGATGAGTATAGACACAGATTATTGAGTATTGTTGATAGAGATACGCCAATAAAATTAGCGTTTCGTAGATGGGAGTTGCAAGAATACCCGACTTTACCAGAAACTAAACAGTTGACGTGGACGATAAAAACTGTAGCACAGACTGATAAACCGCGTTATATAATTGTAGGTTTTCAAACAGATAGAAAAAATAACATAACAAAAAATGCCTCTCATTTTGATTTATGCAACTTGCATAATATTAAATTATATTTGAATTCGCAATACTATCCGTATGATAATTTAAACGGAAGTAAAGAAACGTTATACGAGATGTATAAAGGGTTTCAATCATCGTATTATGATGGTAGCGAGAACGAACCTGTTCTGGACAGGACCGATTATTTATTATACGCGCCGATAATTGTTATTGACTGCTCTCATCAGAGCGATTTTTTAAAAACCGGTTCTGTCGATGTTCGTTTAGAAATAGAAGCAGCGCAGAATTTTCCGTCGAAAACGACCGCATACTGCTTACTGATATCTGATAATTTGCTCGTATATTTACCTTTATCTGGTGTTATAAGAAAATCGATAGAATAAATCGATTGTTAACATTATATTTATTCGCTTGTCATACACATTTTATAATCACTTGTAGTGTTAGCGCTTTATAATAATGATCGGTTTTATTGTTGATGTTCAATGTTTTTTCGACGACGCTAAAAATTATATTGTTAAAGAATTGTGTGTACAAAGAATAGAAAATCATAACTGTACCGGTGTGAGAGAACATTTTTTGTTTTTACCACCATTCGATTATCGTTATTTATCAAAAAATAGAAAAAGACAAGTAGAGTGGTTGAAAAGATTTTTTCATGGTTTCAGCTGGAATTGTGGAATTCACAGCTATGACGAACTTCACAATATTTTAAACAGCATCGTTACTGAAGGTGAATATGTGTACACTAAAGGATCGGAAAAGCAGAGACTCATCGAGGACATGCTCGACTACAAGTCGGTTGAAGTAATAGATCTCGAAGCGCTTAAGTGTCCATCATTAAGTGTCTTACAACAGCAGACTGTGGCACGTGTCGATTGCCCATATAAACATAATCTTGATCATTGTGCGCTAAATAATGTATTTCATATAGCAAATTGGATATTGAATAATAAAATTTAAAATGTATTTTTTTTAATGTATTTATTTCACATCGTTTTCCTTCACTATTATTAATCTATGATCGACTACAAGTCGGTTGAAGTGTCCCTCATAAAGTGTCTTAAAACAGTCTGTATAAACATATTTTTTTTTCTTCACTATTACTATGCTAGAACATCACATTATTATTAATCCGGGAATCCATGATAAATACCAAACAAAGGAAAGGATTTTGTGAAAGTATTAAACACCAACACTAAATTTTTTTTTATATGCTATTTATTTATACATATATATATATAAAATTACAAAAATTCTATAATTTTTTTATTAATTCTTTTATAAACGGTTGTATAGTCGAGCCTGGTCTGTCGACTATCGCTTTCAATTTCACAATTTCTCCAGGTGTTAATCTTTTTGGCGAAAAAACCATTTCTGGAGAAGACGACTCTCCTCCTCCTGTTTTGATGACGTGTTCATTTCCATCAAAGACGCAAATAGAAGTAGGTCAAAAACAGCTGTAAATGTGTTCTATGTAAAATTAAATACGGTTTAAAAATAACATAGGAAAGTCTTATAACAAAAACAAATTAATTTTTTGAATAGAGAAATGTAAAACACGTTATACCTTGTAATAATACATATATTAAAAATGATATAAAAAGAACACACTTATTTTACAGGTGACCAAAAAAAAACAAGAATTATTATACACGTTCTTGTGTAAAACATATTATTTTTATTATATATATTAAAATTAAATTATTTATATATATATATATATATATACATACAATTAAAATTAAATACTTATTTATAATATATACATATTTACATACATCAATCAATCAATCAATCAATCAACTAACAGACCAACCTTAAATTATTTTAATACGGCTTATACCGCGTCTTGTACGAGCCGTGTGCTACATCTTTAACATTTTTAATTTTGTTTAAAGCCGATTTAAATAAATCGGCTGTTGCCACGAACAGCGGGTCTTGTTGTGACGATGCTAAAACAGTCACTTTACGGGATACTTTTTGCCACCAGTTGTCGGAATGTATACGTTTGATGTCAGCCGTCTGCGTTAATTTTACCTCGATCAAATATGGACCTTCCTCACCTGGTGTTTTAACCCATTTCTTCATGCCGTCTTTTAATATCTCAAACTTTTGTTCAAATTTAGTGTTTTTGATTTTTTTTGATTTTTCAGATTTTTTAGATTTTTTAGATTTAGAAAAAGAGTAAAAAATTTTATCAAAATCGTCTTCGCTATCTGATTGAGTATCGGTACTACTATCGCTGTTTTTATTGAGTTCAATCGTCTCGGCCGATTTCTTTATACTAATTAATTCACGAAACAATTTAATACTATCATGATCTAAATTTTTGCTATTGTAAAGTTCGTCATCAATCTGAGAATTAAAATAATCGATAATTTCCGCTAAGGTCATTTCTTTTTGTTTCCTACGGAAAATATCGATTTCTGACGGTTCATCATCAAATATATGCATGACCGCATTCTGAATAACTAAATATAAATTAATAATAATTGAAGGTTGGTCCAGTACAATCGCTTTCAAATTTTCTAATGCCTCCTCCCACAGCACTATTTTTACCAGCCCCGTTATGTAAAGACATTGAATCAGGTCTTTAATTGAAAAATACTTCGATGGGCCGGCGGATGCTAAAGGAGAAGTATTGGATGCTTCGCGTTCCATTACTAGAAACAGAAAAAAATAACATAATTAATTTCTAACAACATTTTAAAAAAAATAAATAATATTGTTAGAAAAAAAAGAAAATTTAGAAATCTGTTAAAAATTTTTCTATTTCTAGCAATAAGTTTTCATCATCATCATAGTTATCTGCAACGCTTGTTCCTCCTGTCGAACCAAAACCACAAGAGCCGCGAGCTGTTGAATCTAAACTCGCTAATTCTTGTAATTTTGGCTCAGCTATTTGTTCGCATATTAACTGCGCTATACGATCTCCTTTTCGAATGTAAAAAATTGCAGAAGAATGGTTAAATAAAATTACACCAACATTGCCGCGATAATCTCTATCAATAACGCCTGCTCCAACAGCGATATGGTGTTTTAACGCTAACCCAGAACGTGGTGCAATTCGTCCGTAACATTTCTCTGGAATTTTAACAGCCAAATCAGTTTTAACTAACGCATTGTCATGAGGAGCGATCATACAATCATACGCGCTTCTGAGATCGAAACCCGCAGCATATGCGCTCATTTTGACTGGAGGATAAGCATTATCAGATAACTTGAAAAAAAACAGAGTTGGAACTGCCATTATGCCTGCAACACAAAAAACAAATTATACTGCCTTCAGCGATGATAATATCTATATACAAAAACAATTACATTATCGGATAATATTAACATATATTAAAAAACAATTTTAAACAATTACTTACTGAATTGATGTATGAAGTTGTTGCACAAAAAAGAGAAGAAGAAGAACAAGCTGATAATATCTGTATAAAACAAAATAAAGTATTAGTTTTATAACTTAACATAATCACCAGTTGCGTTAGTATTTTTTAATAAAAATAATCATTTACCAAAAGTGACGGTAGTCAGTCGATTGATAAAAACGTACGAAGGGAGACGAAAGCTGATATAAGAACAAGCTGATAATATCTGTATAAAACAAAATAAAGTATTAGTTTTATAACTTATCATAACCACCAGTAGCGTTAGTGTTTATAATATAAATAATCATTTACCAAAAGTGACGGTAGTCGATTGATAAAAACGTACGAAGGGAGACGAAACAAGCTGATAATATCTGTATTAATTTTACAACTTAAAATCTATTACTATCAACAGCGCTAATGTTTTTATATTAAATAAAAATATCTGCTTACCAAAAATAATAGTAGTAGTAGTAGTAGTAGTAGTAGTAGTAGTAGTAGTAGTAGTAGTAGTAGTAGTAGTAGTAGTAGTAGTAGTAGTAGTAATAAGCAGATGATATCTGTATAAAAATAAAAAAGTATTAATTTCACAACTTAACATTATCTATTTAAAATCTATCACTATCAACAATGTTAGTGTATACAAAAAATTGTCTCTTACCTGAGATAGCGGCAGTACAACACGTCGAGTCGAACGAAGAATTGTACATAGATCAGTAAAATCCAATTCACTTTATATACATTTTTTGAGAATACCAATTATGACCTCTGTACAGAGACTTGTTTACTGTTTTCCGTTATCAAGCCACTTCCATTTACGTAATTATACAAAAAAAACTGTGATTAATAATCATGTGATATACGCGTGAAACTTGCTATTTACAGATTGTAATGTCAAAACAACAAAAATATAATATAAAGAAATAAAATTACTGTAAAAAGAATAATAATTAGAACTTTGTATCCAGATTTTGTTTACTGTTTTCGTTATCAAGCTAATTCCATTTACGTAATTGTACAAACAACTGCAATTAATAATCATGTAACATACACGTGAAACTTGTTATTTATAGGTTGTAATGTCAAAAAAAAAAAAAAATAATATGTAAGAATACAGTAGAGAGAATAATAATTAAAACTCTAGACCTGGATTTCGTTACTGTTTCCGTTATCGAACCAATTATTTTAATAACTGTAATTAATAATCGTGTGATATACACGTGAAACTTGTTATTTACAGATTGTAATATAAAAAACAAAACAAAAAATAATATAATTAAGAGTACTGTCGATTAAACAACCCGGAATTATCGCAAATTGGTTTTTCCATTTATGTACAGCGCCAATTAACTGAAATGACGTAAATATTTTTTTTCTCAATTTGTATTTTACTGTCGTAGC
This sequence comes from Magicicada septendecula, assembly GCA_034769895.1. Taxonomy (NCBI): domain Eukaryota; kingdom Metazoa; phylum Arthropoda; class Insecta; order Hemiptera; family Cicadidae; genus Magicicada; species Magicicada septendecula. Next base: position 306,272,885 of record CM068369.1, on the reverse strand, counting down.
CGCAAAACGTTTAAATACTATGATTTTATTCCTCTACATCAGTATGAAGACAAATTCATCAAATTCGTTACAGGACAGATAGAGAGATACAATCGCTTCATAACAAAATCAACGAATTTTGTGTACCTTCAAAACTATTACTCAGCTTTATTGAACAACAGCAACCTATAGGTATTGGAATTACTTCTTTTACTGTTAGACTAATTCAATAGTAAATACTTACTTTTTAAAAAATGAATGATTTTACTTTTTTTAGATTATAATGGACAAACAACTCCCATTCAAAAAGAGATTGTCTGTGAGAACCGATAATGACGCAAATACTCGCACACCTGAACCGGGATCTTCATCCAGACAAGATCCTCAACCTGGGTCGTCTTATATACAACATCCAAGTTATTCTTCCACATCATCACCATCATCATCATCATCATTATCATCATCATCATCATCATCTAATAATAATAATTTACATTTATAAAATAATAGATTAAAACATATAATTTTAGAAAATAAATTTATAGAAATAGAAAATGCGTTTAAGGGTAATTTAAGAACGTATTTTTATAAAAATAATAATAACGTAATTAAAGACATATGTCTATTATTAATTTATTTAAAATTAGAAATATTAAACATTTTAATTAATATGATTGTAATATATAACGCTATAAAATTCAATATTTTAGTTGAATGTACATACGTTAAAAATAATATTAATGAATATCAGGACAGAACATTTAAAACCAAAAATATTATTTTACTTCATAGTTCGTCTATACCATCTGAAATAGACTGTATGATAAACAGTATTTGTAATGAAGAAGACATATATGTACAAAAAGGCTCTGGATGGTCGTTACATTCAATTGACGGGATATTAATTCGAATTAATCGTTTTAAGCCTTTAAGAGGTAGTTCGTATATTCCGCTTTCACCAAAACTGACTGCTAAGAAAAGCATAATTAATCCTAAAAATACAGATAATTATTGTTTTAAATGGGCGATTCTTTGTAAATTCGTAAACGGTTCACACCCGGAACGCATAAATTTTCGTTATAAGGATTTATAAAATAAATTTACTTTTAATAATATCGATTTTCCTACTCCGTTAACACAAATAAAAATTTTTGAAAAAAATAATAACGTTTCGATTAACGTGTATGGTGTTGAAAACGATATCACAATTTACCCGTTAAAAGTATGCGATAATGAAAAATCAAACCATTTCGATCTTTTATTATTAAATAAAAATAATACGACCCATTATTGTTATATTAAAAATTTCACCAAATTAATTAGATCTCAAGTAACTAAAAGTTTTAATGATATCGAATTTTGTAAACGATGTCTAACCTACTTCACTGTTAAATCTAAAAAGTTAAAAATACATAAACGAAACTGTCAAAAAAATACACCTACACGAGTGATAATGCCGACTGATAATTTAAAATTTCAAAATTTCCAATACCAATATAAACTTCCAATAGTAGTTTACGCGGATTTTGAATGTATATTAAAACCGATATATACTTGTTACCCTGATCGGAAATATTCTTTTACAGTCGCGAATGAACTACACGAACCTATGAGTTTTTGCGTTTATTTCGTTGTAGAAAATTCAATTCCCGCTAATATTAAAAAACATTTGCCATCAGAACCGTTCTTATATAGAGGTAAAAATGCTGCGGAAAAATTCGTATCATATCTCGTTGAAAACATAAATTTATTAGGTTTGCTTCTTAATAATATTATACCGTTAAAAATGACAAAACAAGATAAAATCAAATATAAATCTACTACACATTGCGAAATGTGTAAACGCGAATTCACGTTATTTTACAGACCCGTTAGAGATCATTGTCATATTACCGGTCGTTACCGTTCCGCATTATGTAATAATTGTAATCTGAGGAGACAAAATCAAAAATTTGTTCCCGTTTTTATTCACGCTAGTTCAAATTATGATTCTCATTTTATCGTCCGCTAATTAGGGTATGATATTAGGCAAATAATTGTTATTCCAAATGCGACTGAAAAATATATATCATTTTCAAAAAAAACGTGTAACGGAATAACTATTAAATTTGTTGATACTTTTCGTTTTCTAAATAGATCCTTAGCGGAACTAAGTAATAATCTACCAAAAAATCAATTTTTTCATACTAGCAAATTTTTTTCAATAAATGATATGGATTTAGTCACTCGAAAAGGTGTATATCCTTATGAATATACCGATTCGTGGGAAAAATTGGAAGTACAAGAACTACCTCCTAAAGTCGAATTTTATAGTAAATTAAATGCGAAACATATAAGCGATGAAGATTATAATCACGCGGTTCAAGTTTGGAATCATTTTAAAATTAAATCGTTGGGCGACTACAGTGATTTATATTTGAAAATTGACGTATTGCTTTTATGCGACGTTTTTGAAAGTTTTCGTTTGCTTTGTTTATCTTCACATAATTTAGATTGCGCGCACTATTTAACCGTTCCAGGGTTTGCTTTTGATGCGATGCTATTTTGTACTGGTATTGAACTTGAGTTGCTTAACGAATACGAAATGTATATGTTTTTTGAGGCCGCTATAAAAGGAGGAAATCGTCATGTATTAAAAAACATTCAAAAGCCAATAACGAATATATAAAAGAAACATATAATCCAAATTATCCTAAAACATTTTTAGCATATTTAGACGCGAATAATCTATACGGGTGGGCGATGAGTGAATATATTCCGTATTCTAACTTTGTATGGACTGATAAAATTACTATTACAGATATATTAAATACCCCTAATAATTCTAAAACAGGGTATATATTAGAAGTCGATATAGAATACCCTGAAAGTTTACACGATAACCATATGGATCTACCATTTCTTCCAATTAATAAAAGTATAAATCACACAAAACAAACAAAATTACTAACTACATTAGAACCAAAAGAACATTATATTTGCCATTATATCAATTTAAAACAAGCTGTCAATCACGGGTTGAAAGTAACTAAAATTCACAGAACGTTAAAATTTTATCAAAAACCATGGTTAAAACCGTATATCGATTTAAATACGGAAAAACGACGAATTGCAACAAACGAGTTTGAAAAAGATTTTTTTAAATTGTTAAATAATTCTGTCTTTGGTAAGTGTATGGAAAATGTAAGAAAAAGAATGAAATTAGATCTTGTAAGTGAAAATAAAAAATTATTAAAACTTATTTCTAAGCCGACTTTCAAAGACAGAATTATATATGATAAATCACTTTGTGCTGCATTATCAAACAAAACGTCTATTTATTTTAATAAACCAATTTATGTAGGTTTCGCGGTATTAGAATTGAGCAAAACCTTAATGTATGAATTTCATTATGATATAATGAAAAAAAAATATGGAAACAAAATTTCGTTATTATATACTGATACTGACAGTTTGTTTTATGAAATATTGACAAATGATTTTTATGAAGATATGTTAGATCCAGATTTGAAAATGTTTTTTGATACTAGCGATTATCCTCCTGATCATAAATGTTATTCTACTATAAATAAAAAAGTAATTGGCAAATTTAAAGACGAATGTAACGGTATTCCGATTAAGGAATTTATTGGTTTACGATCAAAATTATATACCTATACTACGCGTGACAATAATATTCAAAAGAAAGCGAAAGGAATTAAAAAATGTGTAATTAAAGCGAGATCGCGTTTAACGATTTCAAAAATTGTCTTCATAATACTCTTTCGGAAACAGAAAAACGTATAATTATGAAATTAATAAGATCGAAAAAACATATAGTAGAATCGGTATCAATTAATAAATTAGCGTTAAGCAATAATGATGATAAGAGAGTATTATGTGATAACGGGATAAATACAATCCCGTACGGTCATTATTCATTAAGCCATTCAAGTTGATACTTTATAGTCGAACTATGAATCGTCTTTTTATGTTACAAAATAAACACAATCAACGTAAAAACATCGTTTTTAATATTTACGATACTCAGGCTATGGGACTTAAAAATTTTAATATCTGTTATTCTAAAATATTTAAATTTCTTCGTGAAAAAGTAGAAGAATATGATAATAATGTGGAGTGTGTTAAAAATTGTACAAAGTTTGATGTGTATCAAAATACTTGTTGTAATATTCATTTAAAATGCGATCAACGCGTTACTCAACTTTGGAATACTATATCTCAATTATTTTAACATATTTTAATTTACCATGACATTTTATGTATATATATTTTTAATACCTGAACAAAAAAACGATATCGACAATATTCAAATAATTTCCTACACAAAAAAATGTTCATTGAAACGTATACTGGAAACGTGATTGTGTTAATTGCAATGAAACCGATAATAAATTAATCTTTTGACCTTCTACTTATAACACGTACTGACGATAATGCGTTTTCTGTGTATATAAACCGATTAAAAATTGTGGCTCAGCATCCAGAAGCATACCAACTGTTGTAATGTATAATCACATAGAATTTTTGAAACGCTTAAAGACGTTTTATAAAGTTGAAAAAGCTGGACGAAAAAAACATTATCATAGATTTTATCCTAATAGGAATCAAAATCCTCACAATCTGGCAGCCGCTGGATTTGTTTATGAAGGCGATGGCGACACCGTTCGATGTCTGACATGTAGAGTCAGATTTATGGAATGGACGGCGGAGGATTGCCCTATAGCATTACATAAGAAAGTAATGCCGCAATGCCAGTTTGTGATAACACAGCTTGGATGTGATCATTATCATCTTTAAGGTATTTTTTTTTTAAATAATTTTTACTATTTTAAAAAAATAGGTGATTATATTAGTTTCACAATATAATTTAGTTACTTGTAAAATAACTTATTATAATATGTTCTACACAAGAACATACATATACAGTAATTATTCGTTACCTGTAAAATAAGTAGGTTCTTCATATGTCGTTTTTACATTTCTCTATTTCAAAAATTTTGTCTTATAAGTCTTTCTTATATCATTTTTTTTTAAATATGTAATTATTGAAATATATAATGTATTCTATACGTTTCTCTATTACTTTTTTTATGTTTAGTTAATAGGGTTCAATTTTTAGTTCTTAAAAGTTTAGTTTATCTTTTGTTTAATTTTTAAAAAAATATGACTTTTTTTTCAAAGGATTCTTGGTGCGTTTAATTAACAAATTATTATTTTTGTTTGTTATAGGTTGGGGAGGACTGACTTCCAACTGCTGACAAAAAAAAAAAAAAAAAATATGTTAATATAATCTTAATTATTTTGTTATCATAGTTCAAATAGTTATTTTGTATGTACTTGTTAATATAGTTAATGTAATCTCAATTATTTTGTTATCACAAAATTTGTTAGTCATTTTGTATGTACATAGTTATTTTGTATGTACTTGTTAATATAATCTCAATTATTTTGTCGTCATAAAATTTGTAACTGTTCAAATAGTTAGTTTGTATGTACTTGTTAATATAATCTCAATTATTTTGTTATCACAAAATTTGTAACTATTCAAATAATCATTTTGTATGTACTTGTTAATATAATCTCAATTATTTTGTTATCACAAAATTTGTAACTATTCAAATAATCATTTTGTATGTATTTGTTGATATAATCCGATCATTATATATGTATTTAATGGTATGATAATAAATATTGTGATCTGCTTTGATTTGTTATTATTATTCCGTAGGAATAATTAAAATAAAACCAGTGTTTTGTTAACAATACAATTTATTACACTCTTTACAACAATGAAATATTTCTCAATACAAAAATTCGAGTCATATCAATTTGAAGGTTATAGGTTATCCATCGACTGTAACGTAAACAAGCGTCGACAATAATACATATCAACTCTATTTTTATAAATTTTATTTACAAACTGAACTTTTATTCTTCTTCATCGATATTACTATCAATTATTGTGTGAAATCGATTGGTCTTTCTTTTGAATTATCAATTGTAATATTAATTCTTTCAATTTGTATAGTACATCATCATTTGCACATTTCAATCCGAATATCGATAGATTATTTTGTTCTGTTCTAACTAATCCGCCCGTAAATTCATTAAAGACATACACAGTGTTATTCTTAAAAAAGTATAAATTGCCATCAGAAAATCTAAATGATGAATCGATTTTAGGCGGTATTCCAGGAAATGTATCGGATATATAACCCCATGATTTAGTAGTGAACATACACTCATTGACTTCTCTATAATAATTATCATCATGAAATATATAAGTTTTACCTGTATAACTGTTAAATACCGCATGCAAATTATTCGGTTGTATGTTAAATAAAGACTGGATATGCTTCGGATAACCATGACTTAATTTAAGACTCATTAAATCAAACATGAATACCAAAGAATCTATAAACATAACTATCTTGCCAGATGGCCGTTGATATACAGCTAAAATTTTTGTGAAATTTCTTGGAAGAAACGTTAACCAATGCTTTATTATAAGCGGTTTGGTGTACATCATCTCTGTCGGATTTAATATCCACAGCCATTTTTCATGTAATATATATAATCGTTTATCGGCAATTAAAAATAAATTAATATTTTTAAAATTACAAAGATCAATTTTATTTGTATCTATAGGACGCTCGTCTTCCGTCTCTGGTATTGAAGAAGATGGTGACATCGGTATGAAAGACGTCATAAAAATGTTTTGTGTCTTACCATACAAATTTTGAATAGCTAAAACATCATCATCACCTAACTCGATTTTACCGTTGTAATAAGCATACATTACAGAATCTGATACATCTGAATGTGATAAACCTATAGCATGACCGATTTCGTGTATTAAAGTTGCATACAAACTTGATTGACCAAGAGGAATGACTTTACCAGTCGAATATGACCAATTTTCATCTTCATCAATATGAATTTCTGGTCTTGAATTATTATAATCAGGAAAATATGCGTGCGCTAATGTTCCGCCTTTGCCGTCAAACATTCTCGTACATTGCCATGATTCTTTTTGCATCATATGTTTCAATCGTTTATTATAAATTAAAATATCTGTATTCACTCTATCATGTTTGAAACGTATACCAGACTTTTCCTCCCATACTGCGAAAGCTTGTTTAGTCAATTCTAACACCTCTTGATTCGCTAAATAATAATGCCATGTTACTTCGGGCTTGTTCCATTTGAAACTAGATACTCGATAATCGATAATATCACTGTTACCGCACCTAGTTTTTGACATTAAGTTTATAGTTTCATTATTTAATTCGCCATCAGTAGGCAATTTATAGTATTCTTGAAATATAAGTAACGCGTTAGCAATATCTGATTCATTTACCGCTTGCAACGAAAATTCATCATCTGTTTTAAGATAACCATAGTCATATAAATATCGCTTAACTTTATCCATTTCAATCTGTGTTGTATTATCGGTCGAAGAATTTGCTAGTAATATTTGATCGCATTTTGCCCATAATGTTAAAAAAAATATTACAGATTTAAGCGGCGTCATAGTTTCCGATTGTACTGTACAATGACAAATACCAAACAACGTTATTAATAAAAAAAATATATCACGCCATTATCCCTTCTCCTAATCATTTGTTTACAAACAGACGCGCTCCGGCGGTCGCCGCCGAACTCCGAATGTTTACGTTCACGTTTTTCGTGTCCCAGCTTTGCGTTGTTTACGTTTGTCGGAATGTTTATGTTTACGTTTGTTACTGGGTCAGCGTGTCGTCGATCGGCGGCGGCGGCGAAGGAAAACGACGAGAGAGAGAAAAAAACGTAAACATAAACATTCCGACAAACGTAAACAACGCAAAGCTGGGACACGAAAAACGTAAACATAAACACGCGGAGGTCGATGACCGCGACGCGGCGGCGGTGGGTGCGGGCGAGGCGGGGGTGGGAAGGAAGGAAAAAATGTAAACATAAACAGAGGAGAGAACGTAAACAACGCAAAGCTGGGACACGCGGTGGAAAAAAAACGTAAACATAAACACGAGAAGGTCGATGACCGCGCGGCGGCGGCGATGGGTGCGGGGCAAGGCGGGGGTGGGGAGGAAGGAAAAATGTAAACATAAACAGAGGAGTGGGGGGCGTGGCGAGAGAGAAAAAATGTAAACAAACCGGAAAAGATGTAAACAAACGAGCGGAGTTGGGTGACCGCGCGGCGGTTATGTAAGTGAAGACGGGGGTGGAGGGAGTGAAAAAAATGTAAACATAAACAAACGAGGGGGGCGTGGCTGTCCCAGAACCAACCTTTTATTACTACTGTTATTCCATGAACCACACATATATACATTTATAAATTCATTATGTATATATATATATTCATTATAAATTACAATAAAATATTACAGTATTACTACATATTATACTACATATTTACAGTATTATACTAATATTACTACAGTCGTATGACTCCAACCTAATTCAAGATGTCAGTCCCAGACATGCATGTGCAAGACATGTCTTAACAAATTTTAATTATTAAAGTGTGAACTCCCTATTTCAAATAAACACGCCTCTTGTAGTAGGCAATATATGTATATTCAATTGGCATGAATGATAAATACTGTTATTATGTATAATTAAATCAATCAGACACTTAACACTTAATAATATGAATTACAGATCTGTGCCCAGAGAACTTGTCTAAAAGAATTTTTTATCATCACAAAGGTCAAATGCTGTCTACATGGTTATAGTTTATTTTGTGGCTGAAAACCGGTGAAGTGTAGTTGTTGCAGATTTAATAAATGGTCTGATCCCACCTGTGACTTGAAGATTGGTGATACATTTAGAGTATGCGAGACGTGTGCGGTGATGTGTTGCAGGATTCTTTTAAACTGCTTTCCGATGAAGTTCGCTTAGGAGTTACGGAAATTCTCTCTCGGCCTTACGGCGATGGGGAGCGCTGGTATGCTGCTCTGCCGGTGGAGAAAGATATTGGGTTCCACATTTCGGCACTCCCTCACTCTCGGCTTGTCCGAGGACCCTGCAATGTTCATTAAGTAGAGTAGGCCGCCAGTATACTAATTACCCCTAAATATTTCTCGCCTCGTAACAGCTTAACCATTCAAGCACACGATCACCATTTATACATGTTAATTCTTTGTTGTCAGCAATATAGTTCTGTGCAATACCAAAGCGGGCATGTGTGTAACCGTTTTAAAATATTTGTATTTTAATGTATAACGACTTCGTTAGAGTGAATTTTTATTTTATTTTCTGATGACGGACACTTGTCTCGAAACGCGTAAAGTAAAAAGACGCAAAACGAAGTCACACGATGGAATTAAGTAAATATTATACAGATTTTGTCTATAAGTGACTTGGGTACCGTTCCAAACATGTCTTTCAAGTTGGAAGCCAGCCAAGCTACTATGGTATTTAAATATCGAAACGTTAAAATGCAATTATTGAAGACTAACCTACACATAAAATTTAATAAATTTTGTCTGTTTCATAATTTAACCCCAAAGTACGCTATCATAAAGATTAGATCATCTTCAAAATTAGCAAAAGTGACAATTAAACATGCCCAAACATTCTATATCAAAGAAGAAATTAAATCGTTGTACACCAAAAATCTATTCTTAATAAACTGTTACTTAAATTACAATTACAAATTCTTAACAGCATTCATCCTGCAATTATAAACAACGTCCTTGATTCTGTTCATAAATACGTAACTGACGTGATTCGCAATATATATATAAAACAGACACGCAAGTTCAAAAATTTAAAAGATAAACATAGTCGGGACACGAACGTCCGTTGTAAACACACTTTCTATCCACGTGTGTCGAATTTAACATCAATTACTTTCAATGCCGATGAACTTAATATTTTAAATAAGGGCATAAATTACTGTATTCCTCCTAACTTTAATAAATATCAAATCGCCCATGAAATCATTAGTGCCGAAACAGCGATAAAAGCAATCCCAGATCCAAATATACAAAACGAGGCACGTTACTTAATAAGTAATAAGTTTAAGAAAGTTATGAAAGCGCGTACTTCACATGATCGCCTGCATCATATGTCAAATAAATACACAAACAGTTCCAAGGAATTCAAGATATTGAAACAGATAAAAACAAAGTTAATCGAGATTAATGCACTTATCACAAAAGCGGACAAGGTAAAAGCCTTGTTATCATGGACAGTGAATCGTATACAATGAAGGTTAACGACTTTATCTCAAATAACAATATACTAACTCTGAAGTCTGATCCTACACACATTTACGTTAAGAATTTAAATAAGGAAATTAATAAATGCATAAATCTATTCAATGAACGTACACGTCGCAACCTAAAACCCTGCAATGCTAAAGCACCGATGTTTACAGGTATCCCCAAAATTCATAAATGCAACGTACCAAGTAGACCCCTTGTTAATTTTACTACAGCACCAGGATTTCGTGCAGCCAAAAGACTCGTAAAAATCATTAGGGACAGTATAGATATAAAAAACAATCATACTATTGTAAATCTTACTGACTTTATAAATAAGGTTAAGAACGTTAAGTTACCCCCTAATTATAAATTGGCCTCCTTTGACATTATCAACTTATATACTAACATACCAGTTAGGGAAACGGTGTAGATTTTAAGGAATAATGTGTGTGAAAGTAACAAATTAAACGCCCAAATGATAGAAGAAGAGCTAATGAGCCTACTTTAAGTCATTTTGGGTCAAAATTATTTTCCTTTCAATGACCAATTTTACAGTCAACGTGATGGCTTGGCAATGGGCTCGCCGCTGTCTGGTTTGCTTGCTGACATTTACAGTATTTAAATTTCTATGAAAACATATTTATGCTTTCTAACAATATTTACAGACATAACATCATATTTTGTGCACGTTATGTTGATGACACATTTATAATATATAAAGGTACTCTACGTCAGATCAAAAATTTTAAAAACTTTATGAATAATATAAACGAGAACATTCAGTTCACTCTTGAGACCGAAACAAATAATAAATTAAAATTTTGGACTTAACAGTCACTAAACACTTTGATAAACTGAAATTAAATATATATAGGAAACCAACCACCACCGATGTAACCATACCTGTCGACTCACATCATCCCTTTTCGCAAAAAATGGCAGCCTTTAATTACTTTATACACACAGACTTTTCAGTACATCTTGACGACGAGAATTTTAATGATGAACTTAACACATTAAGTACATAGCTCCAGCCAATGGCTACAATCGTTCCTTGATTGGTAACCGCCTTAGGAAACAAAAGCATAAGCTATCTAAACCTCGCATAGGAATGGACACTAAAACCATATTTATCTCAACGACATATACCCAAATAATGCCAAAAAAATGTTAACTAATGTGTAATAATCATAACTAGTAATCATAATAGTACCGTAACATTTAAAACTAACAACAATCTTTTGAACACACTCTGCAATAAAATAACTATTCCTTTAGAAAAGAAAACGGGGGTGTACAAATTATCGTGCGACGACTGTAAATGCTTCTATATCGGCCAGACGGGACGAGGTTTCCAAAAACGTTTTATGGAACATATACCTAAGCACAATCTGAAGGGTCAGACAACATCATCAAACATAAGTTCCAACTATGCACGTCACTTGATAGACGAAAATCATAAATATACAAGTTTGTTTCCAACTTGAAAGCCCTATAGTTTTGTAATAAAAGCACTTATATGAACGCCCTGGAAGAATTTGAGGTATATAGGGCGTACAATGACGTACACAGTCGTGACTTCGTGTTGAACGACCATTTAAATTTTAAATCAAACCCGCTTTATGATACTGCAATAAACCTGTATACGCGGTAGTTCCTGATAATCAGTGTCCGATCTGTCCGCATCGAGTGCGCACTCAAGTAAAGCGGGCATGTGTGTAATCGTTTTTAAATATTTGTATGTTAAAGTATAACGACCTCGTAGGAGTGAATTATTATTCTATTTACTGATGTCGGGACACATGTCTCGAAACGCGTAAATTAAAAAAACGCAAAACGAAGTCACACGACGGAATAAGGTAAATTTTATACAGATTTTGTCTATAAGTGACTTGGGTACCGTTCCAAAGATGTCTTTCAAGAAAAGAACAGTACTAAAGATAAAAAGTATACAGTTTTTTAACTATGATTATTACGATTTTCATATTTTCTAAGGAAAAATTAATATAATATCGTTTAGTAAAAGAATATAATAATATATTATTAAATAATATTTATATAATATTAATAATATATAAAATAATAAATTAATATAATTATTTTTCCACAATCATTAGAGGCCGATGACTATAACATTGTATAGTACTACAACTGCATAATTATATCATTATAAAAATCATCTAATGAAAGAATGTTTCAGAACAGTATTTAGAAAAATAATTATTGCAGAAGCTTCATTACTTTCAACAAATTTCGTCTTCATCAGATAATAAATGTTCCGTTTTTGTAGGGGCTGGAAGGTGTTATAAGACCGTTTAATGGGGGAAATGGCGTCGCCATAGGTTCTGATGACTGTACACATGGTTTCCTTTTTGCTGTCAATTAAAGCATGTATCACAGAACCACGCAGTGCAAAGTTTTTTGATAATACTGCAGAGCAGCCCTTACGTAAATCATCCTCTTGCATACACATACGCGCTTTCACACACACACGCGCGCGTGCACGTTTTTTAGTTTTCCAGTCCTGCCCTCATGTTACATGGCACACTTTCTGACTCTCAATGTCTAACGTCATGTTCGATGTGTTAAACATACCTACGTAGTTACACATTTATTTCTGTACACAACTTTGGAAATACATATTAATATTAATGTTATTGTCTTACTAGTAACGTTAAAATATTATAAAATTACCTATACCGTAGTTTTCTTAATGTCCTTATACATCGAATTTAAAATTTGAGTCGGATGAAGTGTATTTATCAAAATGTAAGAGAAAGGTATATTAGAGCAGGGCTTAATGTCGGTATTTTTTAAAGAGATACGTATTGCTCAAATTTAACCTATTTTACAGTCATTAGGGAGCTGAAATAGAATTTCGAAGACAAAGAGAAAAGTTTGTTACTACAAACGATTTCAGTCTTACACAGTTAGAATACATGCTTAGGCTACATGCTTGTCATGCACAGAGGTTGCTTGTGAAGCCTATCATTTCCGTGTTTTTCTATGAGCATTTACGACTCCATGTAGTAATGATGTCGTTTTTGAATTCGTATTAGCAATACAATGTTTCGTTAGAAAAAAGGTCACTTAGGAAAAGGTTATCAAGGAGTGACAAACAATGCAACAGGATTAAAACAAAAATGACAGAAATTTCAACAACAGGATTAATGCAAAAACTTGTAACTACTGCTACTACTACTACTACTACTACTACTACTACTACTACTACTACTACTACTACTAACACTACTACTACTACTACTACTACTACTACTACTACTACTACTAATTCTGCTAATATTATTCTGCTTTTATAAGCCAGGAAGACAGTAGTCTATAAAGTTGTACATATAGAAAATCACTCAATTCAGTGCCTAGAAAATACATGTAAAGATTGTAAATCCTGAAGAGTTTAATAAGAGGATCACAAATCTTATGTATAAAAAAGATTAGATATAAATTTTATGTAACTACAAATGCAAGCAATCATCTTACAGGGCGAATAACACTATTATTTTTTATTTTTGTTTATCAGGTGTACTCTTAAACAAAATTTTATGTAGACAGAAAACTGATAAATTACGATGGCTGCTTTGAAAACTGAAAAGATTACATCATCATAATATGTGTAAACCCTGTTGTTTAAAACTACTTGGCTGTATAAATGTAATATTTATTAAAACTAAATTAAATAGATACTTGAAAATTTGAAAAAAAAACTAAATAACAAAAATATTTATTTGCAGAAAACAAAGTTACTTTAATTTACCTAATTTTGCCACTGCTGTTTAAACCAATTTATAATTTCTAAACTTGTACGTTAGCTTCTTTGCTACAACATCCTTTATCAGCCAGTTAATTTATACTATCACTAAGAATATCTTGTAACTGCTGTGAGACGCTCATCACGTTGAACAGGTAGGTTGACTATGCAAATATTTGCTAGTTTACTTTACAGTTTGTTACCCTGTAGCTTGCTTCGCATGCTGACAAAGTTCAACAAAACTAACATTTACTTTAAGTTAACGTCTACTCCGTCGCTAGCAAACCATTCATTGTGTTTCCTACTTTGAGAAAGGTACGTATAAAGTTTCATAAAAGTGCACAAAAGTGTTTCACAACTATTCCCGTTACCATTTCATTTACTATATATTGTTTTTTTTTTAAACTATTTCTATTATAAAAAAGTTTACTAAACTATTTGTGTATTTCCGCTGTAAATTTATTGCCGTTTTGAGGGAAGCAAAAAAATAAGGAAACGTACTGCAATAAAGGAAAACATGTCTGTAAAAGTACAAAACAACTTTCCTCAAATTTAATTATACAGGTCACCAGACAATTGCTAAAAAAAGTAGAGTGCATCACATAGCAGGGGTACTAAGGAATCTTTGTCTAATTTTATTAACGAAAATAGATTTGCGCAATTACTATGAAGTTTAAAGTTTAGAGATATGGGAACTCAAGCTAATAACTGCGTTACTTTAATTTGTAAACACGATATTACGTATATTTCGTATTACGTATATTACATATTATATACGTATATTACGTATATACGTATATTACGTATATTACATCCTATTTTCAGTTTTGCCAGTTTAGAGCTGATGGATTGTAACAGTCTGTAATTTATTAAGCACATAACGTGGTAACATATCTTGTAACAAGTTAAGTACAAGCTGCTGCTACAGCGAAGCGCCGAAAAGATTGTTTGTAAGTGCATGCAGCTTCCAGCCAACTAGTCATGGTGTGAACGGATGACTCATCACTCACTTGCTTAATAAAATACTTTCTTACAGTACTTTCCTATAGGCCAGTAGAATAATGTTTTTCGTGCGATCGAGAAAAGTTCTATGATTCGTCTACAAAAGCCTATATCTTCTGGAATATATTACAATTTCGACTACATAAAGTGGGTCCGATTTTAGCAAAATTCATAGGAACAATAAACAAGTTAATGCCAATGTCTGCTGATTTTGAACAGGAGTAGACTACGGATTAGGGTAATGGTTGCTATCTAACTGTTATACAGTTTTATGTTGATTCAAAAGTAAATTTTCTAAGTTAATTACTAGTCGATATAATGCGTGCTGGACATTTATATAACATAACGTAGCAAGATAGCGTATACAAGTACATCATTTATATTGGAGTGTTAATAAAGTGTATATACTGTTGACTTCACTGCCTTTAATGATCCACGCCACGTTATTTTGATTACGGTACATGCGATTGTCTTAACAAGTTGTTAGAATTACCAAAATAATAACAAAGTCACAAGTGCGTTTTATAGTATGTGTGTGATTATGGAATCGGTTTTAACAAGACTAATATTTAATTTCCATCTGCCTGTACAATTTTTGTCACGTATAATTCTGTCACGTGTAACCTTCAAATATCTTAAATTCGACTTTCTCATAGTAGTCCTTTATCCTTATACACGTAGCTTCATCCTGTTTATGTTACTCCGTGTTACTACAACATTGCACAAACTCTGTAGCTCTGAAAGCAATGTAAATTTAAGAATACTATACCTAACAATAAAAACGGCAACTGAGAAATACTGATTAGGGTAGCCCAAAAAATATTATTTTATTTTCTTTTTATTTGCTATACCGCGAAGAACTTACCTCTAGGTCAGATAAGTGAAATAAAGTCGCGCATCAGCTCTAAACAACAAATAAACGGTAACCCTTTACCCCGCAATGATGTATGAGCCAGGGTGGGTAGTTCGGAAGGAGAAAGACCCACACTAATTAGCCGACGTTTTTACTTCGTAGACTTATAGGTCTAGGCCCAGCTGGTGAAGTTCATCCAGCCACACAGCAACTAAAACTGAACGATTTGTTAATGTTGAGAAATATGAATACAGGTAACAGAGAAAATGATATTTCTAAAGATAATGAAAAAATATTACACCAGCCTCATAATGTCAAAGCAATGTAGCGTGTGGAAGTTTAAGATTCGAAATGATTCAGGTTGTAAAAGTGGTAAGAAACGTATAATTTCATGGAATGTAAAAAAATATCAAAGTGACGTCATTTAGACTTTTTCACAATTCAGGCAAATTACAAAGATTTTTACGATTAAACATTCTTCAAAAATACACCAAAGAACTGATAAATCTATTGATACGGGTTTAAATTAATCCTATCTATAGAAAGTCTGGCGGAAAGTCATGACGACACGGAAAAAAATTAATGTACTACACACTGAGAAGCGTGAGTCATTTATCAGTTTTGAGCGGTTAGTAGTTATTTTGTATTGCGGTTTTTGTTCTACACGACTGAATATCGTTGTTATCGATAATTGATAGGAGGCAAAGCGGAACACGTGTACTGAGGCGGTAAATTAATCACGTCATTTCGAGGGAGTATGTCGACGGATAACCGCACACCGCAGCACCCATACAGTCTGACTTGAATGGTGACATTACGTTAAATCAAGTTATTTAACCATGGTCCACTGAGACGGACGTGATTATCCTATGCCACTGAGCATGTGTGTAACAAAGCACTTATATATTTGTTAATAAACTTAAACGCCTTATTTACGCGTAGAACTGAGAAGTATTATTTAAGACACAATATAATTTAAAAATAATAAAACGTAATAAAATACCTGAAACAATTATTTGGGAATACAACTTTTCTAAAATAAAGAAATTAAAAGGTAGAAGAGAAATAAATGTTTAATATATAGGAATAAATATATGTAACACGACAATAAACCATAATGTGAACGGATAGAAGAAAATAAGTAGTGCCTTTATTAAACATACGGAGAAACATTAAGCATGTATAAGAAAATACTCCCTATAGTATATGGTTTTCGATAATAAACGAAGTCGAGTAGGAGAACATTTAAAAATCAAATATTTGAGAATCAAGTACAATATTGAGAGGAAAGTATAGAGATTATGTAATAAAATCTCATAGACATTGTGTACTTTCTGTCATACACTGGTATGCTGGTATGCTGGTAATAGTCGTCGTATACAAGTACTTAGGGTTGTCCGAAATACGTTGGAGATTTTTCCAAATAATTTTGAATAACTTATGCGCCACAAAGCATTTAATCTTTGTTAGAGGTCAGACCATCCAACTCACAATAATTAGAATTTTTACAATCGTTTTTATCTGAAGTCTTTATAGGTGGCTTGAAGTCCCACAGAGAGATTTTACAAATGTACGCAACTAGTGATAAAGCACATGGTTGGATCGTTTAGCGTTTTTATTGCTCTACATAAGTAATTAGTACGGCTGCAGCCTCTGTCATAATATAGTCATCACTAAAATTGCAAGAACAGTGCTGATGCGCTGGTGCATGAAGATACACAGGTAGACATCACAAGGCTATTGGAAAAGCAATAGAGTTACTGAAAGCTACTTGGCTTTTAGCTTATTAAGATTCGGACGTTAAAGTGATAGTCGTAGGTACAGTGGAAAACAAATTGCAAGACACCAATTAAGTCACTAATTACCAGCTTACAATTTTCACATTTAAACAGTTCGTAATTAATAACACAGTCTCTTATAACAAATCAAATAAAAATTGTTCACACGCAAATAAATGTCAACTAATAGTAAAACACAATTGTATTACAATATACCGTCCGATTATAAATCACAACACTTAACTAATAACCACTTGAACGCACACAGTAATATCGCCAGATAATAACTCTCGAACCGCACTGTAATTTATCGCAACTAATACTGAAAACTAAGGCCGCTGCCGCCATGTATTTATACCACCGCTCACAGACCAGAACGTTCGAAACTACGTCTTAGCGCCGGTGTGAACTACGTAATTAATTAGGCTACGGCCTTGACACAGTCTGCGCGGCTTGCGGCTTCGAGAAAACACTCACGAATGCGTGTAGAGTCACGTATGCCACACACATTAGAGCGAGACTCTTCTGGAACATTCGACAAACACGTAGATTGTTCTGTGATGTAGTAACACTGCCCCCTCCTTAAGCCTGATCGTCCCGAACTGGCAAACCGTCTCTGAAGTAGTACTTAGCCAGGCAATCTAGATGGACGACCTTAAACTTTCGCTCTCTTGCCTGTTAAATCCGATAAACAACATAGTTAATTTTTTTTCACAGTGTAGGGTCCTTCCCAGTTAGACTGAAGCTTAGGTGAGCGACCACGACGGCGTTTTGTGTTGAACAACCAGACCTGCTCTCTTTCTTGGAAACCCACACTATTGCTGCGAATGTCATACCGAGTTTTCATTTTATCACTGGCAATCTTCAGATGTCCTCTTACCAAGCGATTCATTCCTCGCAGTTGGTTTTCTAATTGCGAGTAATAGTTCTGCGGCTCTTGGGACGGAGTCTCATGTGATCCGAACATTAAGTCCCCATGAAGACGAATCTCCCGCCCAAACACTAATTTTGCTCGAGTCACTCTCTTTGCGTCATGTACTGATGACGTAAACACCACTGGCTTGTAACCCCTCTTTCAATTTGTTTTTAGACTTTATAAAAAAACGTCCAATTTTTTTTTTTTTTTTGAAAGAGGGGCCACTAGTTATTTGAAACTAGACCTAGGGCCTAGAGAAGCCAAAATTGCGCTGGGTCCAGTGGGACGGGACATGCAATTAAGAATTTTATTGGAAATTTCAAGCATATTAGTAGTAAAATTGATAACTCTTCTTTAATACAAATATAACTTTCAAATTTCAACAAACCCACATTAATATTAAATATACAACTTTAAAAATTTTTCCTCTCCTTGTTTTGAATTCAATCTTGATACAAAATGTAATTTTTTGTTTAATTTCCATAATGCGATTTTAAGCTGAAATTACAACTTTAATTTCTGGTTCAATGCTAATGCATTATATAAGGTTAGATGATCCGGAATTTGTTCCGATATTGGTTTACTAATATAACTTCTTCTTCCCCTGTTAATTTCACACTTATTTCTTCTCTCTGCTGTAACTGTTGTTACCGTCTTCACACTTGCCACCCCCTTGTAGCCTCCATTACTTCCGGAATATACAGTTTTTCTGACCGTCTCTTGTGTTCTCCTCCAACCGCCATATTTGTCTTCTTTAGCTTTTCCTAATAAACCACTGGAGCATTGGACATCTTTAGCAGCTCTTCCCCGGGGCTCATCATTCGCTTGGACAGTACTAGAAACCAGACACAACCGGTCCAAATCCGCGAAACAACGTGGAGGACCCGCGAAGGCCAGCCGGGATCTCTCTTGGGGAGTCAGCCCTTCTAGAATTGCTTGTATTACTTCCGTCTCAGGCAACCCCAACCTTAATACCCGGGCAGCCTCCCGTATATCGTGCACGAAGTCCCGCAATGCCTCTCCGTTGGCCTGTGGGCGATAGAACAAATCAAACTTAAGCTAGGCGCGTCGTCGATGGGGTATGAAGAAGTCCAACATTTCCCCATGGAAAGCGTCGACACTGCCGCCCAGACGCAGAATGTTGGTGACCAACCCTGCCAGCGAACCCCGGCAATACGGGTGTATAAGGGAAAAGACCTTCCCATCGGACACCCCCGGGAAATCTTTTAACTGCAGGACCAGGTCCAAGGAGACCATCAACTTGTCCTCATCTACTCCATCCAACACCGAGAGTTTCTGGAGAACCTCTGAAATGGGGTGGGGCAATTTCTGAAAGCATACCGCCGCCAGAATTGCACAATTCATAACACACAACAACCAAACCTAAATCCCAATGAAACACCTAACACAAATATAACTTACAAAACATAGTCACAAGAATCAGGAAAAAACTCAAGTACTAACTCTTCCATTGAGAGGACCCCCGGGTTTCCTAGCGCTGCGGGGACCCAACCCATTCCAGCTCTCTATCGACATCCTACACAAGAAGAGAAACAACAACAACAATCTAACATAGACATACAATACACACCAATGAACACCTACCACAACATATAACATTTTAACAAAGACATTTATTACAACTTCGGATACTAAATCTTGTCGGGGACGGTACCGACTGTCGCTCGGGCCATACCGCATCCAGCCAAACCTGCACGCAGTAACTCCCACATTGATTAATAAAGCAGAGGACCCTCCAGCCAAACCCCTAGATCTCCGGTAAGTCTAAGTCGCCCCAAAAAAAATTACCCATCCAAAACAACAAAACGTATGCCGTGTGGCGACACCAGGCTAACAATTATATGTTCACCAATGCACATGAAACATAGCATAACCCTCATATGCTACCTACCTATATTCGCCCTTTCAAAATCTGAAATTCAACTTTTCCAAACTATTTCCGGGTTTGCAAGCCCTGTCACACCCAAGGACCCAAGGGTTCAACCCTAGAATCAACCACGTTCTGCTACCATTTGTAACCACTCTTTCAATTTTTTTTTAGACTTTATAAAAAAACTTCCAATTTTTTTTTTTAAAGAGGGACCAATAGTCATTTAAAACTAGGCCTAGGGCCTAGAGAAGCCAAAAATGCGCTAGGTCCAGTCGGACGGGACTTGCAATTAAACTCGGTTGTTAAACAACAATTTCAATTTTATTGGAAATTTCAAGCCTTGACATTCATGCATATTAGTAGTAAAATTGATAACCCTTCTTTAATACAAATATAACTTTCAAATTTCAACAAACCCACATTAATATTAAATATACAACTTTAAAAAATTTTCCTCTCCTTTTTTTGAATTCAATCTTGATAAAAAATGTAATTTTTTTGGTTAATTTCCATAATGCGATTTTAAGCTGCAATTACAACTTTAATTTCTGGTTCAATGCTAATGCATTATATAAGGTTTAGATCTCGATAATCTGATTCATAATATAAAATCTGAACTTCGAATTGTAACACATTTTCCCAAATTTGCAATTTAAAAAAAAAATTAACATCATAGGTGAGTATCCATCTCACCCTTCTGAAAGTTTCATTTTATCTTAAATGTGGATAAATGCATAGTTACATGAATACTCCTCACCTTGTAATTATAAACAATCATATTATTTCCATAACGCTCAATCATATACATAGGGCGAATGAAATATGTAATTATATAGATTATCCTTAAAACTACTGAACATTACGACATCTAATCACACATAAGAAATACATAAACACAAAACACATATCACAGTTATAGCACAGCATAACGGAATACAGCTGGTTAATTTCGACAGGCAGCCTGTACCTTCCCCTTTCACCCATACCTGAATGGGAGACCACAGGACCCGTCATCCTGTACCAGCACTCAATTAATCGTTTAAATGGCAAACACCTCCTTATATAGCCTCCAAGTAAAAAAAACAAAACCCATTAACTCACAAGAGCGAGTAAAAGGAAAATAACGGAAAGAAAAAATATTAGTAACCGAAAGTAAAGCACCCTGAATAAAAGGTGGAGTTAGGAAATTAAAAAATTTGCATGGGCAAGGTCGCCCCGCATATCAGTAATTACAAACCGAAATTCAAAAACTCCCCTTTTAGAAGCATGCCTTCACGTAGTTAACATAGCTGTATTTTATTTTTTTAAATAGTAAATTTTATAGTGATAAATATTCAGGCATTTACAAACTCCCAAGTGGACATGACCACCAGCAAATTAAGTAAAAAAAAAATAATCTGAAGCTAAAATTACAACATTACAAATCTGGTATAAAGTAGTAAAAATTCTCTTATAAGGTATAGAAATACTACACATTATTATAGCTTAACACATTCTGAAATAATAATGGGAGTGATAAGATTTCTAAATCGTGTTACATGTTTCATACTTTCATTAAATTACAAAATACTTTTACTTAAAGGAGCAAATATCTGGATATACATATATGTATACATACTGGTATATGGCTTTAGAACCTGAATTGACCTGACCGAGTAGACCCGCCCGGCCTGATCGAACAATTAACAACACGCCCAGTACCTGCATAAAACTGCCCCTGCCGCAGGTACATGAATCAATTAAAGAAATCAAAATCCCATAAGATCCCCCCGCCCCCTTTTTAAAGAACGTTATTTAGTGTAGAATAAAGAGAACTAGACACAGTTACAAGAAAGAATTCAGAATGGTCACAACTTTTGCAACCTCAAATTTTTGCTACCCCAAAATTATTAAAAAAAATTACTTGAACGCCGGGCACGTCCCTTCGGCAAGGCCTACATAAGATTGGGACGTAATTACATCAAGAAATTATTCCAGTAAAGTTCATCACCCCGCCCAATTATGTCTAGTTAGACGCGGCACCATAACGTAGAGCTCGTTAACGGCAAAATGTCCCTCACAGGAGGTTTGCTACAGAGGCAAAATGTGTATAAAAGATTAAATTTCACCTTATAGTCCAGATATGTCTTACTGAGGGCATTTTCGGCATAAAGTGTAGACGCTCTTCCAGCCGGACCCGCATCGAGTCTGTGTGTGTTGCTTGTGGCCGGTGTACTGCCAACTGCTGAAATGGGTTGGATCTCCCGGCGGTGCGAAAACCCGGGGATCAGAGAAAAATCTACTCAATCATAGTAGGTAGTTTTGTAGAATCAAGCAACTAGGTCGGCTGGAAAGAATGTCCGCCCCAACGTATCAGCTGTCCCGTTGAAACTGAAGCGTAGCACACAAGTCGGAAACAGCGACTCCGCTCCCCACCACCAGGGAGCGACATTAAGCAGGCTCGTTCAAAACACGGAGCTACGATATCGCCAGCATGCGCGCACTTACAAAATAACTATTTCGGGAGTTAGACCCTTTTATATATATATTTTTTTTATTCCGTTTATTGCACGCCGGGTTTTTAGCAAAACACGGCACAAGCTGATCTAAGTTTGTGTGGTTCTCGTCAATAACCTCTTGCGTAACCTCACATTCAGCCACTTTGCCCTCGGGCGCATCTATCAGCTCAGGAACAAGCAAGAGTTTTGTCTCGACACACATAGTTGGCTTTTCAATCACTTCTTTTGTCGTTACACTTATTTGTAATTCCTCTGCTAGTTCTTCCTCCATCTCCCCTTCCAATAGGGAGGATTCCTCTTGACCAGACCTGTTGACTTTTTCTTCGACCAATGCCACTCGCTTAATCGAATGGTTGGTAGACTCTGTCATTTTAGCCATGCAAAGCTTTATCTTCTCTTGGCCAACCTTAAGAACATTCTCTCTTAAGTCCACATCGTATCCGTAGACATTCATAATGTAAATACGTCAAATTAGCTTAAATACCGCCCAGTGCGTGCTTCCATAAAATGTTAGGATTTGACATGAACTGTCCCAACCGCAGGCGAGGTGACCTTCTCTATTAACTTATTTTCTGTGTCTTTTCCTGTTTTTATCATTGGTACAGTTTGTTCACAAAGTAGTTTTGGTTGTATTTTCAGGCACTGCTCGACTTCACTTTTAATCTGCTTTTTTATATTTGCAATCGAGTCTTCTATTTTTATTGACATAGCTTTTTCCACATTCGTGACACATCTTTCTACTTCAGCTATTTTATTAGACATCTATTCTTCAACACTCGAGGCACATTTTTCTACTTCAGGTATTCTTAATGTCATTGATTCTTGTACCTCTGATATTTTAGTAACTTGTTTATTAAGCTCATATCGTAGGAGACCCAATTCTGCGGTACTATGTTCTTGCATCTGTTTCTGCTCCTGTTTCTGGTTTGATGTCTTCTGTTTCACGCTGCCGTTCCTTTGCCTCTAGCAGGAGAGTTTTCTGTCTCGCTTCCGCTTTTTCGTCTTGTTGATTTTCTGCCTTTTCTCTTGTTTTCTTGTCTTGTTTTCCTCTTGTCTCCGTTCTTCTTTTGTCTCTTCCCGTGTCTGCCACAGCAGCGCTTGGAAAGTTTCCATCATCTGACTGGCATCTATTGTTTACCGATTAGTTACGAATTACCTCGTCATGTACAAAGTGTCCACTGTATCCACTGTTAACCGTTCTATCCCACTTCTGACACCAATGTTACGGCGGTCTACTTGATCGTCGTAGGTGCAGTAAAAACAAAATACAAGACACCAATTAAATCACTAATTACCAGCTTTAATTTTCACAGTTAAACAGTTCGTAATTAACTCGTACAATATTTCCAGTTAGATTTCTCCACACGCAATAACAATGTCTATTAATATTACACAGTCTCTATTAATGTCACACAATTATCAACACAATACTACTTCACTTCGACACACTCAATCCGCACTTGCGAAAATCGCTCACGTAACTGAACTGACTATCCGCCTGCTATCGGTTTATATAGGCTCCGGAGAGGTGCAGTACAGCTTTGCCTCCTTACTGCATCCCAGCGGATTAATGCATATCTCAAATGTTCCTGGAACTCACTAGAACCACTTACGTGAATGACGCAACACAAGCCACACTTAACGGGGGAGTGGAGAATGTTCTGGGTTGTTCGGTAGGCTTCTCGTAACACTGCCCCCTCCTTAAGCCTGTTTGTCCAAAACTGGCAAACTGTCATAGAAGTAATACCGATCTAGGTAGACTTCCTTGCTTGTTCTTCGTTTCTTCGAATTCAGTCTCGTGTGATCCGAACGTCAAGTTCCCTGGAATATGAGTCTTTCGCTCAAACGCTAGTTTTTTTAGAATCACGCTCGTTCCGTGATGTACTGATGACCTAAATACCACTGACTGATCCAAGTCTGTTTGGTTCTCGTCAACAACCTCTTGCGTAACTTCATCTTCAGCAACATTTCCCCCGGGCGCTTCTACTAAGGCACGAACAAACAAGGGGTTTTCCTTAACACCCATAGTTTGATTTCCAGTCACTTCTTTTGCCGTTTCCCGTATTTGTACTTCCTCTACTAGTCCTTCTTCTATTTCCGCCTGAAATAGGAAAGATTCCTTTTGACCAGACCTGTTGACTTCTTCTTCGGCCAATGCCTCTTACTTGATCGAACGGTTGGCAGCCCCTGACATTTTAGCCATGCAAAGCTTCATCTTTTCTTGGCCAAACTTCAGGATGTTCTCCCTTAAGTCCACAACGAATCCGTAAGCATTCATAATATCTGTGCCAAGAATCACTTCATCAACAATGTCTGCAACAAGCATTTGGTGGCTAGGCTCGAGATGACCCAGGCGTACACGTACGTCTACTTGACCTAATACTTTGACGAGGCTTCCAGTCACAGTCTGTATTGTACAAGAGCTAAATTTTGGCTGGCGGTTGCTGACTGAATCGGGTCGCACGATGGACACTGTGGCACCCGTGTCAAATGTAAATGCTGCAGGTTTGTTTTTAATGAATCCTTTGACAATCAGGTTGCCCGTGGTTTTATGAAGAGTGGAGACTGTGAGCAGTTCCATATCTTTACATCACCAATTCGTGCATTCACGTTCTTCTCTCCGATTTTTTGTTTGCCAACGATCTGCTTTCAGATGGCCACTTTTCACACAGTTATAACACTTAGGAACTTTGTATTTATCCTTTTGTTGGAAAGATCGTTGTAGCGCTACAGACTTCTTAAACTCTTGTTCTTGAATCGTTTTTTATTCCGTCCGTTATGACGATATTGTGATACTGGTTCCATTTGACTACAACGTGATGACATACGTTGATTAATGTAGGTCGCCGACTTGGCAGCTTCAAAACGGAGAGCATGAACAAGAGAGCCTGATTTATTATCATGCCGTGCCATTTTTAACACTTGTTGTAATTGACTATCTCTGATAAAGCCAATAAAAGTAATGAGAGTAATCCACTTCCGGAAGTCCTCCGGTTCATCGGGATAATTCTTCTCGTCAGTCGGTCGACATTGGCTTCAAACACTTAAAGGCTCTCCCTGAACGCTGTCGCCTTGCTTTAAGTTGTTCACGGTACACTTCACACAAATGCTGGTCACTGTACCGTAATTCCAGAGCTTTTGTTAATTCAGCATAGATGTTCTGGGTGTCAGATGGCACTTTGTGTATTAGCTCTGCGGCAGGTCCTTTTAACGCAAGAATGAATAAAAGTCCTTTCTCATCTTCTGTCCAGTTATTTAAGCGAGCGGCCGCTTCAAATTGGCGATGATAATTTGCCCATTGAGTGCTTCCATTAAACGATGGGGCCTTTGCAATAACTGACCCTACATCAGTTAATAGCGTTCTTTGATTTTTCTGATATTTTGAATCTTCTAAATTTGACACACTTGTTTTCATAGTTGACACAGATTTTTCTATTTCAGATATTCTGTCAATTTGTTTGTTCAGCTCACCTCGTAACAGGACGAATTTTGTAGTGATATCTTCTTGTACGAAAGCCTTAACTTCGTCTGTTGACGACTAAATTCTTCTTGCTGTGTTTGCCGTATCATTACTCGGAATACATCTATCATATGACTGGTATCCACTTTAATTTTAGCAACTATCACTAACAGCACTCTTCTACGAAGTGTCCTCTGTAGGCATTGCTAACAGTTCTATCCCAGTTCTGATACCCCTGTTACGACGGTTTACTTGATCGTCGTAGGTACAGTGGAAAACAAATTACAAGACACCAGTTACTGTAATTCACTAATCACCAGCTTTAATTTTCACAGTTAAAGAGTTCATAATTAACAACATAGTCTCCTATGACAAATCAAATAAAAATTGTTAAACGCAAATAAATGTCAACTAATATTAAAACACAATTGTATTACAATATACCGTCCGATTATACAACACAACACTTAACTAATAACCACTTGAACGCACACAGTAATATCGCCAGATAATAACTCTCGTACCGCACTGTAATTTATCGCAACTAATAATGAAAACTAAGGCCGCTTCCGCCATTTATTTATACCTCCCCTCACAGACCAGAACGTTCGACACTACGTCTTAGCGCCAGTGTGAACTGCGTAATTAATTAGGCCTTGACACAGTCCGCGCGGCTGTCGGCTTCCAGAAAACTCGCGAATGCGTCTAGAGTCACGTATGCCACACACATTAGGGCGAGATTCTTCTGGCACATTCGACAAACACGTAGATTGTTCTGTGAGTCGTAACAATATTTTACCAATGACAAGCTGAAGCCAAGTGGCAATCATGGTTGGTACTCTAGACCTTGCTTCACCCTTACTCATAACGTGTGAGGGAGATAAAATAATAATAACTAGAATAATATTAATAATAATAATATTAATAGAAATATTACAAATATAATTATGATGTAAATTTTATTCTGTTATTCCATTGATACTCACATATGGCACAATTTCCAGTGGAGAATCCTGTTTTCTAATAAAAGAACACCATACCGTTTATTATGTACAGATTTGTAAACACCTTAATATTTTGCAAATCGTATAACACAGAAAAATTTCTTCTATCGCATCTCATTTAAAATTTTTTGGCGCTGAAGAAGGCTACACAAGGCATATGTGGACAGAGGTTCCCCATTAGTAAACCGTAAAATTACTTACAACAGTTTGGTTGTTTCATTATAATGAATTTTTCATTTTGAATATACAATAACAGAACCAAACTGTGCTTACTCTCACTAAACGTAAAATGTTTAAGAATTATGCATTAATAGTTACAATAGTGTGATGCCTTTCGTTGTTCAACTCCTTACGGTGGAAACATATTTTCTTTAAACATTAATTCAGATATTCCAAAACTATGCAATAAATTAACCAGCCCTGTTTAACAAGATGTATTTATTATATTGAGGATGCTGCTACAAAGATACTTATTACTTATGTTTACAACTTTATCAAATCGCTGTTATCTGTAGTTTGGTTGGACATCAGACGTGTGATATTGTCAAATCGGGTGAGTACCATTATGTATTCATGTTGTATTGCTGGGTAGGCACCGTTCGTGCGTAAAATACAAAGTCTCTTAGTGTAATTTACCATCTTCTCCGCCGGCCTTTCAAGATTACGACAGGTCACGTAATGAAAATGTGGCGGTACTATCTGAAAATATTTATTTTACTCTCTCCGAATAACGTTACTTTTACGAAAGAAAAGTATGATAGCACTCGAAAACTATGTGTAATAAAAAAGTATTAAAAGTATCACTATTGCTCCTTTGTGTTAAATTATGCGTTTGTATATGTTAACAGCATGTCATTAATTTTGTAAATCAGTAACTACCGAATCTGTTAAATTTTAAATTTTCGTCATCACTTTTTGTCAGTACCTGTAATAATCTGTATCACGGACTTTTAACATATAACTTCTGCTAAATATCTCACATCTGTTGCAGTTAAAATATTTAGCCTCATGATACTTTATGGGTAGGCCTGTTTTTTGCTAACTATTTCTCAGTAATCAGAATAAACTGTTCTACTATCTGCAGACTGCCATTTGATTACTTGTTTATTGCAAACGTTGCTACCCCAAGTTAGTCAATCTTTACCAAACCGTTACCCTCTTTTGACCTTCTACTATATTGTAGCCAACTGTCCTATCAGGAGAAACCGTTTATTTTACTTGGGCATACACCGACCTCTAACCCTCTTGTCACTAACCTTATCATTCTCATACTACTGCATTTTTTATTTTGCATATCTTACAGTTCTGTTGCTAGTACTTATTTGCTTTCTAAGAAACCTATAATTCTATCCGCACTATACTATCGCTGCAATCGTACATTGTTCTGATTGTCACATACAACGACTATAAGGACTTACTTATCCACAGTTCTCTCACCACTTTTGCCAACTTTAACACATTGCCTAGAAATAACATTTAATTTTGACATTGTAACAAAAAACCATTTAAATTCATGAACGTGCATTTAAACGTAATTCAATTTAAAATTGAAAATATATCTACTGTTTTGATATTTTTGAAAATTTATTTTTAACACTAAGTTAATTTATTGTTGTATTGGAGTGTTAGTGGTCTCAAATATTTGTACTAGTAATTTTATACTAACCACTATGTTGTCTTTGGTATTGCCGATCGCTTTCGGCAGTCAAGCCCTCTTCACGTAATTTACCAACCTGGTTGGTAAATGACCTGAAGATGGCTTGACTGCCGAAAGCGCTCGTCAATACCAAAGACAACATAGCCTAGTGGTTTGTACAAAATTGCTAGTAGAAACTAAATTAATTGTTTCTATGTTTGTAGGAATATATAAGGCTGCTCTTATATTTTCACTGATCTTAAAAGTAACATTTCAACACTGTTCCGTACCTTCTTTTTATAAACTGTTACAAATTTTACTCTTACTTAATTTAAACAATATACTCTACATCAATATAATGAATCCTAATTTACTTGAATTTTTCTTTCAATATAATCTACTCGTAATCGTGTGTGTCTTTGAAAATCTGTTGTATGTCTGTTGAATTACAGTAGCTTGCATTACTAGTCGTTGTTACTTTCATAATACTTGTAATAATCTAGTTGAATACGTTACATTTTAGTGAAATATTCCTCCAGTTATTCATACTACACGACAAAAACTTTGAATTAGAAAATCGTGACTATGTTATCTCCAAGAGACTTAATAAATTTCAAAGTAAAAGACCCAACAAAAGTCTGTTATTATAAGTTTCGTTTTAACAGCTTAGTGTATTGTTTACATGTTTTATGATTATTAGTAAGTTATTGTGAATTCTCGATGTGAATTAAATTTGTAAGCGGGAACGTGTACAAAACAGTGATCTGTAGACCACTTCCGCAACCAAGGGTTACGATATGCAATGTAATCAGTGACTTACTTCACAAAATTGTCTCTTTGCTGGAAAAGGTCTGTAATTTAAGAGGCAGTCAAGTAATTCGGACGCTTAGTAAGCCTAACGTCCCGAGGGAAATCATGCAGGCACGTTTGGAAGAAATGTTAACATAGTGAAGTCAGTTGCCAATATGTTACTGACTTCTCCATCGTTCGGTTTAAAAATAAAAAATTATTACAACTTTTAACACACAATACAAATAAGGTACAAAAAACATTATTAATACAGAATTAGTCACTGTAATATAATATTACTGAGAAATTAAATTGTTTCTAACGCCTTGCTTCCAAAGAAATAGGTTGTACTTTCGAAACAATTTTATGCTGAATTGATTTCACTTGTTTCTGTTGCCCCGTTGGATCACCTGGCGAAATTTCAGGCGATCAAAATGTAGTGTTGACCTCATTGTCGATCATGTTTAACTTACGGTTCAACTAACACAGCCTAATTAACATTGATCTTGATACGTATTATTTGAGTGAATGTGTGAGTGTGTGTGTATGTGTGCAGAGTTGTCAAACAGTTCCTTTATATCAGCATAATAATTACAATCCTTACATATTGTTTATTTTAAGTAGATAGACATAATTACAAAATTTTAGAGTAAAAGTACGAAGTATTGTGATTCGCATAAAATTATTACATTTTGCAATATTGATAATTGAATGTTCTCATAATTTTCTAAGCAAAATAATATGGAAGATCTGTCATTACTTTGTTGATGTTGTAACGTTACCAAATTTGGTAGTTACATAAAGTAAGCAATTATAACGTCAAGTGACGGGAAAGCATGAAAGTATTTCTAGATAAGTAAAACTATGTGAACAAAAAGTGTGTATCTACAGATATATTAGTGTAAAGTTCCAACTATGAAGAAGAAAGTTTAACATAGCAGCATCGTACTCGAAATAGAGAAAGAAAATGACCATGAGCCAAAATAAAATGTTAGAAACTAGGCCCAATAGATTCCAACAGTGAGGGGAACCAACAAAAAATAATAAATAATAAAAGTGTAAAAGAACACAACAGGATTCCAACAGTGAGGGGAACCAATAAAATGACTATGCAAAATAAAGGAAGAAACAACTCAGGAGCAACCACAATGATGGCAGACAAACCAATATATATACAAATATAAATATTATGAAACAACGACTACTACAATGGAAACATTGAAGAAGACGTTCAAACTTAAAGAAGAAAGGAAGAAGGAGGACAAGGAAACATGACATGAAGAGGGAAGAAAATGGATAGACCATACAAGAAATCATCATTCATCAAGTATACTAGAGACAATACTAGTAACCAAAAGAATAGTGATTGTCAACTATGAAGAAACAGTGTTTAACATATTTAAGAAATCACAAACAGTTATAGTGAATACTTAATGTAAGTGTGAGAACCTGTGACCAGTTAACTAATTTTAACCTCATAAACCCCACAAACAATTCCAGTGATAAGGTTTATAGCGGAAGAAAATGTGTTACTTTCATACTGGAAACATCAAGGATTAAATAGTCAAAAAATACACAGACAGTTAGTGTGACTAGTTTAATGAAGATTGTGATCCAAATAGATAATCATAAGACCACCAAACAATGTAAGATAGAACAGTTATATTATTGTTCATAGAACTTGATAATAAAAACCTTTGTAAATTTCAAAAGAAATGTAACTGAATGCCACGGCAAAACAGAATACAATACAAAGAAAGGCCAGAAAAAATATTTGTTAAATATCAAACATATGTGACAGAAATTAGTTACAAACCATGACAAGAAAGGTATTATCATTAGTTCAAGAATATTTGTATTATTGTTTAAGAAGAAGTAGTGTAAACATGTGTATTAATCAACAAATAAACTATTGTAATAGAATACCATACTGAAGTCATGATAGTAGTAGCAAAATGCTGCATTAGAATATGTTGTACATTGTTACATAACCCCATAGGAAAGGCACCTATGAAACAAAAAATCATACATGTTAGTTTAACCAAACAACCATCAACAATTGTGGCAATCAAAGATTCGTTATAAGTAATGATACACCCTAATAAACAGTGTATTATATTGAAATACACTGCAGATAAAGCAGACAAAATATGATAGCACAAAGCTAGCTTATTTATCAGATATCAAAGCAAGCTTATGATATCAGAAAGGGAACCTAATATGCCAAATTAGTTTAACAAAATACATTGTTAAAACTTGTACAAAGATTGATGGAAGTATTACCAGTAGTTAGAGGAACATCTGGTACTAATATGAGAACAGATTATAAGTATAATGATAATATTTTTATGATCAAAATATTGTAAACTAGCTGACTATGAATGCATAGCCAGAAGTGAGCAGAGGCAATGTAACCAACTAGTTAAGCAAAATACCTTATTAAAACTTAAACAGAAATTAATGAAAGTGTTACCAGTAGTAAGAAGGACACCTAATACTACTATGAGAACAGACCACAACCATAAGAATAGTAATTTTATAGATAAATTATTAAAAACTAAATGACCATGATGGTGGAATCAGAATGTAAACAAACAATATGTAGCAAGTTATTTATGCAAAATGCAACATACAAACTTGTTCAAAAGTAAATAAAAATATTATCAATGATCAGAAGGATGTCTGATACTACTTTGAGAATCTATGTCACATATAATAATAATAATTTATTTATTGATTTTTAAAAAATAACTGACTACCATGTCATGACCTAATGTAAAAAAACCCATTAATAGAAATTGAAGGGATCTCAGATAGCTAAAAGCTAACAAATATATTAAATGAATTAGGTACTATAGTTGTTCACTAGTTGCATTTACAACATAATATACCTTATATAGAAAAACCATAAACAAAGTGACAATTTGAAGAAAAGAGATAGGTAGTTAAATAATACTACTAGTATATGAAACACAACCTTGTGCATATACTAAAGTATAAACCCATGTAAATAAACATTTATATTATTGTTAGATTACAAAACCAATGTTATTAGATAAGGAAAAATAGTATTAAGGATAATTATGAATAATCGAATATGGACGCTAAAGACGCCATGATCAAACATTGTTTGGGTAACTATTATTCCCAAATTTTTGTATTAAACAGTTGAGAAATAGACTCAAATCGTTTAATCAAAAGTGTTTTAGTGTAATTAGTTAAGTTTTGGTGTAATAAACTTATTAATTATAAGATTCACCATAAAAATTTGTGAAATCGATATAGTGATTTAATAATGGACGGATTATAATCTTGTTTGGACTTTATTTAAAGCTCAGGATGTCCGCGATTTATTGGCACCAACCATTCAACGATTAGACAAATAATAAGAAAGTTATAACGATTATAAACTTTTTAATTATTTTGTGCACCAGTGTTTACGTCATTCTAATCTCAAACCCAAATGCAAAATTGGTAATAAATTAAAAATTTTACTAAGTCAAGGTACTTTGGGTCGGAGAGCTCAAAGAATTCAACCAATCAAATGAATGAAAACCGGCAGACAAGCCACAGACGCTCTGGAGGAGCGTGACAGTCATCTATCAATCATCAACGAGACAAGACGTATCACTCGACGTACCAAATCTATGAAGAAGTTTATTTCGAATTGTGCGCGACACATAAACAGAAGTCAAACTACATACACCTAACCTACATACCACACAGAATTAACGTGTGTACAGTGCGGAGTGAATAAGAGTTAAATACGACCAGTGTATAATATCGGTCGTATTTTCAAGTGTTGTGTTGAAAATAAACCAGGGCGTACAATATTTTTCATTAATTAACAATAAAACAGAAATAATCATTTCTATAAAAACAATTGGTCGGATACTACGCTAATCAGTAGCAGCGAAGTATAATAATGCTGATGAAATTTATCAGAATTGACGAAAGAATTATTTCGCAATTTTTAACTTGATAAATAAACGTTTTTAATATTTTTCATAATTAAAAGAATCAAGATTATTTTAGTTATTACAACATACGAGCGCCGCAAATAGTCGCTCAATTGACTCATGCAGTTTTTTGCTTTTACTAGTGGAAATAAATATTTTAATTTTTTTTTGCGAAAGAATATTCTATTCTACTGATAGTTATGCATCAGAAATATTATAAATAATATATGTATGTTTAGATTAAGAAGAAATCAATGCTTAATATAATTAACTCTAATAACTATTCACGTTATTAGATAACCTAAAAATAATAACCACAATTTGTCACCTTTCTGTCATAAGTCTGTTCTCAAATAATACAAACCAGATGAAAGCTATAACAAGAGTTTTTTTTATTATAACTTTTTCTCTTGTAAATAAATAATTCCTATAGTTAACTATTAAAATGTAATAGTACATTTTAGCAGTGCAAATCAACGCACTTGTTTATTGTCAAAGTAACTACTCTATACTGGGTACTAATTCCCGTGTACGATAATACCATAATTATCGATTATATGGTACCAATTTTCAATTTTAATAGTTGTTTGTTGTTTTCTATTAATTGTTCATTAAATATTATTATAAAACACCACATCTTGTATCTGGCATCGTGTCACTTAAAAGAATCACACGAACTTGGTAATTAACTTATGTAAGAGGACATAACCTCTCTAAATAAAAACTATTGTATAACCTACAGTGTTACCAGCCTTGAGGTTTAAGAAGAGTTTCATTTTAAATTTGTTCATGGTAATTATTTTCTGTAAAATTATTAGTGACTGATTGTTAAAATTTTAAAGATTTTCTAGCATTCCAAACAGTTAATAAACCTCAATATTTTGTTACCAGTGGAAAAAGTGTTTAATTTCAAACTTAAAATAGTTCTTTTTTTTTTCATAGCCAGTTCTATCAAAAGGTGGCGGAAGAATTTAAATATTCCTGATAATTAAAAACATTATTCAGTTGTTATTTTATTATTATTGTGCATGCTAATCACGTTTGATATTCAAATTGAATATCTCCTTGTATGTGTAGCATGTATGTTACAGCTGAGCAGTCACCCAACAGAACAGCAATATCCACATATGGTAAGTGGGGAGGTTACCAGCGGAGTGCGAAAAATACTTTTAAATTAAAAGATTTAACCAGCGATACCCACACATTTTATAATCACAATCAGACTGATAATAATAATTATAATTTGGAAATTTTATTGTACAACATTATTGTGGATACCGGAGCGTATCTACAAGCAATAAAATCAAAAACACACTTAAATACTATATACATACATCGACAATATTACATTATAGATTGGCGCCCAACGTCTGAGCGCGGATTAGGGAAAGAGCGAACAATTTAACCAATGATTTAATAACCCAATCCGTCGAGAGACTGCAAGTACATTGCCAGCAACAAGATGTATACGAGGAGATCAACCTCAAAAAAGAAAGCAGCAGAGGCAGAGAGGGGGGCCAGACTGGAAGGGAAGGAGGCAACATCAACGGAAGACGTTGAAGAAATCCTATTAGAAATTGAGGACAAACAACCTGAACCGGCGGAAGAGGTTCAACAACCGGACGAGGAGGAACCGGAAGTCATACCACAAGAAGTTCTACCGGAAACAAACCAACCCGAGAGACCGGTGCAACCAAGAGACGTATACGTCGTAGAAATGTTAATGAGTATGTGAGCATTTATGGAAGAAAGCCAGAAATCCACGGACCAGAAGATGGAAACAATGAGCAAGAAGCTGGACGAAAATAGTCAATCCACCAAGGAGACTAACAAGAATTTAGTATCATTAAAGGAGGACAACCGAACTTTGAAGGAAGAATTGAACAACAAAATGGACGAAACCAGTCGATCCACTAAGGAGGAGTTGAGTAGAAACATAGGATCCCTGAAGGAGGACTTAAATAACAAAATAAGTGAAACCAACAGGAGGATGGAAGACGGGCAGAAAAAGACTGAAGAGCTATTGGAGAAGAAGATGGCCATCATGAAGGAGGATTTGTCTGCAGAGTTGTGGATTAAAATCGACCAAACCAACAAGAAAATTGACGAGATCAATAGGAGATTAGACCGAATGAATAAGAGAATAAAGGGAGATGACAAGGAGAGCGTGGAGTCAATAAACACGGTAGTGAAGGATGATTATAAGCAATCAGGAAAGACAATAAAAAGACGTTGTGAAGAGGCAGAAGAGAGTGTTAAGAAGATAAGAAGAGAATTAATAGTAGACGATCCAATGGATGTTGAAGAAGTACCTGAAGATAAAAACATAGAACAAGCGAGTCCAGAGCCTAAAGATAGTGGAGAAAAGAAGATCCAAATAATTCAAGAAAAGGAAGAGGTGAAAATGGAAGAAAGAAGAACATGCGTCCAAGGAAGGCAAGAATCACAAAAGAGTTAATTGAAATGACTCGAAGCGGTCTGATTAATATGGTCAACTTACCAATCGTCAACCATGAAGAAGGAACTTTCAGGAAGGAGTATCGGAAGAGTTTCATGACAATGGACGAGGAGGAAGATTGTGTGACAACGAAAAAGAAGACGACCAACAAAGCATTTCAACCACGGATTTCCAAAAGAAGAGTGAGATATTTTAAGAAAAAGGAAGGCTATCAAGAGAAATGGGACCGGATTGTCGAAGGATACGCCAGAGAAATAAGAGAACTAAGGAAGAAGAGGAGCCAATTAATGGAAGCACCCAATCAAAAGACGGGTGACGGTCAAACAGAATTGGGAGAGTTACCAAACATCATACTAACAGCAACCAGGAGAACAATAGACACAAATATATTGAAGAGAGCGAGAGAAAGAAGACAGAAGAACGGAAGGCAGACACAGCCCTAATAGCATTCAAATGGAAAAACCAGATGATAGCCCGATATATGTCAAGAACGGACAGGAGTATGGATACTGAAGGAGTCCAAACGACAAGAAGAGAGGAGAGCGATGATTATGAATGAAGAAAATGAATAAAAATACACTGAATTATGGGACCGACTATTATGATAACCAATAATGCTGACACAAGATTCAATGAAACAATATATCGGAGATTAAAATATAAGATTAAAAGTGAAATATAGCGATGAAAATTATTTGTTATGGATATTAAATGAAAGATGAAAATATACTTGTGAATATAACTGTTAACTATATAAAGATAAAAAGTGAAATGTGGCGATGATTAGTAAGTGAAAAATGAAAATATAATTATGAAAATAAATGTTAACTAATGAAGAAAGGATGGAATATTGCTATGAAGATTATAATGTGTTTATATTAAATAAGAAGTAACTATATAACTATGAAACGAACGTTGACTATATTGTAATTTTGTAATGTGAAAAATATATTCCCAAAGAAGTTATGTAAAGGATCAAGAAAATTGTATTTACAAATAATAGTACTACTACTAAAAGAATATAATATACGAGATCGACAAATTCCATCTTTGGCACCAATGTATGTATAATACACCAAATTCCTAGTGCCGAGTCAACTAGTAAAGAACATCCTACCCGTACTAATAAAGAGGAGAACGATACGAGAACGACACCCAAGAACTTTGCCATAAAATATACGAAACGTGTATATAAAATTCCTAGAGCCGAGTCAACTAGTAAAGAACATCTTGCCCGTACTAATAAAGAGGAGAACGATAAGAGACGGACACACAAGCTCTATGGCATAACTATATATAAATATGTAATTCCAAGAGCCACGTCAACAAGTAAAGTTAACATCCTACCCGTACCACTAATGAAAAAAAAAGAGAGAAGGAGAAGATAAGAAGATGGAGGAACAAACCCAAAGAAATGTATTAACGTAGATAAGAAACAACACACAACCACGATGTTTTTTAGTGTTTGTTACTAGAATAAAGCCAATACCACATGTACTATATCTCAACTGAAACCATGAAAAAAGAGAAAAAATATATATATTCATGAATTATGTCTAGATAAGTAAACCCCGAAATGAAGAATATGAAGAGATGACGTTTAATGCGATACAAAGAGAAGAGATTAATCGATGATGAAGAAGAATGAAAAGTAATATATTAACGAAGATAATCATGAGAGTATACCAGTGATGAAATGTAAAACAAACTATCCCTGTAATATGTGAAGAATTTAGCTGAGTTGAATCAAGAAAAAGAGAGTATAACAATGTATAAACCGCAGATGCGTGAGATAATCCCAAGAATATTTATTATTTGTCGGAAGAACGACCACTGTATATTTTTGATTATTTGAGATGAATTGACTGATGAATAATGCCAGCAATCCTTTATTATTATTGATGGAGATGATGTGCCTCCGAATTTATTCAAGTTAGTATGGCCAGTGGAGTTGAATAGCCAAAGTGAGCCGCTCTGAACTGCCCCAGCTAAACTTATGTTAGGGAATTAGGGAACTAAATAAACAAGGGAGATAACTACATAGAAGAGAAATAATTATGATTCAAATAGAAGAAAGTGAAGCGATATATATAAAAAAGCATATGAATCGACATGGAAACGTACAACATTTGATGAATTCTTCAATGAAAAATAAATATACTGATTCAGAATTAATCAATTCTTATAGGAAGGCATATGTAACGTTACCAAATTTGGTAGTTACATAAAGTAAGCAATTATAACGTCAAGTGACGGGAAAGCATGAAAGTATTTCTAGATAAGTAAAACTATGTGAACAAAAAGTGTGTATCTACAGATATATTAGTGTAAAGTTCCAACTATGAAGAAGAAAGTGTAACATAGCAGCATCGTACTCGAAATAGAGAAAGAAAATGACCATGAGCCAAAATAAAATGTTAGAAACCAGGCCCAATAGATTCCAACAGTGAGGGGAACCAACAAAAAATAATAAATAATAAAAGTGTAAAAGAAGGCAACAGGATTCCAACAGTGAGGGGAACCAATAAAATGACTATGCAAAATAAAGGAAGAAACAACTCAGGAGCAACCACAATGATGGCAGACAAACCAATATATTTACAAATATAAATATTATGAAACAACGACTACTACAATGGAAATATTGAAGAAGACGTTCAAACCTAAAGAAGAAAGGAAGAAGAAGGACAAGGAAACATGACATGAAGAGGGAAGAAAATGGATAGACCATGCAAGAAATCATCATTCATCAAGTATACTAGAGACAATACTAGTAACCAAAAGAATAGTGATTGTCAACTATGAAGAAACAGTGTTTAACATATTTAAGAAATCACAAACAGTTATAGTGAATACTTAATTTAAGTGTGAGAACCTGTGACCAGTTAACTAATTTTAACCTCATAAACCCCACAAACAATTCCAGTGATAAGGTTTATAGCGGAAGAAAATGTGTTACTTTCATACTGGAAAAATCAAGGATTAAATAGTCAAAAAATACACAGACAGTTAGTGTGACTAGTTTAATGAAGATTGTGATCCAAATAGATAATCATAAGACCACCAAACAATGTAAGATAGAACAGTTATATTATTGTTCATAGAACTTGATAATAAAAACCTTTGTAAATTTCAAAAGAAATGTAACTGAATGCCACGGCAAAACAGAATACAATACAAAGAAAGGCCAGAAAAAATAATAACAAACAAAGTAGTTTGTTAAATATCAAACAAATGTGACAGAAATTAGTTACAAACCATGACAAGAAAGGTATTATCATTAGTTCAAGAATATTTGTACTATTGTTTAAGAAGAAGTAGTGTAAACATGTGTATTAATCAACAATTAAACTATTGTAATAGAATACCATACTGAAGTCATGATAGTAGTAGCAAAATGCTGCATTAGAATATGTTGTACATTGTTACATAACCCCATAGGAAAGGCACCTATGAAACAAAAAATCATACATGTTAGTTTAACCAAACAACCATCAACAATTGTGTCAATCAAAGATTCGTTATAAGTAATGATACACCCTAATAAACAGTGTATTATATTGAAATACACTGCAGATAAAGCAGACCAAATATGATAGCACAAACTAAATGAAAGGGAACCTAATATGCCAAATTAGTTAAACAAAATACATTGTTAAAACTTGTACAAAGATTGATGAAAATATTACCAGTAGTTAGAGGAACATCTGGTACTAATATGAGAACAGATTATAAGTATAATGATAATAGTTTTATGATCAAAATATTGTAAACTAGCTGACTATGAATGCATAGCCAGAAGTGAGCAGAGGCAATGTAACCAACTAGTTAAGCAAAATACCTTATTAAAACTTAAACAGAAATTAATGAAAGTGTTACCAGTAGTAAGAAGGACACTTAATACTACTATGAGAACAGACCACAACCATAAGAATAGTAATTTTATAGATAAATTATTAAAAACTATATGACCATGATGGTGGAATCAGAATGTAAACAAACAATATGTAGCAAGTTATTTATGCAAAATGCAACATACAAACTTGTTCAAAAGTAAATAAAAATATTATCAATGATCTGAAGGTTGTCTGATACTACTTTGAGAATCTATGTCACATATAATAATAATAATTTAGTTATTGATTTTTAAAAAATAACTGACTACCATGTCATGACCTAATGTAAAAAAACCCATTACTAGAAATTGAAGGGATCTCAGATAGCTAAAAGCTAACAAATATATTAAATGAATTAGGTACTATAGTTGTACACTAGTTGCATTTACAACATAATATACCTTATATAGAAAAACCATAAACAAAGTGACAATTTGAAGAAAAGAGATAGGAAGGTAGTTAAATAATACTACTAGTATATGAAACACAACCTTGTGCATATACTAAAGTATAAACCCATGTAAATAAACATTTATATTATTGTTAGATTACAAAACCAATGTTATTAGATAAGGAAAAATAGTATTAAGGATAATTATGAATAATCGAATATGGACGCTAAAGACGCCATGATCAAACATTGTTTGGGTAACTATTATTCCCAAATTTTTGTATTAAACAGTTGAGAAATAGACTCAAATCGTTTAATCAAAAGTGTTTTAGTGTAATTAGTTAAGTTTTGGTGTAATAAACTTATTAATTATAAGATTCACCATAAAAATTTGTAAAATCGATATAGTGATTTAATAATGGACGGATTATAATCTTGTTTGGACTTTATTTAAAGCTCAGGATGTCCGCGATTTATTGGCACCAACCATTCAACGATTAGACAAATAATAAGAAAGTTATAACGATTATAAACTTTTTAATTATTTTGTGCACCAGTGTTTACGTCATTCTAATCTCAAACCTAAATGCAAAATTGGTAATAAATTACAAATTTTACTAAGTCAAGGTACTTCGGGTCGGAGAGCTCAAAGAATTCAACCAATCAAATGAATGAAAACCGGCAGACAAGCCACAGACGCTCTGGAGGAGCGTGACAGTCATCTATCAATCATCAACGAGACAAGACGTATCACTCGACGGACCAAATCTATGAAGAAGTTTATTTCGAATTGTGCGCGACACATAAACAGAAGTCAAACTACATACACCTAACCTACATACCACACAGAATTAACGTGTGTACAGTGCGGAGTGAATAAGAGTTAAATACGACCAGTGTATAATATCGGTTGTATTTTCGAGTGTTGTGTTGAAAATAAACCAGGGAGTACAATATTTTTCATTAATTAACAATAAAACAGAAATAATCATTTCTATAAAAACAATTGGTCGGATACTACGCTAATCAGTAGTAGTGAAGTATAATAATGCTGATAAAATTTATCAGAATTGACGAAAGAATTATTTCGCAATTTTTAACTTGATAAATAAACGTTTTTAATATTTTTCATAATTAAAAGAATCAAGATTATTTTAGTTATTACAACATACGAGCGCCGTAAATAGTCGCTCAATTGACTCATGCAGTTTTTTGCTTTTACTAGTGGAAATAAATATTTTAATTTTTTTTTGCGAAAGAATATTCTATTCTACTGATAGTTATGCATCAGAAATATTATAAATAATATATGTATGTTTAGATTAAGAAGAAATCAATGCTTAATATAATTAACTCTAATAACTATTCACGTTATTAGATAACCTAAAAATAATAACCACAATTTGTCACCTTTCTGTCATAAGTCTGTTCTCAAATAATACAAACCAGATGAAAGCTATAATAAGAGTTTTTTTATTATAACGTTTTCTCTTGTAAATAAATAATTCCTATAGTTAACTATTAAAATGTAATAGTACATTTTAGCAGTGCAAGTCAACGCACTTGTTTATTGTCAAAGTAACCACTCTATACTGGGTACTAATTCCCGCGTACGATAATACCATAATTATCGATTATATGGTACCAATTTTCAATTTTAATAGTTGTTTGTTGTTTTCTATTAATTGTTCATTAAATATTATTATAAAACACCACATCTTGTATCTGGCATCGTGTCACTTAAAAGAATCACACGAACTTGGTAATTAACTTATGTAAGAGGACATAACCTCTCTAAATAAAAACTATTGTATAACCTACAGTGTTACCAGCCTTGAGGTTAAGAAGAGTTTCATTTTAAATTTGTTCATGGTAATTATTTTCTGTAAAATTATTAGTGACTGATTGTTAAAATTTTAAAGATTTTCTAGCATTCCAAACAGTTAATAAACCTCAATATTTTGTTACCAGTGGAAAAAGTGTTTAATTTCAAACTTAAAATAGTTCTTTTTTTTTCATAGCCAGTTCTATCAAAAGGTGGCGGAAGAATTTAAATATTCCTGATAATTCAAAACATTATTCAGTTGTTATTTTATTATTATTGTGCATGCTAATCACGTTTGATATTCAAATTGAATATCTCCTTGTATGTGTAGCATGTATGTTACAGCTGAGCAGTCACCCAACAGAACAGCAATATCCACATATGGTAAGTGGGGAGGTTACCAGCGGAGTGCGAAAAATACTTTTAAATTAAAAGATTTAACCAGCGATACCCACACATTTTATAATCACAATCAGACTGATAATAATAATTATAATTTTGGATATTTTATTGTACAACATTATTGTAGATACCGGAGCGTATCTACAAGCAATACCATCAAAACACACTTAAATACTATATATATACATCTATAATATTACATTATAATCTAAAACAGTCTCACCATCCCTCACACAAATACAAACACACACACACACACACACACACACACACATGCACTCACCAACACACATATTCACCAAGTTATTGGTATGT
Organism: Magicicada septendecula; assembly: GCA_034769895.1. Classification (NCBI taxonomy): domain Eukaryota; kingdom Metazoa; phylum Arthropoda; class Insecta; order Hemiptera; family Cicadidae; genus Magicicada; species Magicicada septendecula. The sequence continues at coordinate 306,229,853 of CM068369.1, read as the reverse complement.
GTATGTATTTGATTATATATCTATGCTCCATAGACAGGTCCAGATGAGACAAATACATATTGTACAAACGACGACACAAATAATGTAAACTTTCTGTTATATTTAATATCCGATCCTCGCTAAACCTTCCATTGGTAAACATTTATTAATATCGGTGATACTCGTACAGTCTTCAGTTTAGCAAGACACATCAGTGTCTTCAGAAACATTACTTCTAAACAAGGAAGATTAGAAGAATTCCAACTACAAGATTTGATTAAAACTTGCACAATGATTTCCACAGTTGTGCTTGACAATTTTATTTCTGTAATACCTGAAGAAATCAGCTTACCATAATTTGGTAACAGAAAGGATAACGTAGTCGCCCAAACCTTATCAAATAAACAGGGATAAATGTTTACTTTATATTGGCTCAATGGAAGACACAGATTCTAATCGGCATTTTTGTGGTTGGAAAGTTTCTTTTAGTTTTAGATCCATGTTTTTCGGTATCCAAGCCACTTATAGTATATAATTAGTAAAATAGTTTACCTTTTTCTTGTCCGTCTGGTGGCCTTTTCTCTATATTTCATTCAACGCGTTTCAGGACATATGTCCCATCATCAGGATATCCCTTGTTGAAGTTTTTTTTTAGTTGTTTTTTTTTAGTTAGAACACGGGAGAATTCTCTACTTAATAACTACACAAGATAATAGAAACTGTCTACTGACAATTATTTATCTTCGAATATTACACTTTGGGGGACAGGCCACTTCTAGTGATGGTAGAAAAGAATACCGAAGTTTACGAGTCTCTCGGTTATCAAAATTAGGGAGCGTTGATAACAAACGTCACTGACAAAAAGCCACAAACACCGAGACCAGTACTAGCTACATTCGGAAAGACACCAACGGTAAAAAGTGGTGAAACTAGACTTACTTAACTTACAAACTAGAACCAGACACTTATTGTGAAACATAGTAAGGAGTGTCTCAATTATGCCTGATCTTAGGGATAAGACGTTTCATTAATAAGAGCGGTTAACGGTAAGCACCACTACCGTTAATGATGTTTTTAAAATAATTACATTCTACACATAATCAAACATAAAAAAGAATTCTGATAGTAAATAGAAGTATGTACAGTAAACTACCTCTTTTATTTTAAAACAGAAAGCTTAAGGAAGTACGAGTTCTTCCTTAGAACGAGAAACATGGGAGATTTATTGAAATCGGAAGAATATTACATAAACATATTTTTAAAAGTTATCACGACAGTATCCTGGTGGTCTTCTGGACAAATAAAATAACAACTTCTAAAACTACAACATTGACAAGATGAGACGGTTACTAAAGAAAACTAAAGAGTAGAATATTGACAGAAATAAATCCAACTTAAGAAAGAGGGTAAGGGATATCACAAGAAATGCCCACCGGTAAAAGTAATAATTAGACATCTGTGGGACAATAAAATAGAAGATTTTCATGTCACATTTAAAGAAAAAAATTAACACAATTTTTTATGAAAGACGGAATAACGGGTAAAAATGAACAAAACTAACAAAAAAAAAACGAAAATATGTTTTGTAGATGTGAGTACAAACCGGTTTTTGTGCAAAATGTAATGTTTACACTACCGTGTTTATAAGGGTAATAAAATTTCCTAGCGTCAAGTGTATTGATAGAAGTAATAGCAGGGTTGAAGCGTGCTGCAGACCACTTGCTTCAGCTAGCGTGTACCTGGTCGGTAACACGTTCTTGATTCAGTACCTTCATTTTTCACACCTCCGTCAGCTACAAGGATCAAGACGTGACAATATTAACTTACCCTGAGTATAAGTACAGGCTTATTATCATTACTCAGACTGGTTCGAGGTGGAACAAATCATAGAAGCCTCCTCAAATCATAGTTTACGGATACAAACACTAGCGCATACTCTGTAGTAGGTGATGTGTAGTACTTAGAATGCCGACGGGGGAATATTTTACAGGCGTAAACATTTCCTCTGGTAAGACATCGAATTCTTGAAAAGTACTAGACACTTGTCACAGCAGAACATCACTTATTATAAGAGATGTTACCTTGAAAGTACATATGTGTGTTTAATTATTTCTTGAAATGTATTTAAATGCTATGGCAATGCTTCCGTTGAACAAAAACTTGTTTTATAACCTTCAGCGGTTTAATATTTTAACGGATTGCAGAGTACATTGTTTATTTGGAAGTACTCCTGATTGTAAGGATTGTGTCTGTAAAATCAGCTGTTGCCCGTTATTTTACAACATAGTTGTCTCTGTTTCGAGTAAGAGAATTTTTATAAATTTTAAATAGTCTAATTAAATGGTTGTGTTAAAATTGTATTTTCATTTATTAATTAGTTATTGTCATGACGTATCTATGTAGTATTATTTTCCTACATGTTTATTTTGACATAATTGTGCGTAACAAAACGTATTTCAGATGTTGTAGTGCCAAAGCTTATTAGTTTTGGGAGGTAGTCACCTGAAATTGTGTAACCTAAGATTCCTGTAACATCGATAGTTACTTTACCACCTATCATTAAATTACAGAAATGTAACGCAACGACAATGATTTTGGAGCGTCAATCGTATCCGTTTGTTTATTTTTCCAACGTACAGATACTTTGCTTATACGCAATCGTCTCTTCTAGAAGTCATGTACTGGCGATCATTCACAGAGCGAAGCAATTGAGCGATCACCGTTATGCAGGAATTGTGTTGTGCAAGTGTAGTGCAAAGTCAGCCTCCCTTGTGGCGAAGGGATACCCATACAAGAAAGTTGTATTATGTTTACCCAGAGACAGGAATGGCAGCAGACGTTCACCGGACTTACGACGGCAGCACAGCCGTTGTAGTTATGATTCACGAACGTTTTACATGTGCCGGGCCGTGGGTGTCGTAATTTTTGCATGCATATCTTAACGTTTTACATTTCTATGGCGCTCCGACGTTTTCTCTACACTTTAACCGTACCTACGTAAGTACGAAGACAAGAAGACCCATAAATACCCAATTGCAATCTCTTTAAAATGTTCTTTTACTTCATTACTGTTTTTAAACATTTTTATATTTTCTTTTTATCATTAAGCTACAATGTTTTGACTTTTGTGTTTCACTAGCAATAAAATAAATTTACATGTGTTGTTTTGAACATGAATTTTAAATTTCAATTTTGTTATGCAGCATCACCATCATGATTATTACAGGATGGTTATCTGCTGGCTATTAAGTGAATAGCTCACTATTTATTAAATATTTTCTATCATACTCCTTTGCACTGGATCTTGTATCTCAGCCTAAAATTGGTGTACGCTAAAAGCACTATAATGATCTATTTATTATTTGAGTTTTCTAAGTGGTAATGGTTTAGAAAACCTCGAACTGTGAAGCAACTTCTAATTCTACAGGGAAACGACATGTCTTATCACGAAAAACTTGTGGCAGCGAATACTTCTTTCTATAACAAGTCCTTAGAAGAAAGTGAGCTAAGTGCTTTCGACAGAGGACCATCTCAAATAAATTTTAGACACTCTGATTGGTTGAAACTTTAGCAACGTCACTGATGAGAACACAGATAGACTGAAATCAGGCTTAAACTTTGTCCGATTCTGCAAAGGCCTGTCTAGATTTAATCTACAAATTTTATTACTTTCTAGGAGATAACGAGAATAAAAGACGTCGGATTTTATTAACAAAAACCATATAAAAATTATAATTGTGAAGAATTTATTGTATAGAAAATGATTTATAACCATGCGAATACTCTGCCCTAGTTTCAGAACGAAATGTTAATTTTCCTTTAAGTTATTAAATAAAATGTAAATCACCCGCGCACTTACACACAAATATTTGACATGACGTAAAAAAGAATAATATTGTGAACATTTTAACATAATATAGTTTTTTAAATATAGCTTGGCTCAAAATTAATGACTACTTTACAAAGGAAGAACAAAATTAATTTAAAACAGGTCTATGGCCATCAGAAAATGTTATATAGCATTAGTATTCCACTTAAATGAACTTCATATCCTGTGTACTGTTGCAATAAATATATATATTTATCATGTAAATTTTGTATGATACAACATCACGTCTGTAAGAGGATGCTGGTATGGGGACTGAAAAGAAATTTCGCTTGGCTTGTTAGGCGATTTATTTATCTTATTGTTTTCATGTTGACCCAATGTACTTTGTATTTCTATCAACATGTATTTTTCATTGGCAAACATAATTTGAAAATTACCTAAAATATTTAAATAATTTTGATGTTTTTGTAGTATATTTTCCTTATTTGGATGACATTATTTATTTATTTAATCAAATATATATATATATATTATATATATTTAATTTTTATAATGAATTTACCTCAAGATATTTCTTTCCTTATTAGGTAAGTTACCTTGAGGTAAATACATTATAAAATAAAATATATTATATACATCAAGAAACGGACTGTAGCAAAAAGTGTTTGAATATATTACAACAATACATATACTGTATTTGCCCAGGGCGGTATGTTTTGTAAATAATTAATGTAAAAAGAATACGACGAACAGTTTTAAACAATTTTGTGCGGAGAGTACAGGCTGTGGCCTGTCGAAAGTGACACCTGCTTCGGTAGCGTTAAATACAGCGTTTGTGTGTATGTGTGTGTATGCCAGTTCCGACCTGCATTGAACGACAAGAAGGGGAGACACGTACGAATTGTTGGTTTGTCATTAATCAGGTTTTAACCGGATTAAAATAAACTAATTAATACGTTTTAAACCTGTGAACAAAGACTTACCCCAATTATAAAGACACCATTACATTAAGGAATTTTTAACGAGTATGGTGATATAAATTGTTGCAAAAATGTGCAATAATAAAGACGCTAACTAATTTAATATTAATTACTAATTAAATTAAAGAACAATTAATAAGTGTGGTATAAGTGAGTGACCAGAAAAAATTACGCAAACAATGATATCGCTCATGCTACGAGTATGTTTACGAAATCGCGAAAATGAACCAAAAGTGATTTGTAATTAAAAGGACGCTTACACGAACTGACAATATCTAACAGGTAGAAAACAGTCCTAGACCTGTCAGATCGCCGTCCAGTATAAATACCACCAGCAATTTTGGGATGGTCTCAGACTCAAGAAATCTTCACACAACATCACGCTGCCGGTTTGGCGATCGATCACGACCACACACACTTTACCACACACACCAAGACATATGGAGGAACTCTGGAGGATCAGCAACAACAAGTCGTAGAGACAGAGAACGCAGCATCAGCATAATCATCATCATCAAATATTCAGGATTCTGGACACACACACACAGGCGCGAACGCGCGCAACGGTAACGGCAGATGTACGCAGGTGATAACAAACAATTATATTTTTTGTTGAGAAAAGAGCTCTTAGAAATACCTATGAACAGTAAAGAATTAAAGTTTTAAATTAAAATAGTAGTTAAATAAAAGAATTTAATTTAATAAGAAAATTTAGTAAAGAAATACTAATATTTTGTTGTATGTTAAAATTTGGGTGTGACAGTAGAAATAAATAATAGGTTGGAAGTAAATGTTATATTATTTTTATTTAGTTTATAGCAACAATAGATTTTATTCTTGAGTTTTAATGTTATTTTGTTTGTAAATGAGTTGCTATTACTATTTAAAATTTGAGTAAAATTCAGACACACTGAAATAAAAAGGATTTAAATAACTTGTTTAACATGTTTGTTTAGCTAGTAAGATGATATGGTTGTTTATTTTTTATATGTTATGAACAGCATAGCAGGTTACATTGTATTTGTGAAGCTTATAAAAGAGAATATTTGATTTACCTAATATTTGATATTTTAATATTGGAATATTTTTCTATTAAATAATAAATCATAGAATGATTATTTTGAAACGGTTTTAATTAATTATTTCATGTCAACAACATCTCACTCCTGTTTGAAAATTATTTCATTATTGTGCAACTACATATACTTGACGCAACGAGAAAAAAAATTCAGCGACCTGGCCGGTGTAATACACTTATAGTTGAGTTGAGTACATGGTAATGTATTTGTGTAATTGTGTATGATACTAGCAACGTTGCTCCCTGTCTCTCTCTCTCTCTCTCTCTCTCTCTCTATATATATATATATATATATATATATATTATAACAAAAAAAAAATCGTATGTGTGTCGTGTCGGTGTGTTATGTCGGGCGTTACACTCCGCGCACTTTTTTATACTTACTGATGACTGGATCCTCTGCGTTGATGTCGTCCTGCAAAACAACTTAATCTACTATGTGTTTGTGGGCGCCACTTGGAAACTTTTGTTCCAAGAAAATGTTATTAAAATTAAAATTTTGAATTCCTAGCAGTTAGTTTAATTCTATGAATAAATGTGAACAAGACAGTTTGAGTTTGAAAAAATAAAGTATGTTTAATGAATCTTAAAAAATCGTCTGATGGACTGACATTCGTAAAAAAAGTAAAATTGCAGAGTTACAAAAAAATTATAAATTATTATTATTGACAAGTTTTTTCTCCAATCAAGTATCGGCTAACAAATATTTTATTTTACTCAGTTGAAAAGCATGAGTTTAATATATGAAAAATCTTTACTCTCAGAACGTGACTCCTTTGAACTACCAAGACAGATCAATAAGATGCTTTACAAAAATTAAGTGATTCGAAGGTGTGTGGCATGTGTAGTACAACTGTGTGACAAATGTAACCAGGTAAAAATGACTTTAACTTTGAACAACTCACGTTCCGATGGGTAATTATTCTCGCACTGGACACTTCTCTCGGGTAGTTTTCAATCTCGCCTCTTCGTGTTGACGTTCCTTGTGCACTGAATTTATTTAAAGTCAAAATACGATTTTTTAAAACTTCCGCACTTTCGTAAAACAATTCTATTACATAGGTCTATTACATGTTTTCAGTTAATACGGTTTTTGGCTATTTTAACTGATTTCTATTCATTTGACAGCTTTCGTTATTTACGATAAATTGTTCATCTTTGTCTACTTGACAATTACATATAGTTTTTGTCTCAATTTGATAATAATTAATTTTTACATGAAATCTGAGTGATTGGTCTCAAATCCAACACCTTAATATTTTTTGTCATAACATTTATATATTTTTTATTTTAACTTAGATCCTTTCTAAAAATGTATTCACATCATTTAACCCATTTATTTTATTTACATTACATAGTACAATAATGGATCATGTCCATTAGTTTACAATAAATAGTTTTTTATACCCTATTCAGAGTTACAAAACTTAATAATTAATGACCTCATTTTGGTAGTTACTGATATTATTTGTCTCTCTTATAGCATATTATTGGTTTTACACTGTTCGTCACTTGAATAATATATATGGGGTTTAAGTCTTAGTCATAGTCTGGTCGTGTTTTCCTGTTAATGGTATTAATTATTAGACAATATTACAAAATTTTTAGGACTACTTGGGTTCGATACTGTTCACCTTACTTTCCTCTTATGATAAATTTCTATGTAAATAATTTCCTTTATGGAACGTTCTGTGACGATACAATATATATATATATATATATATATTGCGACAACACAAGTTTCTAAACTATTGGCGCATAGGATATGATAGTATGTGTATTTCAAATTACAAGTCTATATTGGAGGGTTTAAGATTATTTATTGTACAAACACAAGTTATAGTTTATATGGTATATTTGAAATGTACAGAATGTAATGTTTGATATAGAGTCTTTCTTTTAAAGTGTTAAATAATGTTCATACGCAAGACGTGATACGTTACATAAAAAGACTCCCACGATGATGTTGTTGAAGAGAAGGGCCGGTCTTTGCGGTATAGATGGATCGTCAGGTGTGGCTTACAAATGACAGACGTTTCACCAGAAACGTTTACAGCTGGGCTGGCGTCCTGTAACAGCTTGGCTGATGTCCTGTAACAGCTGGGCTGATGTCCTGTAACAGCTGGGCTGATGTCCTGTAACAGCTGGGCTGATGTCCTGTAACAGCTGGGCTGATGTCCTGCAATTCCCACGATGAATCCGACACTTCGCACACACAACGGTACTACGGATTTTATTACTCGCAAAACTTATATAGATTTTAAGACCAAGTAATATCTCAGGTGACAGTGAGTTTAATCAATAACGGTATATTGAGCTTATACCTCTCCGGCTTCTTCAAGTGTTCTCGCGAATAACCAGGTCTACCGCGATCAGCAGACCCCCCTATGAGGAAATCTTGCACTAGCACGGAAACGTCTTGATGGAACTATTGCGTAACAATTTATGATACTGTCACTGCGGAAAATCTCACACAGTGATACAGTTGCACTCACTTCTTACACACGTAATACTACAATAATAATATCGTGTGTAAAGATATAAAATCAATTGTTATGCGTCACACGCATTACTATCCCCGAAGAGTCTTAACAAATCCTTGCAAGCGGTATAATCTTGTACAAGGAATTGTATGTACCGTTCACGGTAGCAGCAGTGAAGACTGCTTGTAATTTTACGCACAATGCGTTAAAACACTGGTGTGTGCAAATGTACTACACACACAGTTCTGAGTCTTCCCGTGTCACTAACGACGAATAGTCTTTACAACACCTTGCAAGCGGTAGAATTCTTGTACAAGGAGTGCACGACCCGTTCGCGGTAGATGGCGTAGAAGAACTGCCTGTGTAACGACAGGCATAAGAAAATTTCCAACCACCAGTCAGCATTCTATTGGTGGATGGAAGTCACATGGTTAGTAAAGGTGACCATGCACTTTTCATGCATTAAAGTGCATTTACCTTGTAACAGCATGCATAGCGGTAATCAGACTACTCGTATCTAATGCATGCTGCCAACATATTAATAATATACATGAACGTAAACAATAGTCCGACAGGTATAGGGATTGTAGCGATACACATGTCTCAGTTCAGCTAAAGTCAACACAACGATAATAATTCACGCACCGCCCGGGAAACGTTTACCATTCGCGCACGCGCGCACATTTCCACAAACACAGTACAAGAATAACAAAAATAATAATGCACAGTCTTTTTAAACTAAACCCTTAACCTTACTAAATACAATTGATAACAACCAAACTTAACCATCTACCAATATAATATGAATGTCCATTGTCTGTGTAATATATGAATTGCCCCGCCTATCATGATCCTGTGATTCGTTGCAGGATTAACTCCCTCCCGCATAAAAAAAAAATTTTTTTTTTTTTAGTTAACAACAAAAAATAAAAAATTTTTTTTTCAATATAACCACAACAACTTCCTAATCCTGAAATAATAATAATACCCTCAAACTAAAATCAAATAAACATCGTCAATTAATACTAACAATTCCAACTGTCACATTGACAGAAGCATCAAATCAAAAGACACGTGGTAACCTTCAAACCAAAACAAACACACATGTTCTTGACACACAGATAACGAAATTTCATGCAGGGTCATAGCGTACACAGACAACATTCCTTATCTAAACTAGATTATTGTTCACTCTCAGAGTCATCTTACATACAACATTTAAAACTGAACTTGACATATTTAACATCACTACACATTCTTACCCCTATATCCTGACATTTATTTCTGAGTTTACGGATCCTTTGTATAATACTTCCTCAATGAGGACGCATGGAATTTACCAATCGCACGGTTGGTATTTGGGTTGGTTAAGATAAAAGTATTTTTTCCAACTTGCTCCGACAGGGTATATGGACCATTATACAGCCTAAAAAACTTCGCGGCTGTGTTGTCCTCCCTTCTTCCAACATTTAATGCTCGTAAAAGCACACTCTCACCAGTCTTGAACTTGACTAGTTTATGTTCCGCATTAAATTTTTCCGTGCGCTCCTCGGCGCACTTTTTAATGCGTCTTCTAGCTTCGATTTTCTTTATCTCAACTGGTATAGGCATATTATGCGTCGCTATCCTTTCAATGTGTTTACCCCAGACCCGGCCTGGCATTTCTCCGGTTTGGAGTTCATTCGGAGTATACCCAGTAGTAGAATTATAATTTCCATTTATGGCATACTCAAAAAATTCTAGGAATTCCGGCCAATTACTCTGGTTAGTATTACAGTACGTACGGAACAACCGTCCCAACTCCTTGTTGACCCGCTCGGCCAAGTTACCTTGCGGTCTCCGGATCGCAGTCAAGACCGTCTGGACCCCGTGTTTCTCAAGCTCGGAGTGCCACTTGGTGTTCGTAAATTGCTTACCTTGATCTGAGAGTATCTTCCTAACGGGACCATTTTTCGGCATGTATTTATTTAGCATAATGTTTATGACAGCCGACGTAGTAGGTCTACCAATAGCATATAGGCTAACATGTTTGGTAAAGGCATCCGTAACAACCACCAGGTTCTTCATTCCACGTGCCGCCCGAGGAAGTGGACCCAAAAAATCAATGCATACAAGGTCATTTTTATTACGGACGACAATGTTACCCATTTCAACCTGTGTATGTTGGTTCGGATATTTCGCTGTTTGGCAGATGTGGCATGAGCGGAGTATGGCCTTTATTTTCCTGGTCATATTTAGCCACACAAAATCCTCCCGCATTGCCAGGTAACATTTATAAGGCCCAGCATGAGCCAGACTCTCATGACACATCCAGGTGAGGTCTTCCACCATGGCGTCCGGTACCATAATCTTCCATCCGCCATTGATAATTTTATACACTACGTCTTTATATATTCTGTACTTAGGGTTTTCTTGTATCCGGATAGCGTCACATATCCGCTTCAACTTTGTGTCACGCTGCTGTTCCATACCAATATTTCTTAGCTTATTTTTGATACTGTCTTCTAATTTATATTTGACAGCTAGAATTTGAACCTCCTGGTTATTAGACGCATGACGTTCTTCCACCATTGGAGGGTATCGGCTTAACGTGTCAGCTGCTTGGTTCTCTCTTGCCTTACAGTACTTAATGGTAAAGTCGTACTCTTGGATGGCCATGATCCAACGGGATATGCGAGCATTCGCTAACTTGCAGCGCAACATGAACGATAAGGCCTGGTTGTCCGAAAGGATTTCGAAGTGTTGTCCAACCAGGTAATAACGAAATTTACTAATGCAGTACACAATAGCCAATATTTCTTTCTCCGATGTGAAATAGTTACGTTCGGCCCCTTTTAGTGACCTACTACTGTGCGCAATTATTTTGTTTTCGCCTTTCTCATTCCGTTGGTAGAGTACCCCCCCAATGGCATAATCAGAAGCATCGCAATTCAGGACATATGTGCCCCTTTTCTCAGGATGGAACACGTGCAGGTTTCTACTATACAAATTTTTAGTCGCGTCGAAAGCATGCTGATGACGCTCCTCCCATCTCCATTTATTACTCTTACGAAGTAGTTCTAACAACGGCTCAATTGTTCCAGAATATTCTGGAGTAAAACGTCTGAAGTAACCAGTCAATCCGAGGAACGCTCTGATATCCCTGGGTTTTGTGGGTTTCGGGAACTCCATGATCGCATGTATTTTTTCCGGGTCCGTTGTTATACCTTCCGCTGAGATAATATGACCCAAAAATTTAATTTGCGATTTCCCGAATTCACACTTTTCAAGATTGAGAGTCAGGTTAGCGGCTTGCAATTTCTGAAATACAATCTTGAGATGTTCAAGATGTTCTTCAAATGATTTGGATATGACCAAATATCATCAACAAATATGCTGACGAATTCCTCCACCTCGGGTCCCAGAGCTAACTCCAAACATCTGACCATGGCCGCTAAACTGGTAACCAAACCAAATGGAACTACTTTAAACTGATAGCATTTATTTCGATATAGAAATGCTGTGTATCTTCTCGACTCCTTGGCAAGGGGAATCTGCCAGAATCCACTTTTGAGATCAAGGCGAGACATGTATTTAACCCCTTGACATTTTATGAATAAGTTCTCCGCATTCGGAGCACAGTCGTAGCATTTTTTTGTAATAGAATTTAGATTTCTCATGTCGAGACATAATCGAATGTCGTTATTTTTCTTTTTAACAACAACCATAGGATTTAAAAAATTGCTATCAGTTCGTTCAATCACACCATTCTGAAGCATACTCTTAACTTCGGCATCAACCTGTTGTTGATAGTGAAGGGGGATGGGGTACGTCTTCCGTACAAATTTATTTTCATCCGTGACCTGAATACTGTGTTCATAAACATTCGTGACGGTAGGATTTTTGGAAAACACAGATTCAAATTTATCAAGCATACTTTGCAGCTTATCTTGCTCATTGCTCGTTATCTGCCTGCTGTGAGTCCGCAGATTATGTGTTATCTTATCGGCAAGTTGAACCGCTGGGCGAGTTATAGTAATAGGTTCACAATCAGACCCCGTCTTACCCCTCCTGCGTCCTAACCTGATACTGTGTTTACTATTATTTACTGTACATTTTAATATTTTATTTGAAAAATCAATGGTCGCGTGCAGTTTATTTAATGTGTCCACTCCCAAAATAACATTATACACGAGTTTCTTGACCATAAGCACTGTGACCTCTATTTCCATTCCCTGAATGGATACTGTTATCATAGCTTGACGGTCAACCCTCTGAGATTCACCCGTCGCTGATTTTATGATTTTGTGGGCTGCTGGCAGAATCGGGATTTTTTTAAAATGTTTCCTGTGCCTCTCTAGGAATCGCTCATCCATTAACGAAATTTCTGCGCCGCTGTCAAATAAAACTTCGCCGACACATCCGTTAATTTTCGCGTTGACAATGAGGTCAGTGTCATTTTCAACGCTAATACCTTTCTCATTTTCCTTACTATGGTTATTGCAAATTAAACTATCTCTAATTACGGCAGGATATAGGCCGGACACTACAAAATTTTTCTTACAATTAACATCTTTCACATTTGATTTATTGAACTGCTTTCTATATTTATAACGGGCTTTTAAAACTTCATTCATCCCATTATGTTTACACCATTTCCGATTGGTAATTCTATTAGGTATTTTATATTGTTTTGGTGACTGTGTGTGCTTGGTTTGAGTTTGATACTGAAAATTTTTATTCTCTCGTCCATAAAAATTTTGCTGTGAGCTGACGTCATTTAAAGTCTTATATACATACTGGGTAGAGTTTAGAGGTGACGAGGTACTTTGCAATCGTGACACTGGCTGTTGTAGTTTTTGAATCCGCAGGTCACGTTCGGCCATTAATTCATTTATCGTAGATATGTGTTGCACTACTTGCTCTGCCGTACCAGAGAGTTTCGCTTCATATTCACTAAGTCGTGACTTATTGACTTCCAAATTTGCCTCTATATTGGCCTTCATAGTTTCCACGGTCTCGCTAATATGCTTTTCTGCCGCTTCTATCATTTGTTTGCTTTGTTTGGATTGCTCCTGTATGGCCACGTATGATTTCTCGTTTTCGTCGTGGATCAATTTACTGCTTTTCTCGGCTTCTGCACTTCTTTTCTCGGCTTCTGCTGAAAACCTCTGTATACTCATTTGCACCTCCTCTTGACGGGCTTTATTTTCCTCTTTATCAGTTTTCATTTCTTCGGACATGGTTCCCCACTTCGCTAATACGGCAGCTAAAAGATTCTTGATTTCTGCAGTATCCGCCATAATGATTAAATTTTAATTTAAAATTTAGTAAATTTAAATTTATTGATTTATACGCAAAGCAAGTTATTATTATCACAACAAGATTAGAACATACGGTAACCAGTTTATATGCACACGGAAAGCAGTTCAAAACATCAACATGTAAATACCTTATCTAACATACAACAACTAATAATCTACCTCCAATATACTGATAAAATCTGTTCATATATGATATACAAGAGAATATGCACACTTGAAAATTATATCCTCAGCTTTTCATATGAACAACACACACACAATTATTTCGTTAATTACAATTTTACGTCGGATTTTTCCAACAAATTTTATATTCATAGACAAATATGTAATAGCGTAAATTTATCGCTATTTAACGAGCCCTACGTTGCTAAGCGCCAAAATATCTCTATGCGACAACACAAATTACTAAACTATTGGCGCATAGGATATGATAGTATGTGTATTTCAAATTACAAGTCTATATTGGAGTGTTTAAGATTATTTATTGTACAAACACAAGTTATAGTTTATATGGTATATTTGAAATGTACAGAATGTAATGTTTGATATAGAGTCTTTCTTTTAAAGTGTTAAATAATGTTCATACGCAAGACGTGATACGTTACATAAGAAGACTCCCACGATGATGTTGTTGAAGAGAAGGGCCGGTCTTTGCGGTATAGATGGATCGTCAGGTGTGGCTTACAAATGACAGACGTTTCACCAGAAACGTTTACAGCTGGGCTGGCGTCCTGTAACAGCTTGGCTGATGTCCTGTAACAGCTGGGCTGATGTCCTGTAACAGCTGGGCTGATGTCCTGTAACAGCTGGGCTGATGTCCTGTAACAGCTGGGCTGATGTCCTGCAATTCCCACGATGAATCCGACACTTCGCACACACAACGGTACTACGGATTTTATTACTCGCAAAACTTATATAGATTTTAAGACCAAGTAATATCTCAGGTGACAGTGAGTTTAATCAATAACGGTATATTGAGCTTATACCTCTCCGGCTTCTTCAAGTGTTCTCGCGAATAACCAGGTCTACCGCGATCAGCAGACCACCCTATGAGGAAATCTTGCACTAGCACGGAAACGTCTTGATGGAACTATTGCGTAACAATTTATGATACTGTCACTGCGGAAAATCTCACACAGTGATACAGTTGCACTCACTTCTTACACACGTAATACTACAATAATAATATCGTGTGTAAAGATATAAAATCAATTGTTATGCGTCACACGCATTACTATCCCCGAAGAGTCTTAACAGATCCTTGCAAGCGGTATAATCTTGTACAAGGAATTGTATGTACCGTTCACGGTAGCAGCAGTGAAGACTGCTTGTAATTTTACGCACAATGCGTTAAAACACTGGTGTGTGCAAATGTACTACACACACAGTTCTGAGTCTTCCCGTGTCACTAACGACGAATAGTCTTTACAACACCTTGCAAGCGGTAGAATTCTTGTACAAGGAGTGCACGACCCGTTCGCGGTAGATGGCGTAGAAGAACTGCCTGTGTAACGACAGGCATAAGAAAATTTCCAACCACCAGTCAGCATTCTATTGGTGGATGGAAGTCACATGGTTAGTAAAGGTGACCATGCACTTTTCATGCATTAAAGTGCATTTACCTTGTAACAGCATGCATAGCGGTAATCAGACTACTCGTATCTAATGCATGCTGCCAACATATTAATAATATACATGAACGTAAACAATAGTCCGACAGGTATAGGGATTGTAGCGATACACATGTCTCAGTTCAGCTAAAGTCAACACAACGATAATAATTCACGCACCGCCCGGGAAACGTTTACCACTCGCGCACGCGCGCACATTTCCACAAACACAGTACAAGAATAACAAAAATAATAATGCACAGTCTTTTTAAACTAAACCCTTAACCTTACTAAATACAATTGATAACAACCAAACTTAACCATCTACCAATACAATATGAATGTCCATTGTCTGTGTAATATATGAATTGCCCCGCCTATCATGATCCTGTGATTCGTTGAAATATATATATATATATATATATATATATATATATATATATTGTAACCACCTTCTCTCTGTGTATGTGTCTTATCTAGTTTATTTTTGGAATTGGATGTTTTCGTAATCTGTTTTGCGAACGTAAATGGTGTTGTTCGGAAGCGTCTGGTAGCCTGTGTGCCTTACCTGTCCCTTCTCACTCTTTCGTAATTCCGGATAGGCGCCAAATTGTTTTTCGTGAAAACTATTAAAAGTTTTTATTTGCATAGTTTGATATTGCACTATTGTAAATTCGAATCGCTCGCCGTCTGGCTTGTTACTGATTCTCATCTGAGTGGGGGAAAACGTGTTGCCAACTTGAGATAACGTTGGTTATGTTGACCCACTGCTAGTAAACAAAACATGCATAATATTCTTTACAAGTGAATAATGGACAGTTGTTATCGGTACACACTCTTTTATTAGGCTTTTGACTGTTTATTTTTTGTTAACGCTTCATAAAATTAATAAATTATACAATGATTTTAGCCTCGGCAATATTCGCTCAATCAGCGGATCGCTGGGTTGGCAGTACAATGTTTATATTAGCTGCAAGACAGTGCGGATATTATTTTACAAAATAAATCTGCCTATAGGGTTCTTTTAAGTCCGAAACAGAGGTTTATCTAACAAGATAACAAAATTAGAACATATCATTTAAAGTACGTGATCATTAAAATTAAACAAGGTTTAAATATTGTGGTGTTGAATTGTGACAGTGTCGTTGGTGTATACATAGGTTATCATTTGGTCATTCAGTGTTTACAAAGTTACTTTTTTATTTTATCAATCCTTGAAAATACCTTCAGTGATAGTGAGAGTTTTATCATTTTAGTTATAATTTTGTGGAAGGGAATTTGTCTTTTATAAATCAATACATTCAGCAATACTCAACGTTAGTAGATAAAAGATGTATTGTCAGTCGTCCAAGTGGTGTAATGGGTTGATGTCGGTTCTTCCTTCTTCAGTCTTGGGCTTCGGGAATGGTTGGCGTCTTCTTCTGGTCGGATTCCCTATATTTTTTGGTCATCTAGATTAATTCCGCGCTGGTCCTTGGTATAGTTTGGTTGGAATGTCCTCTCGCCAGTTATTCTGGTCCTTCTTCATCGTCTTATTGGCACTTATACTGTTTTAAAGTTAAAAATTTGTGCCGTTTACGGCGTGGCTTCTTTCCAGTTTAGCGTCACTACAGTTATTATTGTTCCTAACTGAAAATTAGTCAATATACGGTTGTTGTCATGGTAACTCACAATTTTTGATTGGCTGAAATTGGCTTGAGATCATTGTTAAGATATTTGAATTTTTATTTAAAATGGTCACAGATCTTCTAAATGTAATTAATATTCAGTACTCCCTTTTTAGTAGTAAATATTATTACCACTGTTCATATTTTGGGTCAAGGATTAATTTGACATCCAATACTACAGTATTTACTTAGGTATCAACATTTTGACAGTTTTGTGGATTTTATTTAATTATACTGTTTTTTTAATTTACATTATTATCATAATATTTCTGCCTTAACATGATAGTCTAATTGTATTTCATAGTTTATGTGGCTTAGTCTTACTAATATCAGTGTTTAATTCTAAAATTTGAAGTCTTTTGTAGTTTGACTGTTGGGAATCTGCCAAGGCTTAGATAGCAATTGACTATTTTTTCTTTAATTACTGAGATTATATTTTATTCTCCCCTTGTATGGGTCCTGATTGTTTTAATACATGATTCTGTTTATTTGATCAATGTTTATGTCTGTTCTAGTAATTGTGTGTGTGATTTTATTGGTTTCATATGTTAATTTCTATACTGTCATAACTGCCTTTTAGTGTCATTGTATCTGACTGTATTTATTTTGTTTCCTGTTCATTGCACCATATAACATAGCATCTTATGGTTTTAACAATTCCCATAGATATAATTTTTATTCATTAAAACATAATTCTCTTGAAACATAAATCTTACTCGTTAAAACATAATTATTTACCTTTTATTATCCGCTCATACTCTTCAGTGGGTAATAATTACTTTATAATATCACTAAAAGAAAACAAACATATAAACCTTAATTAATTATTTTGATTATTATAGAGAATCCTTATTACTAAGCTTATCTGATACTGTTTTATTAACTAATGGTACCTAATACCATTTCACTATGTCTTATTAACTCTTATCATGATTATTCATTGTTTTTATCCCTTAATATTACTGACATTTTCTATATGGTGAATTGATACACTGATAGTCTATCTTTCTTACTTTCCTAATAATCTTAATAGTCACTTGTTACATTAATTGACACACATTTAAAACCATGATAATCAGTTATCACTAAATCTAACTTAATTTTAACACAATTAGTTTATTTAGTTACATTTTGGGTGTCTAATCAC
The DNA here is from genome assembly GCA_034769895.1 of Magicicada septendecula. NCBI lineage: Eukaryota > Metazoa > Arthropoda > Insecta > Hemiptera > Cicadidae > Magicicada > Magicicada septendecula. The sequence continues at coordinate 306,211,777 of CM068369.1, read as the reverse complement.
ATTGGCCTCTCAACTATCACAGTCCTTCCTGCGTTTGACCATTATCAGATCTCACTCCTTTATAACTTATAACCTAGTTTGTGCACTTATAAACTTTGATTACGGTTTTATCCGTGATTATCACTTTTTAATGGGGTTTATTCTCACTTCGGGGTATTAACACTAACACTTAGCACTCAATCTTGTTTTAGGGTTACTGGTGGGTAAAGATTAGTGTATTGCTTATTCAAAACTCTCTTACATTTATTTTAAAATGTTCATCCTCCTTACAATTTATAATCTCTCACTCTGTGTGGTTTGACTATGCATGATATGTTTGTGTCGTGCTAATGTGATTTGTCCTAGTTTACTCTATTTGTTTGGGTTAGTGTACCCTTCTATATCTCAAGTCCTTAACAATTAATATTTTTAACTTGTCTGTCTTTACATTTATTATTATCATATACAATTTTCATTAGTTAGTCTTTTCATTGGTTTAACATTAGTTTTGTATTCTTTCTGGGGTAACTTTATTTTGCCATCGGTTACATGTCACTTCCTTGGTGTTTTGGCTGATTATACTTTCACACTTCCATGCTAATTCTTTGTTCATTATTATTCTTATCATTACTACACTCTTGTGGTAGTGTGGTGGCTAGTTCTAGTTCACTTACAGTTGTCACTATTTATATTATTCTTGGTTTATGGGGCTGGTTCTACTCTCTCACTTACCATCTATTGGGCTACACAGGTTAAATCGCCATGCATTACTGTATTTAACATTTGGTTTGTTTGTTTGTTTGTTACTTTTTTATTATCAGAGGTTACTGTTCTGACTACCTTGATATGTCTGATCGTGTTATTATTTTGAGTCACCCATTCCTTTTATCTCTGATTCATCCCTTTTTATTTTAGTGTTAATGATTAAACAATTTATCTTGTCATGTTTTCTTCATTATTGTTAGGTGAAGATATGTATCATTAATATATATATATATATATATATATATATATATATATATATAATATAACAGGACCAAATATCAATTATTTGGAGTTATATGTTAACTGTATACTATAATCATGTTTAAATAAATTTTAATAGTCAAAACTCCACTTGTGTGTAGTGGCGATCAAAATAATGCTTTGTAAAAAGACGCACACGCGGCGGTTACATAATCAGCTCGCTGTGGAAACAAGTGCCACACCCCAAACTTTTAATTGTTAATATTTCGGAAACCAGTAAATTAAGGGGAAATCCATTATAGCTAAAATGTTTGCCGAAATATTAATAATAAGGTGTGCGAATTTTACGCAATATAATTAACGAATAACAGAGTTAATTAATTTAATGTGAATAACTTCTGTAAAAATTAAGCTACATTAATGAGCTTTTAATATGTTATAAATATAAGAATTTCCAACAGATTGTATATTTTAGATTTAGCACAACTTGGTTTGCAACCAAGAAATCGCAATTTAAGTCTATCACAGGAAATGCGGACCGACAATTCAGTTCCGCTGTGTTAATAATATTAGTAATAATATTAATTCTCCGTCTGTGGGAAACTAACATCGTTCTCACGGACTAAGGTAATTCAAATTTTGTGTAGTAGGGAGAGTGTGTCAGCCAATCAAATCATTTGAAGGAATCCCAACCAGCGTGGGGTTTTGGGCTGAACGATCACTCTTCTGCCAGTATTTGCGAAGTACAGACGTAATTCTTCGATCGTCTCGAAACCGTAGTTGGGAAGATTCATCTGAAGACTCTACGTGGTCAACACACATAATTACGAACATAGTAAATACAGATCAACTGTACGATTCGTAATTATAGCATCCAGTCGAGATACTCTTCATTTCAACAAACAAGCTTATTGTGCACTACAAGCTGTGGTCATAAGCACGCAAGAGATCTACCAGACTACAAGACCTGACTTCAAGAATACGACAGAGAGGCCGTCTAAACCATTGGTGAACCAGCTGACGAGCAGAGCTACCACTCGAACGAGACACACTCACGCGCTAACATGGGACGTGGAATCGACGAGGGACATAAACCAGTTCTTGCAGAAAGCCGCAGACGTAAAAACTTCAACAAACAGCAGGAGAGGAGAGTGTTGCTGAATTCTGAACTCAAAGCCGAAATCCAGGACGCTCAAAGCAGATCACTATCTCTAGCAGATCGTACCAGGACAACGAGGGACATTTGGAGCATCTCTACCATCCACTTCAAAAACAGGAAAGCAAAATCAACTTATCTATTTTTCAAACATTAAATTTTCTTTCTTTTTCAATTAAAAGCATTGTAATTTGAATTATTCAGGTGCCACAATAAAAAAATCAAAGACTCTAGTAAATAAGAATAATTCATTGTGATAATCTGTATAGCCAGTATCAGTAGTTAGTGAGTTTTAGTTAAGAATCAATAGAAATAATACAGAAGCGCTATACAAATCTTAACAAACAAATTAATTATTAGCTCATACTGCAGTATAACAGAGTCAAATCACTAGAAAATAAAAGGACGTGAACTAGACTGTCACGCCTAATTTATTTTTGGAAAATATTCAATTAATTTTAGAGTTTTTATATTTTATTTTATTTTTATTTGAATCTAATAATTTAAAAAAATTTTAATTAAATTAAAATAAATTAATTAAATAAATTTTTACTTGCAATTAACTTGCCAAATAACGAGTTAGAACTTCTTAAAATGTATCAACCATTTGAAAAATATTATTCAAGATCGATTCATTGTTTAGACTGTAAGGATATTTGATAATATAACCATTTTATTCTTGTGTTATTGGAGTAATAAACACCGTTTTATTACCCCATATTGCAGTTTTTTATTGTTGTACTACGAAGCCTACCAACCTTAAAAAACTCTTCACTCTTAAAGTAACTTATTTTGTGTGCTGTTGTCATAAATTTGAGATTACATACTTGCGCAATCAAATCCAAAATCTACACGCCCTAGTCGGAAGAAAACCGCAAGATCGGACAGCAGGTAGGTGCTCATACACTCACACACCACAACAACAACTCATATAAGTAGAGTTGCATATGGCGCTCCAATTTCGTGGGGCTCGATAAAATTAAATTAATTAAATTCAATTTAAATATAATTTTACGTTAAAACCAAGTTTGCTGTTTTAACTTTTAAAACAGCTGGCGTCCAACTGAACAATCCCCTAAGAAGAGTTTTGTGATTGGTGGTGGTACAGCAGTGAAATTATTGTATATTTGAAATTTTTATGTATTTGAGATTATTGTGTAGAAAATGGATACGGAAAAATGTTTAAACAATTATTACAAGAAATTAAACAAAACGCAGCTAAAGCGGAACAAGCTAACGCGCAAATGAGTGCGGATTTGACCGCTAAGATAGACGCGAAATTTGAACAGAGTGCAGCCAAAGCTGAGCTCAATATCGCGGAATTAACGTCCAAAATCGAGGCGCAAAAAGTCAGCTTAACCGAAGCATTAGAGAATAGCAACGTAGACATAAACACGGAAATTAAACAAAGTAATAAAGAAACGACCGCGAAAATCGAGGAAAGCGCGAAAAATTTAGACGCTAAAGTCACCGAAATCGCGGAATGCAATAAAGTGTTAACCGCTAGAGTCGCTGAAATCGGTGAAAAAGTACATACAGTTGATACGAAAATAAATGAACGGTTTAAGGTTTTTGAGACCACAATGCAAAAATCGTTTATCGAACAAGTTACTCGTATGGAGGGCCGATTCAAAGAACACATTAGTAGGTGCGAAAAACAAACCGCGCATCTCGCGAAGAAGGTCGACTCGCTCGAGATAAGAATTTAAACTGATGCGACAGAAACGCAACGCCAAGTAAATAGACTTGACGCTTCAATTGTAGTGACGCGATCCAACATAGACTCTAATAAAGAAAGTGTATTACAAGCGCTTAACGACGAGATTTTGAAAGTACGACAGGAAGTACGCAGGAGATCCGCTCCTAATATTCTAGTACAAGGTCCTGTCGATAAAAAAAATCGTGTATATTTTACAGGGGAAAATAACGAAAACCCTATTGAATTTCTGTTAACCTGTGAAAATGAAATGACGAGAGTAGGTTCGAGACTCGAAGATCTAGATAAAATACAATGGGTAGTAAACGCGATGCGCGATTCGGCGCGTAAATGGTATAACATTGTACGCGATAAAGCGTCCACATACGCGGAATTCAAACAGAAATTTGAAAGCCGGTATTGGAATTCCCACACTCAAAGACTTTTACGCAACGAATTAGAATATGGTCGTTTTGAACGGAAATTGGGTGTTACGGCAGAAAATTATATCATCCAGCAGGTCGAGCGCGCGAAGCATTTAACCCCAGCATTTTCAGAGATCGACATAGTCACTAAACTAGCCTATCATTTCAACCACAATATAAGGGTAGCTGTGTTTACGCAAGGTATACGCACGGTCGATGAACTGCTCATTTTAGTTTCCCAAAGCGAGACAGTTTTTGATTTAGGCGGTTGGCGTTATAACCCAGATTTTCGCCGAAATAACGACGGTCAGAATACACGGGTACAATATCATCAGCAACCTGATCAGAGACCAAGTACGAGTTCTACTCCACCCCAGACACCGTCAAAACAGCCAAATAAAACCTTTGAATACAAAGGTAAACCAAATACCGGTAGACCAAAGGGGCAAGGTAAGGGCAACGATGGGGCCCCGATTAGAGCAATTCAAATGGTAGAAATAGCGAGAAGTGATACAATAGAGCAAGACAGCGATACCCAAAGCATTAAGGACCCTAGTGAGAAGAAAAAAAATCGTAAGTTTCCAAAAAACTTGGAAACGGGCGCCTCCAGGGAGGAAGCGCCATAAATCATTCCAAATTGTATAAAGCTAGAATAGGTAGAAATAAAAAAAATACTAGATTTAAGAAAAGTGATTTTTCTCCACAAATTTGTGAGCCAGTTAATAAAGTATTCCAATCGGAAAGTACGGAACCATTGTTTGCGGTTAATACAATATAACAATGCACTCCGACAATTGTATGTCCGGTAGAACAGGAACTTGACGGTAGCGTTCCCACACAATCAGGTGGGAAGACGTTGAAGTGATATCCGGGGACGCCGATGAATTTAACGAGTGGATAGCGGAATATTGTAGAACTACCCATAAAAATGGTTACGATATACTGGACGCACTTTAAAAATAAATAATATTTAGGGTTAATAATAATTTAGTTAAATAATAATTAGAATTAAAATAAATTAGCTGTGTTTTATAATATTAATAATAAATTGTAAATAAATTGTGTATAAATGATAATGCATTTGTAGCGCGGTAGTAACAAACGAACGCACGAGCAGGAAATTGTTACGTCACACAATCCTACCGTTCAGCTGTTAGAATGTAGGTCAAGCAATTAGCGCCGCGCGGTGTGCAATAACAATTGTAAACACACCTCAGCGCATTCCTGGAGCGCGTACCACTGTTGACTAGCAAACATTCTTAAACGCTGCGATTAGCTACTAACAGTTCTGAAAACATTTATTACACAATGATTTCAATTATAACATTATTAATAAGGTGTAATTAGAATTAAGTTGTATATATGGAAGAACAATGACACACATGTATGTGTCCTTAAATAAGTAATACAATGTATAGTAGCAAGTACAATGATTACAAAGTACGTTTATAATAATTGAAAAAAAAATAATTGTAATTAATACACTTATTTTTTTTTAAAGTAAGGAGGGGAGTATATAGCAGGGCCAAATATCAATTATTTGGAGTTATATGTTAACTGTATACTATAATCATGTTTAAATAAATTTTAATAGTCAAAACTCCACTTGTGTGTAGTGGCGATCAAAATAATGCTTTGTAAAAAGACGCACCCGCGGCGGTTACATAATCAGCTCGCTGTGGAAACAAGTGCCACACCCCAAACTTTTAAATGTTAATATTTCGGAAACCAGTAAATTAAGGCGAAATCCATTATAGCCAAAATGTTTGCCGAAATATTAATAATAAGGTGTGCGAATTTTACGCAATATAATTAACGAATAACAGAGTTAATTAATTTAATGTGAATAACTTCTGTAAAACTTAAGCTACATTAATGAGCTTTTAATATGTTATAAATATAAGAATTTCCAACAGATTGTATATTTTAGATTTAGCAAAACTTGGTTTGCAACCAAGAAATCGCAATTTAAATCTATCACAGGAAATGCCGACCAACAATTCAGTTCCGCTGTGTTAATAATATTAGTAATAATATTAATTCTCCATCTGTGGGAAACTAACTTCGTTCTCACGGACTAAGGTAATTCAAATTTTGTGTAGTAAGGAGAGTGTGTCAGCCAATCAAATCATTTGAAGGAATCCCAACCAGCGCGGTGTTTTGGGGCTGAACGATCACTCTTCTGCCAGTATTTGCGAAGTACAGACGTAATTCTTCGATCGTCTCGAAACCGTAGTTGGGAAGATTCATCTGAAGACTCTACGTGGTCAACACACATAATTACGAACATAGTAAATACAGATCAACTGTACGATTCGTAATTATAGCATCCAGTCGAGATACTCTTCATTTCAACAAACAAGCTTATTGTGCACTACAAGCTGTGGTCATAAGCACGCAAGAGATCTACCAGACTACAAGACCTGACTTCAAGAATACGACAGAGAGGCCGTCTAAACCATTGGTGAACCAGCTGACGAGCAGAGCTACCACTCGAACGAGACACACACACGCGCTGACATGGGACGTGGAATCGACGAGGGACATAAACCAGTTCTTGCAGAAAGCCGCAGACGTAAAAACTTCAACAAACAGCAGGAGAGGAGAGTGTTGCTGAATTCTGAACTCAAAGCCGAAATCCAGGACGCTCAAAGCAGATCACTATCTCTAGCAGATCGTACCAGGCCAACGAGGGACATTTGGAGCATCTCTACCATCCACTTCAAAAACAGGAAAGCAAAATCAACTTATCTATTTTTCAAACATTAAATTTTCTTTCTTTTTCAATTAAAAGCATTGTAATTGGAATTATTCAGGTGCCACAATAAAAAAATCAAAGACTCTAGTAAATAAGAATAATTCATTGTGATAATCTGTATAGCCAGTATCAGTAGTTAGTGAGTTTTAGTTAAGAATCAATAGAAATAATACAGAAGCGCTATACAAATCTTAACAAACAAATTAATTATTAGCTCATACTGCAGTATAACAGAGTCAAATCACTAGAAAATAAAAGGACGTGAACTAGACTGTCACGCCTAATTTATTTTTGGAAAATATTCAATTAATTTTAGAGTTTTTATATTTTATTTTATTTTGATTTGAATCTAATAATTTAAACAAAAATTAAATTAAATTAAAATAAATAAATTAATTAAATTTTTACTTGCAATTAACTTGTCAAATAATGAGTTAGAACTTCTTAAAATTATCAACCATTTGAAAAACATTATTCAAGATCGATTCATTGTTTAGACTGTAAGGATAATTGATAATATAACCATTTCATTCTTGTGTGTTATTGGAGTAATAAACACAGTTTTATTACCCCATATTGCATTTTTTTATTTTTGTACTACGAAGCCTACCAACCTCACAAAACTCTTCACTCTTAAAGTAACTTATTTTGTGTGCTGTTGTCATAAATTTGAGATTACATACTTGCGCAATCAAATCCAAAATCCGCACGCCCTAGTCGGAAGAAAACCGCAAGATCGGACAGCAGGTAGGTGCTCATACACTCACACACCACAACAACAACGCATATAAGTAGAGTTGCAGTATATATTGTACTGCTGTTAAAATGCACACAGTACATAATAGGGAGATAATAAATTTTAAAAGAGAAAGGATGCAGATTTTTTATTGAATGAAACAAAAAAACATTGGGAATATCGACTTGCTCAGTCAACATAGAGGTCGATTCCTATATGATATAAAACCATATTTAGTTATATGTTCAGAAAATAATATATGAAATTAGAATGAATGTTATAAGAAGAGTAAAGAGTAATAAAATTATAATTTAAGAAATAATCAATAGAATTACGAATATTAGAGGTAAAATAAAGATGTTTAATAAGAAATAGAAAAATGATATATGTTTTAATAGGTATATGATAAACAGATGTAAAGAAATTAGGGAATTATCATAGGGGCAATTTTGTAAATTGTCAAAAAATTGTATTGTATAGTGAGGAAGAAAATGTTTATTAGTCTAAAATTAAATGCATTAAGAGTAACGTTATTAGTCTTAAATTAAATTTATTAAGAGTAACATGAAGAGTCCAATTATATATCTAATAATAACTACATGAAGAGTCTTAAATTATATTAAATAACATTTGTACATCATCAAGTTAATGTAACAAGGAAAAGAAAATACAGTAAAGGAATTTAAATTGTGATACCAGAGTTTTGATTATAAAATTTAATAAATAAATAATAATACGAGAAATATAACAATATCCGTGATAGAACGACGACAGAGGAGGAAAACCTTGGACTGAAGAAGAGTTTAAGTGGCCATAAAGGATAGTAAAGTGTTCCGAGGAGACATCTGTGTTGCAGTAGTCCTGGAGAGCGGCATTCATCGCTGAGAGCAATAAGAAATTTGTGTAAAGGAACAGATTGCCAAGCCGAATATTGCTTTCGAAAAAAGGTAAACCACAACCAGAAGTGAACCCGTGGCAGCTGGAAGAATTCAGAGTCGGTTAAGTTACATTAGTTTGTTATTTATTTCTTACATGGTTAATTATCAAAATACTACATATTAACTGAATCTGGTTTTGTTTAAAGAAAAGAAAATAGTAGATACAATCGTAAATACGATCAAATAACTTAATAATCATTAACCCTGAGAGAAAGAGTTTCTTTACATGTACTGGTAAATAAAAAAACATAATAACAGTAGGTACATTTATTAATTGTATTATACTATTAAATAATTACAATACCTGTGTATTCTATTGTATTCTATCAGTAAAATACAACAGTACAGATAATGGCGCCCATACGTGAAAGCAAAGATTGTCTTTAAACCAGCACCAAATAACACAATTTTGTTAAATTTAATTAGCATAAAAATTTTTTTCCTTGTAATTAAATTAAGTTATAGATTGTAAAATGGCTAACAAACCAGAGCAACGATATGAATTAAGGAGTAATAGTGCTGAAGAAGAAGAAACTGAAATGGAATTAATAGTAAAGAATACCCAAGGTGTAACATTACATTTGGAACAACTTAATATCGTACTTGATTTAATGAAGACTTTGGATAAGAAGCTAAACAAGAAGAACAATATCTTCCAAGATGATAGTGAAGAGGAACGACTAACCATTTCAGACTGACTAGTAATACAACTGACCGTACACAAAATTAATGATTTAGGCAAAGTGATGCAAAATACATTCAACCCCGATTATGACATGAACTTTCAATAATGACAAAATAAATAATTATAAAGACAGACGGCTTATGAACCAGTACTATAAAGAAACAAATGGTTTCATTCAATGTATCATAATATCAAGATAATCAAAATACAAATTGAGGGATAATAGGCCCAAACATGTAATACTATGTAAAAGAAATATTAGTAAATGATTAATTTAATTGATGTAATGAAAATATAACACACCTTATTATAGATACATGAACCATACAACTAATTGTAACAGATAGTGATCATAAGATTGTCCAGAAAACAACAAATAATAACTTGTCCACAGTAACATTTGATAACAAGAGTGAAGTTCTTTTAATGACAATAAAATGTAAAAACCTATAAAAACCAATAAGTATGTTTATAAATACAAACTATTAAGTGTTCAGTGAAAAGGGTAAACGATGAACATAGTGACAAGTAATGTGAAACATAACATAGACAGTTTTAGAATAATTAATGAATTAACTGAGAGAAGACTAATTAATTAGTGCATAATTTATTTTATAAAAATGTGCATGTTATTATGTTTTATCACGTTGTTTTATTATCATGGTATTTATGTTGTTTTTTGTATGTAGCAGGTGAAGCAGTTGTTTTAAGAGAATATCAATTAACTGATGTTAATTTCATTTTTATGTTAACAAATATATCACCATAGAACTGGTGTTAAACAGTGATCAATTGATTGGCAAAGCAAAGTAAACTAAAAAAAGATGTTATTGCTAAGTGTTAAACAATTGTATCGATTAAGTAAGAAACAGTTTATTTGTTCAAAGGTTCAGTAGAATCATAGCCATGTGGGCATGAAATTAAACTAATAGGATAGTATATCTTTTTGTTTTGCTAAGATAGTGTTATATGTTAAACAGTTTTTATGGTTGTTAAAAGTTAATTTAACTGTTAAAGGTTTTAAACATGGTGATGAAAATAACACCAGTACATAGGCCAGGTAAAACCAACTTTTGTAAATTTTAGATAATAATGTTAGGGATTTTGTAAAACAAATGTGGAAGGCTAAATATAATTATAGTTAATAGTGTACACAACGAATCTAGAAACAAAATAATACATCTCAAGTTATTTAAGAAAAATTCAAATAACAAAATTGTAACATCTGTAGTTCTTAAGTAAAAGTAGGCATGTTTAGTGTCTATATGTCACAAATGTAAAGATCAAAATAATGCTACTAATAGTTTTAAATTCCCAATCAGTACAGAAAAATTATACTAATTTAAAGGTTTTGAACAAATTTAGATTTTGAAATAATGAAAGTATATGACAATGTATATCCGAATCAACCAACCAGATTCCACGTTTACCCTTAGCAACCAGAAATTTCGGATAAATAAAATGAGACTTCTTTAACAACGGTCATAGCGTACAGACGTGTTTATAAAACGTCTAACATAATAGAGAATAAACTGTGAAAACACGTTACAGACATATTGATACAGATAGAGATACATAACACGAACTTGTTACACCAAGTGAAGAACACCCATTATATGAAATAGAAGACCCAAGAACCAGGGAGAAGGACTGAAGCGGACGTGGGCCCTATCTTCGACCACGAACCATACAAAGAAGAGGATTTGGTGACTTTGACATCTTATTATATTGTGTATCAACACACAATTTTGTATACACGTTTTTTTAAGTATTAATCAACTAAAACTACAGACACCATATCACACCAACACTGAGAACACTTACTAATAACACGATTTGAGATTGACACCTTTTAAAACACCACAAGAACCTTTGATTTGGATAATAATTATTAAACACCTAAACTGGACATAACCTATCATAACTAGAAATCATTATACGACTGCTTTTGTGCACATTACACTCTAACCTTGTAATATCCTTTAACTGTAAAACTTGTATTTTGATTTATAGAATAATATTTTGTTTAAATGTAATCCCCGAACCATGTACGCCCTGAGATACTTTATTTTTAATAGAAACATTAACCAAGCATTCTTTTGGTCTGACTAAATACTGAATATTTGCTACTACTACCAACTGGTAAAAAGAAGACGTATAATTTGCGCCACAATTGTGATTATCCTAATCAAATTTAAGAAACAATTAACCAGTGCTTTTCTGAATAAAGGATTTCTATAAGGATATATGTTTGATGTTATATTTGTGTCGTTATTATTGCTGTTCCATTTAGGAAATAAGTTCACAGTTTACAGCGGACACCACGACGGTTGGCAACGGTGAGTGACGTCACGGTAACGGAACGTATAGTGGGAGCAAGCGGCAGATTACAAAACCATTCGCCGTTCAACATAACGCATTAATAATTACAAATTGGCGACTCCAGTGCGAGTTAGTCGTTACATTATTTATTTGTTACAAATTGACACTTCCAACGGGCGGTGTATGTAATTTAAGTGCACACAACGTAACATTTAAATAACACAGGTAACACCAAATTTAGTGTTACAAATTGACGAATCCAAAGTGAGGATTAAAGAAATAAGACTGTAACCCTATCATTAAAAGTTGGTCACAAATTGGCGAACCAACGTGTGAGGCGTTTAATTTAATATAAATTAAATTATAATTTATAAACAAACAAACAAAAATAAACAAAATGAGGAAGCGAGAAACATCGCGAAAACGAGCGGCCGAAACCAAGAAAGTAGACGAAGTAAACATGGAAGACAAAGAAGCAACACCGGTTGAGGAAATAGAAATTATAACAAGGAAGGATCCAGGGAAACAACCAGAAGAACCCACACAAACAGAAGGCGAGAAGACGCAAGAAATGTTCAAACGTATGATGGAATTAATGCAGGAATTAAAAAAGGACAATAAACATTCCATAGAGGAATTAAAAACGGACAATAAACAGTCCATAGAGGAATTAAAGGAAGAATTAAGTGAGAACAGTAATAAGAACTTAGAAAAATTGAAGGAAGAATTAAAAACGGACAATAAACAATATACGGAGGAGTTGAGCCGAAAATTGGGAGAGACTAATAAGAAAATTGAAGAAAAAATGGGATAGTTGAAAGAGAATAGCAAGAAAATGGAGGAGAAAATAGACGAAAATAACAGAGCATTTAGGGAAGAATTTAAGGGAAATTACCAGGAAACCATGAAAAAATTTGATGAACACAAGGAATTATTAAAAGAAGAGTGGAGTAACAAGATGGAAATTAATAACCGGCAATTGCAGGAAGAATGGGGCAAGAAGCTAGAAGAACCGGTGACTGAAATTAAAAGGGTAGAATCCGAGACCAAGGAAAAGTGTGAGCGGATGAACCACGAGATACTGAGCGTCCGGGAAGAAACGAATGGACGAGTTGAAAATATAAGAACCAACCAAGCAGTGATGGGAGAAAGATTGGAAGGTATGAGTACTAGTCTCAATCGAGTACAAGACCAAACAACTGCACATAGAGATGAAATTAATTCTCTAAAAAACAGACAATCTACCGGTGCCCATACAACATGTGAGGAAAATCGGGAAGTTATCGACTTCCAAAATTACAGAAGAAACCCCATGCTATTCTTAGAACGAGTAGAAGAGAAAATAGCCAAGACCGGAGAAGACAGATGGTTTGTGATCAGGAGCATGCTGGACGAAATGTTCCGAAAGGTCTATGACAATTGGTGGACGGCGATGCGGCCGAGTATACAAAACTTCCAAGAATTAAAAAACAATTCAAATCTAAATATTGGTCTGGTGCCACGCAACATATGATAAGAAGTGACATAGGATTGGGCCGATATGACCTGCACGGCAAGCAAACTCCAACCGCATATTTCCTTGGAAAAATAAACATAGCCAGACATTTAGAGCCTGCAATTCCTACAGAATGTTTAGTGAGGCTATTAGCTTACCACTATGGTGGAGAAATTACAAGAGGCCGAATAAACGGACGCATACAAACCATCGAGGAGATGTCGACATTATTAACGGAGATGGAACAGGAGAAGAACTTCCTCCAGTACAGACGAAGGAACGATGAAATAAATAGAAATAATGGTCGCCGCGACGCCCAATATGAAAACAACGGGCAAAGACCGAACAATAGTTACAACAACAACGGTAATCACTATCAACGCGGTTACCAAAACCACAATAGCACTAACAACTATCCACGAAATAATGCAACAAATAATAACAACAATAACAACAACCACTATTACCGTAGCTCTTCTACAAATAATAACAATAATGGATACCAGCGTGCCAAAGACAGAGACCACCAGTACCAGAACAACCGAGGTTATAACAACAACTACGATAACCGATACAGGCATAATAATAACGGCAATAATAACAATCAAAATCAAACATATCGAAGACAAGTGAATTATGTAAGCATTGACGATAGAGATGTGGGAAGACGTTGGTACCAGGGACGAGCAAATTATAATGGGAACCGTGGGAGAAGTTTTCAGGAGGAGAGTAACAAGCACTACCGTGATGAACATCGGCAAAGTAGGAGCTGCGACGACAACAGGAATAACCGAAACTCAGTGACGTTCGATAATAACGCCATTGAGGTACAAGAGTCACAGAGTAGAGACAGACCCAATCAATCAGACAACAGGACTGAAGAGATCAGCCTTGATTTAAACGGACCGCGGCAGTGGAAATCCATCAGGTCCCATCACTGAACCGACAATTTGGGTATTTACTAGGACGAGACAAAATGACTGACGATACAATGACGATAGTGCACAATCACTTCTTAAAAAATGTGAGAGAAGAACTACTGAACGAAGACACGATATCGCACAATAGTTCGAACAATGAGATCGCATATATCATCGCCCAAGTGAATGGACTAGAGACAAGATTCATGATAGATACGGGCGCAAACGTGTCGTTAATCGACAACAATGAATACATCAAAATTCAAAAATATAGTAAGGCCATCTTACCAACTTTACCAATTCAAAATATAATTTTAATCGGAGCCACCAGAAGGCAAAACAAGTCAATAAGAAAACAGGTATCATTAACAGTGACCAGCAGAAATGTAACTATACCTATGATTTTTCTAATAGCTAGTAATCTACCATTTAATCTACTAATAGGCTGTGATATTTTGAGAAAATACTCAGCAATAATTGACATGAGACAGGCCATATTGTCGTTAAAAGTGGATAATATAGAATGGACAGCAAAATTAGTAGAAAATAAAAATGTACCTTCATGCAATAGTATAAGAAAATTCAATAATAATCAAGATGAGTCATGGAATGTAAAAAGGGAATACTTTGGGAGTGAAGACAGTTTATGGTTGGAAAAATTAGAAGAGATCCGACAATTTCGGTCAGAACAAAATGAATGTAATTTAACTACACAACAAATAGAAAAGTTAATATCAATATATAATAAATACCGCTATGTTTTCTCTGATATACCTGGCAAAGTAAAAGATTATCAATTTACACTACAATTCATGGAACCTGTAAATTTTAATAAAAAATCATATCCCGTTGCTTATGCATTAAAAGAAGCAGTGAGGACTGAAATAGACAAAATGATAGCAGAAGATATCATCGAGTATAGCTGTTCCCCATATACCAGTCCGTTAATAGCCTTTCCCAAGGAAGATGGCAAAGTACGACTCTGTTTGGATGTTAGAGAGATTAATAAGATCATAGTTAATGACAGAACATCTCCCGGAGAGATTGAGGAGATATTGAAAAAATTCAATGGCATACAATTTATCAGCACCTAGGATACGGTTTGTGGGTATTGGCAGGTGGAGTTACACCCAGATAGTCGAAAGTACGTCGCCTTTATTTTCGAAGGGAGGAACTACCAGTTCACGAGACTACCGTTTGGACTGGTAAACTCAGTAGCTGTATTCGTAAGATGTATGGACCAGGTGTTGGGTCCAGATACTATTCCATATACCACAGTCTATGTTGATGACTTGTTGATTACTTCAGTGAATTGGGAAGACCATTGTGACAGAGTAGGGCAAGTATTACAAAAACTATCAGACAATAACGTTACCCTAAAACTTCAAAAATCCAAGCTTATCGCCAGTGAAGTCCAATTCCTGGGTTTTAACTTAACAAGACAAGGAATAACACCATCCAATGAAAAGATTGAAGCTATCCAGAAGTTCCCAAGTCATAAAAATAAAAAGCAACTTCAATCATTTCTGGGACTTTGCAATTATTATAGGAAGTTTCAGAGAAATTATTCTGAAATGACAGCAAAGTTTTCTCCACAATTATCCTCTAAGAACAAATGGTCATGGGGACAGGAACAAGACAACTTACTCCAAATGATCAAGAATAATTTCCTAAGTTCAGTTGTATTAAAACATCCTAATTTCAACCAACCTTTCTTTATGAACTGTGATGCCAGTGATATAAGTTTAGGATCTGTATTACATCAAGAAGATAGTGAGGGAGAACATCAGGTGGTGAGTTTTGCAAGCAGAATACTTAATGGATGTGAATGCAATTATAGTGTAACGGAAAAGGAGTTATTAAGCGTTGTATTCGCTTGTGGGAAATTCAGAACCTATATTCTTGGATACCCGATAACTGTGAGGAGCGATCATAAGTCAATATCTTTCCTAAAAAATTGCAAGTTTAACCATGGGAGATTGACAAGGTGGATACTCGCACTACAGGAGTACCATATAAATTGGGAGTATGTTCCAGGAAAACAGAATATTGCTGCAGATATATTGTCCCGAATTAACATAGAACAACAAACTTTTGAAGGGGAAAAAGAAACAATCATCAAGGTATATACTATAATAAAAAACAAATCAGATTTGGAAAACATCATGAAATCAATTTCACAACAACAAACAGAGGATACCAAAATCAACAATTTTAGACAAAGACTGATCCAACAGGATGAAAAAATCACTGCATATTACTGTCTACATGAAGACATATTATTTTACAAATCAAATAATAACCAAGGATAATGGAAGGTGGTGATACCTAAAGCGTTAGAAACAGAATTAATACTGGACTACCATAGTCGATATGGGCATATGGGTGCATTAAAAGTAATGAAGGCACTTGAGGAACACACTTACATTAAGAATATCAACAGGAGAGTTAGAGATAGTGTCTCATCTGTCAATTGGCAAAATGCAATAACGAAAAAACAGAAGGAATAATTCAACCTATTACATCAACTGGTAAATTAGAGAGAGTATTTTTAGATGTGTGTGGACCGTTACCTCGTAGTGGAGGGAGAAAACAGTATAAATTTATTATAATCATGTTCGACCATTACTCCAAATTTACAAAACTATACCCCATTAATCGGGCAACTACAAAAAAGATTCTGCAAATAGTGATCCAACAATACATACCAGAGTTAGGAGCTCCAAGATCAATTATTACCGATCACGGAACTCAGTTTCGAGGAAGGGTTTGGAAGGAGACTTTGTTAGATCTAGGTGTCACGACATATAAAACATCTGTCTATCACCCAAATAGCAACCCGGCGGAAAGAGTACTGAGGGAGGTCGGCCGTATTCTCAGGACATATTGTTTTGATAAACACCAGAAGTGGAGTGACTACATTACACAAACCGAAAGCTTTATCAACTTAGTTTACCATGAAGCAATACAAGATACTCCATATACCATAATGCATGAAAGACTACCACCCCGAGAAATTAGTGAAATAATCAACTTCCCAAACAACCCAGCTTACAAGTTCGACAACGTGAGATTCCACAGCAAACTGAATGAACAAATGGAGAAAGAAGGAAAAAATACAAAATAATTCAGCAGACAATGATCCAATACAAGATTGGAGACAAGGTATTGTTAAAAAACCGCGAATTGCCAAGTTCTAAGGAAGGAATAGCAAAAAAGCTATTATTACTGTATAATGGACCATATGTTGTTATAAAAAACAATAACAATAATACTTATGTCATTAGTGATGTGGGAACAAAAAAGATTAAGGGGACATACAACCAAGTTTCCTTAAAAATGTATTATGAACCTAATAAACAAAGTTGAATAAACCACAAAATTCTAAAGAAATAGTAAGATCAACTTACAACTAATTATTTATGAGAATTAATATGGAACTGAAGAATTTATTATTATAATAGCTCAAAATTCAAAGAATATAGTAAGCTCATCTTACCAACTTTGATAATCCAGAATATAATTTTAAATGAAGCCAAATAAACAAATTTGAATATCTCAGATTTCAAATAAATAGTAAGGACAACTTACAGTACAGTTTGATTATGTTATTATGAATCAAGCGGATAAACAACTGGGAATAAATTTCCAAATTCTAAACAAAATAAGCACCTCTTATTAAATATAATTATGAACTTATTATTGGAATATAAAAGAAAGATGCAACATCCATAAATCAGAAGAAACCATAGTGCTATAAAACGAATAAGAAAAGACAAATGTAGACAATCGACGATGAAAATAAGACGAGACTAGAAACGAATTTACTAAAAATGACCTATCATGGTTGTGAGAGAATTAACAACAACTAAAGATGCAAATACTTGTTATGTTTTAATTGAATGAAAATAGTGAATGAAAAATGAAGATTAAGGGGTACTGATAAAGAAGGAAAGAAGATAGTACCAATTGAAACTAAAAAATGTTATTAATATCGCCACAAGAAAATAAACATCTGAAAGAATCAATGGAAAGAAATATTTAGATCTGAGAAGTCAAGCTGAGTGAACCATCCCAAGAATATATTATTATATTATTTTTATGTGATTTAGTCGTGAATAGACTAGTGATTATTAAATGTGATTGACTGATGTGATAGCTCCAGCAATCGATATTATTTATGTACTATGTATTGTAAGGACAGCGGGGTATTAGGTCAAGAGAGCCCCCCGACTGATTCCAAAATATATGGTGATTAATTTGTTAGGGAAGTAACATGTTCCAGGTATAGAACACTTATAATTAAAGCCACGTATACCAGATCATAAAAAGAATAACAAATGATAATGTGAAAGATAAGATAATTGATAATTTCAACAAAAACAATATTTTATTAAAATGATCAAATTTGGTGGCAGGGTAGTATGTAACATTACATTTGGAACAACTTAATATCGTACTTGATTTAATGAAGACTTTGGATAAGAAGCTAAACAAGAAGAACAATATCTTCCAAGATGATAGTGAAGAGGAACGACTAACCATTTCAGACTGACTAGTAATACAACTGACCGTACACAAAATTAATGATTTAGGCAAAGTGATGCAAAATACATTCAACCCCGATTATGACATGAACTTTCAATAATGACAAAATAAATAATTATAAAGACAGACGGCTTATGAACCAGTACTATAAAGAAACAAATGGTTTCATTCAATGTATCATAATATCAAGATAATCAAAATACAAATTGAGGGATAATAGGCCCAAACATGTAATACTATGTAAAAGAAATATTAGTAAATGATTAATTTAATTGATGTAATGAAAATATAACACACCTTATTATAGATACATGAACCATACAACTAATTGTAACAGATAGTGATCATAAGATTGTCCAGAAAACAACAAATAATAACTTGTCCACAGTAACATTTGATAACAAGAGTGAAGTTCTTTTAATGACAATAAAATGTAAAAACCTATAAAAACCAATAAGTATGTTTATAAATACAAACTATTAAGTGTTCAGTGAAAAGGGTAAACGATGAACATAGTGACAAGTAATGTGAAACATAACATAGACAGTTTTAGAATAATTAATGAATTAACTGAGAGAAGACTAATTAATTAGTGCATAATTTATTTTATAAAAATGTGCATGTTATTATGTTTTATCACGTTGTTTTATTATCATGGTATTTATGTTGTTTTTTGTATGTAGCAGGTGAAGCAGTTGTTTTAAGAGAATATCAATTAACTGATGTTAATTTCATTTTTATGTTAACAAATATATCACCATAGAACTGGTGTTAAACAGTGATCAATTGATTGGCAAAGCAAAGTAAACTAAAAAAAGATGTTATTGCTAAGTGTTAAACAATTGTATCGATTAAGTAAGAAACAGTTTATTTGTTCAAAGGTTCAGTAGAATCATAGCCATGTGGGCATGAAATTAAACTAATAGGATAGTATATCTTTTTGTTTTGCTAAGATAGTGTTATATGTTAAACAGTTTTTATGGTTGTTAAAAGTTAATTTAACTGTTAAAGGTTTTAAACATGGTGATGAAAATAACACCAGTACATAGGCCAGGTAAAACCAACTTTTGTAAATGTTAGATAATAATGTTAGGATTTTGTAAAACAAATGTGGAAGGCCAAATAGAATTATAGTTAATAGTGTACACAACGAATCTAGAAACAAAATAATACATCTCAAGTTATTTTAAGAAAAATTCAAATAACAAAATTGTAACATCTGTAGTTCTTAAGTAAAAGTAGGCATGTTTAGTGTCTATATGTCACAAATGTAATGATCAAAATAATGCTAATAATAGTTTTAAATTCCCAATCAGTACAGAAAAATTATACTACTTTAAAGGTTTTGAACAAATTTAGATTTTGAAATAATGAAAGTATATGACAATGTATAACCGAATCAACCAACCAGATTCCAAGTTTACCCTTAGCAACCAGAAATTTCGGATAAATAAAATGAGACTTCTTTAACAACGGTCATAGCGTACAGACGCGTTTATAAAACGTCTAACATAATTGAGGATAAACTGTGAAAACACGTTACAGACATATTGATACAGATAGAGATACATAACACGAACTTGTTACACCAAGTGAAGAACACCCATTATATGAAATAGAAGACCCAAGAACCAGGGAGAAGGACTGAAGCAGACGTGGGCCCTATCTTCGACCACGAACCATACAAAGAAGAGGATTTGGTGACTTTGACATCTTATTATATTGTGTATCAACACACACTTTTGTATACACGACTTTTTAAGTATTAATCAACTAAAACTACAGACACCATATCACACCAACACTGAGAACACTTACTAATAACACGATTTGAGATTGAAACCTTTTAAAACACCACAAGAACCTTTGATTTGGATAATAATTATTAAACACCTAAACTGGACATAACCTATCATAACTAGAAATCATTATACGACTGCTTTTGTGCACATTACACTCTAACCTTGTAATATCCTTTAACTGTAAAACTTGTATTTTGATTTATAGAATAATATTTTGTTTAAATGTAATCCCCGAACCATATACGCCCTGAGATACTTTATTTTTAATAGAAACATTAACCAAGCATTCTTTTGGTCTGACTAAATACTGAATATTTGCTACTACTACCAACTGGTAAAAAGAAGACGTATAATTTGCGCCACAATTGTGATTATCCTAATCAAATTTAAGAAACAATTAACCAGTGCTTTTCTGAATATAGGATTTCTATAAGGATATATGTTTGATGTTATATTTGTGCCGTTATTATTGCTGTTCCATTTAGGAAATAAGTTCACAGATTACAGCGGACACCACGACGGTTGGCAACGGTGAGTGACGTCACGGTAACGGTACGTATAGTGGGAGCGAGCGGCAGATTACAAAACCATTCGCCGTTCAACATAACGCATTAATAATTACAAATTGGCGACTCCAGTGCGAGTTAGTCGTTACATTATTTATTTGTTACAAATTGACACTTCCAACGGGCGGTGTATGTAATTTAAGTGCACACAACGTAACATTTAAATAACACAGGTAACACCAAATTTAGTGTTACAAATTGACGAATCCAAAGTGAGGATTAAAGAAATAAGACTGTAACCCTATCATTAAAAGTTGGTCACAAAGGGGACCAAACAAAGAAACTAAACCAACCAATGGATGCAAATATACAGGAAATTATGAGAATTATAATGGAAGGGAATAATCAAATTAATGAAGCATTGAAACAAAATATGGAAGAAACTAATGACAATTGTAAGAAAAAGGAAGAAAAATCAAAGAGAAATTGGACAAGAGCAAACAGGAAATGAAAGAGGATAATAAATAAATGAAACTAGATAATGAAAACTTATTAAAACCCAATATTGAAGAACTCAAAAAACAAATGAGAGAAGATAAGGAGGAATTAAAAGGACAATTGAAGGAAGAGTGTGAGAAAAATAAAGAGGAATTTAAACAATAGTTAGATGAGTATAAAACAGAAATAAGGATTAGAATTACAGAAACTAACCAGAAAGTTGAGAAAACTGATGAAAATTTAACTCAATTACGTGGAGAGGTAATAAATAAAATTATTGAAGTGGAAGAGAAATTAGGAGAAAATAATCAAGAAGTCATGGAACGGATGACAAGAGAATTGGTAAAACACAAACAGGAGGTAACGAGCAATATTCAATCTATGGGACAACAGTTGGACAGCAATAATACCAAAATAGAGGATACCATGGGACAATTAGTAGTAAGGGTCAATGAAATAGAACAAAATGGTAATCAAACATGTGTTATACGAGAAGATAAGAATATTAGTCATGAGGTGCCACATATGAAAGGATAAAAAATCCTATGGAGTATCTAAATAGAAGGAAGGAATATTTGCATAGTACCAAGGAAAATAGATGGGAGAGAATTAAGCTAATATTAGATCAAGGGTTCCATAAAATGAATGATTATTGGTGGGATGCTGTTAGAAACAACTTGAATAGCTACCAGGAATTTATGGATAGCTATAAAAATAAATATTGGACGCGATCCATACAGACAAGGGTGCGGGATACCATAGTATATGGTAGGTACAATCCAAGTATAGGACAAACACCAACCTCGTATTTTTATCGCATATTTGCAGGGCAAGATATTTAGACCCACCCATGGGTGACAGGTATGTGGTGGAAGCTTTGAGTAATCATTTTCCTGAAACGGTAAGCTTAGCACAATTTGCCAGTCAAGTCAATACTATAGAAGCGATGACGTTAATACTCACTGATTATGAGACGAAAATGAATTATGATAATCGCGCTAAACAAAGAAATATGAGAAGAGACAGCTACCCTAATAGATATCCGGAAGAACAGAACAGTGATAGAAATCACATAGTAGGAAGGAACGACCAGAGAAATGTTCCAAGATACCAAGATAGGGAAGGTGGAAGAAATTACTACAGAAACGATAACCGGAATGACCGGAGATATGATAATAATAATAATAATTACAATAATAATTATAGGGGCAACCACGCTTCAAATAACTATCGAGCAAATTTTATACGCCGAAATTATGATTCCCGAATCTACAATAGTCGTTACCCAAGGGAGACTGATCGAAATGGATATTTTCGCAGTGAGGAGAGACACAGTGAGGTGAACAACAACTATGAACAGTTAAGAAATAGAGAGCAACATAGTTCCCTTTCCCAGTCAGAAAATAGTCAACAGGAAGGAAGGAGAGAGGAGAGAGTAACCATAAATGAAAATCAGGAAAACTAGAGAAGACTGTGAGTGAGTGCAGTGGTCAACCACAGTCAAATAGCCGATCACTGTCTTGGATATCCAGTTTAGGTTAGGATTTTATGGACAACGAGAGAATCAATAAAAATGTAATTGAGAGTGATGTAGTGTCTATTACCGGTCAATATGGGAAAACCAATCAAAATTTTATTATTGATACTGGTGCCGAAATATCATTGATGAGTATGACTAAATACCATGAATTAAAGGAAATGGAAAAGGGAATCACGTCATCCGAAGGAAAGGCTAATAGAATTTATGAATTACCTGTGAGCAAATTTATTATAGTGGGTGTAACAGGACGAGCCAATCGAACTACTCGCAAACAAATAATGATGAATGTACAATTCAGTGGAAGGGTGATACCATTAACATTTGTAGTATATCAAAATATAGAAACAGAAATATTAGTCGGATGTGATAACTTGCGGAAGTATGAAACTATTATTGATTTAGAAACTAATCGGGTGGTATTTACATACGATAAACAAAAAATACCTATAAAAATTATAAATAGAAATGAAGAGGTAAGGAAAATGGTCAATTCAACCAAATTAAGTGATAAATTTGAATACTCATGTAAGGATAGACCAATCAATAGAAAGTCACTACAGCAGTTAACAATAAATAATCCAATGTGGGAGGAGAAAATGCAAGAAATCAGACAATTCTGTAATCATAATAATCAACTAAACAAAGAGCAAATAGATCAGTTAATGGAAATTTATTTGAAACATTATAAAGTATTTTCAAACAAACTTGATAAAATAGTAGGAGTGCAATGTAAGTTACCACTAAGAGAAAAGGTGACGTTTAACAAAAGATCATATCCCATACCCTACAAATTAAGAGATCAAGTACAGGAAGAAATCGACAAAATACTTCGTGAAGACATCATGGAACTAAGTCAGTCAGAACACACTAGCCCATTAGTAGTAATTCCCAAAAAAGATAAGTCATTAAGATTGTGTTTAGATGCACGTCAAATTAATCAGATGATAATTGCTGATAAGACGTCGCCTGAGAACATAGGAGAAATTTTAAAACGTTTTAATAACGTACAATTTTTTAGTAGTTGGGATGCTGTATCTGGATATTGTCAAGTAGAATTGTATTCAGAAAGCAGAAAATATGTGAGTTTCATAGTAAACGGTAGGAATTATCAATTAAAAGATTACTTTTGGTTTGGCCAATAGTGTGGCTACATTTATGAAATGTCTTCATGAAATATTGGGTAAGGAGATTTTGAAATTTACTACAGTATATGTCGATGATTTGGTAATTGCATCAAGCAGTTAGGAAGAACACTGTCATCGAATTGATAAGGTACTTACCAGATTGGGAGAACATGGAATTACGCTAAAATTAGACAAGTCAACATTCATAGCCAGCAAGATTAAGTTTTTAGGGTTTATAGTTTCGGATACCGGCATATCGGCGGATCCTGATAAAATACAATCAATACAGAATTTCCCATGTCCAAAAAATGTAAACAATTACAAAGTTTCTTAGGTCTTTGTAATTATTACAGAAGTTTCCAAAGTAATTACTCCGACCTAACACATCATTATCAACATTTAATTTGTAAGAAGAATAAGTGGAAGTGGACCGAAAAGGATGAGGAAGTATTCAGTGAAGTGAATCAGAGATTTTTACAGTACGTCATGTTAAGTCACCCAGATTTTAGTAAAGTTTTTTATTTAAATTGTGGTGCCAGTGGAGTAAGTTTAGGATCGGTGTTATATCAAGAAAATGACAAGGGAGATCAAAGGTAATAGATCTTGCAAGCCGTACACTAACTAAAGCAGAATTTAATTATACAATAACTGAAAAAGAGACATTGAGTGTTGTATTTGCAATAACTAAATTCCGAACATTCTTATTAAACAGTGAGGTAGTAGTACAAACCGATCATCAAGCAATAACCTTTTTTAAAAACTGTTAAATGTCACATGGAAGGCTCACAAGATGGATGCTCCAGTTACAAGAGTATCATATAAAATGGGAGTACTTACCAGGCAATAAAAATATAGTAGCGGATATATTATCCAGAGTAGGTGATCAAGAAGAAATAATGGCCAAAGAAGCACGTAAAGTTTTGGCATGCTTTAGGAATAAAAGAGAATTAAAACTCATCGTGGAAGAAATAAAGAAATTACAGCCAACCGATATTAGAATACAAAAGTTGAGGAAAAGGATGGAAAGCACTTCCAACACTACATCACATTATATGATTCATGAAGGAATGATGTTTAGGAACACCGACAAAAGAAATACTGATTGGAAAATTTTAGTGCCAGAAGTATGTAATAAATTAATTGTTGATTATCATGAGAGATATGGACAGCAAGGCCAGAAGAATATAGTGTCAGCACTCAAGGAACACTTTTACATGAATAAATTAGAAAAGAAAGTAATTCGATCCATAGAAACATGTGATATTTGTCAAAAAGTCAAGTTAGCTAATGTTAGATATGAGGGAAGGTGGATAAATAATCAAGCATTGAGATCGCTAGAACAAGTTTTTATTGACATTTGTGGACCATTCCCAACTAGAGGTAGGAGACGTAGCAAGTACGTATTGATTATCATGGACAGTTTTACTAGATTTACAAAATTATATCCCATCACTAAGGCCAATACTTACACTATAGTTAAAAAAATTAAAGAAAAGTTTATAAAGGAGATAGGATGCCTAATGGTATTATATCTGTTCATGGAACACAATTTAAAGGTGTCAAGTGGCAGAATGCTATGAGAGCCATAAAAATTCGTACGTATAAAACATCGGTTTACCATCCCAATAGTAACCCGGGCGAAAGAATGCTCAAAGAAGTGGGTCGTTTATTCCGCACATATTACCATGATCAACATAATAGATGGAGCGAATATGTTAGTAAAGCAGAGGAGTTTAT
The DNA here is from genome assembly GCA_034769895.1 of Magicicada septendecula. Taxonomy (NCBI): domain Eukaryota; kingdom Metazoa; phylum Arthropoda; class Insecta; order Hemiptera; family Cicadidae; genus Magicicada; species Magicicada septendecula. The sequence goes on along the minus strand of CM068369.1, from coordinate 306,185,946 downwards.
AAATTTAGCCAATCATGATAGTACTGGTGTGACACCATATGAGGCAATGTATAAGAAACGCCCACTCAGAATTATCGAAAGTTTAGTTGATTTTACATGGTTCACTCAACCACACAAGGACATACAAGTTATTACGGAGAGTCGGATTAAAGTGAAGCTAGAGGAAAGAGCCAGACGACAATACAAGAAGAGATATAAACAAATAGATTATCATATAGGAGATTTAGTACTGGTTCGTAACAGACAACTTCCCAGCAGTAAGGAAAAGTTGATGAAAAAATTATTTTTATGTTATGTAAGCCCATTCATAATTAATACAGTGAATGATAACAATACATTAGTAATAAAATACCAGGATGGAAAAATTAAGGGAATCTACAATATTAATCAACTTCGCCCGTATAAGTCAGATAAGAAATAAATGAATTCTGCAATAAAGAACAAATGAAATGTATGCCCCGGATTGGGAAGGTGAGGTACGAAAGAAAGAGAATGTTTTAGTCATGTTTTTGAGTTTTTTAGCCATAAAATTAGGCACAATTGTTATTTATTATTTTGATGTAAAACCAGTTGGTTTAATTAACGTTGTTTTAAGTCATCAATAAGTATTTAATATATCATGATTCATGATAATAAGGAACCATATTTGTAATAGTAATAAAAGAAAAAAACTAATTTGTTAAAAGAATTTTGTGAGGTACAAATACCTAATTCATCAGATGTTTATAGTTAAGATTAGACTATGTTGGTTATTTCAAAATTTCACACACCACAACACCAACGCATATAAGTAGAGTTGCAATATATATTGTACTGCTGTTAAAATGCACACAGTACATAATAGGGAGATAATAAATTTTGAAATAGAAAGGATGCAGATTTTGTATTGAATGTAAACAAAAAAACATTGGGAATATCGACTTACTCAGTCAACATAGAGGTCGATTCCTATATGATATAAAACCATATTTAGTTATATGTTGAGAAAATAATATATGAAATTGGAATGAGTGTTATAAGAAGAGTAAAGAGTAACAAAATTATAATTTAAGAAATAACCAATAGAATTACGAATATTAGAGGTAAAATGAAGATGTTTAATAAGAAATAGAAAAATGATATATGTTTAAATAAGTATATGATAAACAGATGTAAAGAAATTAGGGAATTATCATAGGGGCAATTTTGTAAATTGTTAAAAAATTGTATTGTATAGTGAGGAAGAAAATGTTTATTAGTCTATAATTAAATGCATTAAGAGTAACATTATTAGTCTTAAATTAAATTCATTAAGAGTAACTTTCTGAGTCTTCAATTAAATTCATTAAGAGTAACATGAAGAGTCTAATTATATTAAATAACATTTGTACATCATCAAGTTAATGTAACAAGGAAAAGAAAATACAGTAAAGGAATTTAAATTGTGATACCAGAGTTTTGATTATAATATTTAATAAATAAATACTAATACGAGAAATATAACAATATCCGTGATAGAACGACGACAGAAGAGGAAAACCTTGGACTGAAGAAGAGTTTAAGTGGCCATAAAGGATAGTAAAGTGTTCCGAGGAGACATCTGTGTTGCAGTAGTCCTGGAGAGCGGCATTCAGCGGTGAGAGCAATAAGAAATTTGTGTAAAGGAACATGTTGCCAAGCCGAATATTGCTTTCGAAAAAAGGTAAACCACAACCAGAAGTGAACCCGTGGCAGCTGGAAGAATTCAGAGTCGGTTAAGTTATATTAGTTTGTTATTTATTTCTTACATGGTTAATTATCAAAATACTACATATTAACTGAATCTGGTTTGGTTTAAAGAATAGAAAATAATAGAGACAGTCGTAAATACGATCAAATAACTTAATCCTGATAACTTGGTCCTAATTAACCCTGAGAGAAAGAGTTTCTTTACATGTACTAGTAAATAAAAAAACGTAATAACAGTAGGTACATTTATTAATTGTATTATACTATTAAATAATTACAATACCTGTGTATTCTATTGTATTCCATCAGTAAAAAAACAATACAACAGTACAATGTGTATAGTAATACTACTGGAAAATCCCTTCGATAATAATTAGCCACACGTTGTTGGCGTCAATTTGTTACGTACCACTCCTCACGGTTTACCAATCACACGTTGGTTGCGTTTATTTGTTACGTACCGGAGTCCTACCCGTTGAAGCCTCACCCTGCTTCGCCAACCTATTACCTTACTTTATTTTATTGATGTGTTGTATTTGGTTTGTTTCCCGATTTGAAGGCGCCAAATTGTTTTATTTCCAAAACAATTAAAATGATTCCTCTTACCTATTTCTCCTTTTCTCTTATTTTAAATTAATCCAACTCACCTGTGTCTTGTAGTTGATTTGAATTCGTTCCAAAAAATCAGGGTTACCAACCTAAATTTTTTTTGTAAAACAAAATTTTCACCTTGGGTATATTAAGGAATTAATTGTCTGTAAGGTTAACATAAATTAAATACACAATTGATAATAGTCAATACTATATTATTACTGTAGTGTTTTTTATTAATTTCTTTTTTTAAACAACATGAATATGTTTATAATATATATTTTGCTCCTTTTCTTGTTCTTTACTAGCTCAGCAGTTGGCAATAGTGTTCTCTTAGTATTCAGGGTGTAGTTGAGAAAGTTAAAAGATCTTTAGAAAGTACAAAACTTCACGTAAAACATACTTAAATTATATACAGTTTCTTAATAAATTACTTCTTAGGTTATATTTCATGTGTTGGATCAAGTTGGTGAATAGGTTATTAGTTCGTTTTAAAAGAAGATTCCAATGTCCAATAATTTGATCACCATAAATTAAAAATGAATAAAGATATATACAGATTGTCCATAGTTTATTCCTTAAGTGAGTGTTTATATAAAGTTTATTAATGATTGAAAAAGTGTCACAGTGTAGATTAGTCGTTTTTCATTTTAGTTTTAAGTTAATTTATACTTATCACTTTCCTTTACATCTGATTTGTCTCTCTGAGTTCGTTTTTCTTTTATAATTTATTAAGTAGATTTTTTCTTTCAATTTCCAATAATTCTGGTTTTTAAATGCCTTTTTTTCCATACTATTATTAATCATCTCATTTTGGTTCACTGCTATTTTATTTCTAGTTGATTTATTGCTATTATATAATTATATTGAGCTGCATGAATTTTATGATCTGCTCTTCTCTAAATCTTATAATGGATTAAACCTTTTTTTGTTCATGTTTAGTTGTCAAGGCAGCAAGCTTCAGACTCCTATTGGTGGAAAATATTGTTTACATTGTTAGGTCTTGCTCCTGAATTTTTACAAAATTAATAAATATTTTTGAATTAGCATAACTTTCTTATACTACTTTGAATTTCTCTGTTAATAACATTATTGGATTGCATTTCTTTTATAATTTAATTAGAAACCAAACATGATCGGTTTCGGTTCCGTATTTACTGATTTACTAATTTGAGAGTTTCTTTTATATTAACTATTGTATAACTGGTTTTCCGATATACATTAGGTGTCCTTAAATTTATATCATCAATTTTAATAGTATTCCCTATATTTTGTCCTTACTTATTACTGCTATTATATCAAATTTAAAAATTACTGCCTTCTTCCTATAGGCTCCTTAGGCCTATATCACCTAACTTTCCTTATACAGTTATTATAAAGTATTTGTAGAATTTCATAAAGCAAAACTTTTTTTACCATAACTACAATAAATTAACATGGAACATTTAATGATTTATAATCATTTTCAAAATATTTGGCCTATATTATTCTTTTTAACATGCTATGCACATGCTATTTTTCAATACATTTCCTATCTCCCTATGCTCATTAACTATTATCTATTAAACATGCTTTTTTACCCTTATATATATTCTTTTTAACACAAACAGATAACTATAACTATTACTTAACTATTATTTTCGTATTTTAACACATGAACTTTAGTTCTACCTATTCCATTTGTGTAGGCCTATTATGCAGAGTTTATTCACAGTTTGCATTCATCATTTTTTACTCAAGCATTAATTATTATTCATTCTACACATTATTACTACTGCTGACTTTCAGTTAGTATATTTTTCTTGGTTCTGTTATTCACTTTAATATTATATTATTCACTGTTTTTCTTTCATTTCTTCACTTGGATCTAACCACACCACTCACCTTATCATTAACATTGGGTATTTATTATATAACGGGTTTGTTCCCTTCATATTCTAATAACAATATTATTTAACATTACTTAATTTACATTTATGTCTTGGTAGTCTTACATGGGACTACTCACACCAATAACATAGCTTTGTACTTTCATAATTACATTTACTATTTTATTATTGGTTGACAAGCGGTTGTGAAATGGTCACAAAATTATTTATTTTTATCCTTCCCTTTGCCAATCACTTGGGTTTTGTCATCGTCTCCGTCCTTGTCTTGGTTTTAAGTTATTATTGTGCTATATTTTAATATTTTTGTTCATTAATTCCTTCATACGTTGACTTTCTTTATTCCTTTAGTGTTGCAACTCACTTTTTTATTAAATGGTAATTTCTCCTTTATTTTTGGGCTACATTTTGTAACGTTATAATATATATTGTAAGAAGACGAAACTTCCTCTCCTTAAAACCCCGCGTTGGGTTCGTTAATTTGTAAGAGGACGAGTTCCGTCTCTGTTTATAATTATTTATGTTTATTATTAAGTAGTAGTCTCAGGGTTATTTTACTGAAAATGGATCTTGCTCTCGGCTAATTGTTATTATTCAATATCAAATTTAATTTTATTTAACTGTTTAGTGACTTATTCCCCTCAATTCAACCTATTGTTGAATCCAGGATTGAATAAGCCGGTTACTTACACTTCTTTCGTCGTATTAGCTATCTGTTTAAATAGTTTAATTTTATGTATTATATTCACTGTTAGGATTATTCCATTTGACGTTCCGTCGACTCTTTGTTGATCAGCGGTTGTGAGGAGATCAGTTGTTTCTTCCTATACACTAACATACACAAACATAGACATGGCATTCATAATATCTCATGTATAATATTACTTTATAATATTGTAAATATATAGGTCTATGCGGTTGTAAACAAAACATGGAATCACTCAATTTGAATGATTCGCATTCTCAGCATGGTACCAACCGCCTCGTTCTTCTCCTCTAAGCTGTATTTACTGATACAATAAAGGTCAACTCTTTCACTGGTAAAAATAATAATGGTGATTTATTCAAATAGCACACAGGGAAATTCAATACAATAAGGCGTTTTGCTCTTCTTTTTAGTTAACAATTAATATTTTAAAAGTGAACATGGACTCTAAAACAAATGATGAGCTCGAGTTGGCATGACTGCCTCTGGTTAGTAATACAATGTGTGTTGACAAACATATAGGTTATGTCGTATTGTTCGACTTGAGAATTTAATAATGATTATAATAATAAAAGTAGTAGGTTCTTTTAGACTGCAAAATACACTTATTTGAAATAATAGCTACGGCTATAACAAACATATAAGATAGGAATTCATTGATTATTAATGGAAAAAGATAAAATATGAACTACTGTTCATGGTTAGGCATATGCTTCATATATTGTTAGTGCAACCTTGTTTGGTTAAAAGTAGTGCATTATTTATTATTGATTAATAGTAATTGTGATAATCCAATATCAGGTACTACGATCATTTGTAAAATTGGATATTCCTATTTCAGGTAAAGGTAACTCATTTATTGTAGTTATCGCACTCCGGCGAAACTCTTAATTGGATTTAGTAACAAAATATTTCATACTCCCATCTACTGATAGCATAAGAGCACATATACTCTTCATTGATATCACAATGTCTTTACTTATTCTAGATATTTACAGTATACAAATAGTTAAAACTGTCATTAATCAGAACGTTCAATTTCGACATTGTTCATTTGTATTTATCAGCTCCCTTCTGTTAAGGATAGGGAATTTAATTGTTTCTATAGGTCAATTTGAATCGCATTTAGCGTTCAGTTATTTTGCTTATAAACTAATCATAACATTATATTTGTGGTTATGAATACTTGCGTCTCTTGTCGTTCGAAGAGTTAAAATTTTTTTATTATTAACACTTTTTAATTAATTAAAATTTATTAATTAATTATTTAAAATTTATCACTACACTTCACCCACTCCTATGCGCATAAACTCCGAATAAAGTACACTTGTAAATATACTGCACTGATTCTTCAATGTAGGTAACCTATATCTCAGTTTGAGGATAATATGGTTGACGCTTGGTTGCTGTCAAAAGCACGTTTTTCTGGGGCGTCGATGAGCGTGCAGTTCGCTTCGTTGTTGTTGAAAGACTTTCCCTGGTTCCTCCGTCGGAATGATGAATTTCGGATTTTTTATAGGCTCTGATTGGTCAGTTTATTTCAATTCGTTTATTTACGGTAGACTTCGTCAAAACAGACGCTCTCATCAGCGTCAGTCTTTGGGAACAAGATTAAGAAATTCTGGTTCACACACCCACGCGAAAGGGCTAAGCACAATACAATTATTTTTAAAAGTCTAATATCTTCCTTATAATTGTACTGAGGATATTGTGCTTACTCTCATTGTTCGTGATTTTGAAAGACGATTAATTTGAACCCCCTCATCATATATTTCTGGTTAGGGTTAGCTGACTTAGCACTTAGCATTTATACTTAGTGTCCATTAAGCCATTAATTATCAATATTTTATGGTTTTTATTTTATTTTCTATGGTAATATCTCGTTCTTAAGCTACTGTACAATTTTCACTTAAAACTATGTCTTAATATTAACACTATGTCCGTTTTCATAGATTCACACTTAAACTTATTGTCATACATTTTTGTTTTTCTTATTACCTAGTAATAAGAGTATTTAATTGAATTTTAACATGTTGTAATTAAATATCGATGGGTTAAGTTACTACTGGCAGTGTTCTTTTTCCCTACATTATTGGTTTAATGCCTTAATTATCACTTATGAATTAGGCTTGTTATGCCTATATGGCGTTACTTTGTAGTATGCTTGGTATCATAGCCATTTTAGTTGTATTATTTTCGAATTGATAACTGAAATAGTCACTATGACCTTATCGTTATTGTGATGCAGTTCACTCTGCATTTGATTCTGTTATTAGCTAGGTTTGGTGGCTGTAAATTTTACTTGCAGCTAACTGTCACTATGGTTTAGTTATAATTACATTTATATAGACTATTTAAATGGTTATTTTGGTTGCAATTGCTCATATGAACAGTATTCTGTCTGACATCAGGTCATTAGTTGAGTTACTATCTTTGTATAATGTGTTTATAACATGATTTTGGTTGCATAATGTCTCTTTGCCATTACAAGCATTTTGTCATATTTGTATTACATAAATATAGCTTTTATATCCTGTTATACTATTAGCTATCGTGTACAAAACATTCCTTATATGCTCTATTTACTTCCTAGCTCATTATATTTTGGTTTAACATTGTTTTGATTTAGTTTTTATCAAGTTTTACTGGAAACTGGATGCCCAGATTAGGTTATGTTATAGGTTCAGTGAACAGTAATGTGTTGTTTATGGCTGTGTATTTCTATCTTAGTCTATTCGACTGGTTTTCTTTTCATGTTTGCACATTGGTTATTGGTTATCAATAGTTCACATTTAGTTTACTCCTGTATTATCTTATTTGTTGTTAATTAGTGGGTTTGTATGAACATCATTCCCACTGTACAATTGGTCACTCACTATTTTGGGACTTATTCCTCTGTTTATTCTATAACTACACATCATTTAGCTATCATAAACTCATCTTGTCCTTATTCAGTTTGCTTGTGACTCTTTATTTACAATATTTAGTCCTTATTTACAATAATGTGTTTCACATAGACAATGAATGTATTCATTAAATAAGTTGTTGTCAGTGTTGACTTTACCATACAGCTTAGGGATTTATATCATGTAATTAATTAACACTTCTTCCTTCTTCTTAATACTATTATTCTTTCAAAGGTTTATGTTAGTTTGTCATACTTCAATTTCCTTCCCTTGTTCTTGTGTTTGGTCTGGTTATCTTCCTTCTTCTTTCTTCACTGATCTCCTTCTCACTATTGTTCATTTTTATATATGATGTGGTTCTCACTAGTCTTCTTCACATAGTTTCTTCCTTCTTCTTTCTTGAAGTTGTCCTTGTTGTATTCTTCTTCCTGACTCTTCTTTCTTCTTTTGTTGTCTTGTGTCCTTCTCACTGATCTATTCCTCCTTTGTGGTTTTATGTCCTTCTCACTGATCTATTGGGTATAGTATGTCGGTCGTCTCGTCTTTATTCTTCTTTTCTTCTTTATTGGTGCATTTACTAGTGAATTTCTTTCAATGATGCTTCATTTATTTAAACTTATGGTACTTTTTCTTTAGTACACTTAGTGGTATTCTAGACCTTTTAATGTATTTTTACTAGTGGTGGCCTTTAAATTAATTTTCAGTACTTAGGTGGATGTGGTGTCATATGTACTGTTACAATATATATATATATATATGTGTGTGTGTGTGTGTGTGTGTGTGTGTGTGTATATTGCAATGGAACATCGCAGAAAAGGGTCTTTGTAGCTACGACTACATGCTTTTATACAATTTATGACGTTAAAGACATGGTGAAAATTCATTTTGTTAAAATTTTGTAAAATAGCTATAAGTTTTGAAATAAGAAATGGGTAATTAACTGTTGTATGTCAAAATGCCCATAAATTTATTTTCTGTCATGCCAAGTGCGAATTTAGTGCGTGAGTGCGCGTGTGCGCGTTTTATTCGTATTTACATGAATAACTCTGGTGTAAATTAACGTATCAAATTGAAACTTGGACAGCTCATACTTCTGAATTAGCGCTACATTTTTCATATGCCAAATACTCAAAACATATTATTTTAATATGTATTTTTTACAGAATTCACTTTTCTGAAGAATCTGTATCTTCTGAAAGTCATAAAATTTTTAGATAAAATCTATACATGCTTTTGCAGTCTTCAGCAAAATTGATCAAGACATATATATATCTATCTAACACATCAATCACGTGCTATGGGTTTTAACCAATCAGAGGCTCCAATTTTCATTCAGATTGGTCCCTCGTGGAAAAAGCTTCGCTCAGTTCAACCTAAGTGCTTGGCCTTAACACACGTTGTCTCTGTGTGAGTTTTCGTGTCAGTGTATACGTTCTACATAAGGGTTACGAGTACTGGGTCTTAGCAACGAGTTGCCCGTTTGCTAGATCGATTAGATATTATAACTCAAACTAATTTAATTATGAATTAAGTAGTGCTATCTCGCAATAGTCAAGATTTTCCGCATAGGAATCTATGTATTCCGAAATACATCTGGCTGAACTCGAGGACACGTCAAGATACCAGAAGGTGTACGTAAAACCCACCGAAATTGAATTAATAATAGTTAAACACATTATGGAGCCCTAAGATAAATGAGATGAACTATATCGGTGAAACGGCATGCGTGCGTGTGTCGCGAGAGTTCTACGTGTCAGCATTATTGCAGCTGATCCAGCAGGCGACGAGTGTAGCAGTGGAGCAGTTCAACGTTTCGTCAAGGAAATTCGTCGAACAAGTAAAATAGACTATAAGAAAGAGAAACATTCAAATCATTTTACAGACACTATTTAAATTTAAGAATAAATAATTTATGTTCAAATCACAGACCATATTAAATTTGTTTTAAAATATATACCTAACTCCAGATAAAAGACTCTGATATTATTTTGTTCCAATTTACTATGCTTTCTATTTGTTACGTTGCAATATATTACAACAACACTTACGATTTTAATGTGTTAGCCCCACGTTTTTTTGGAAGCCATTTACAACACTTTTAACGAGTTTATTTATTTATTGTGCGACAAACCTTTACTTAACACTACAACACATTAAAATTCGTGTGTTGATATGATGAAAGGTGTAATCGTAATAATAATAACGCTATGTAATCTGATTAAAAATCATTTCAATATTTATTAGTAAATTTTCTTATTTGTTACGAATCAAAATCATTATTATTTGCACGTCTAATAATTACACATAATTAATAATCTTATATTACACATAGACATGTTATACAACATTATATTCTAATACATCGTTATAATTTTATATTGCTCTCAGCTAGCTCATTTGTATTACACTGATTAGATTATCTAATTTTCTAATCATCTAATCTCCTTTTAAATTACTGCATATGCATTACTTTCTAATACAATTTTCTAATGACTTTATCAATTTAAATACGAAAAATTATAGTTTTGAAATTATATCTTTTACGTTACAGATAAAAATTATCGTTAAACACTCTTTAAATATTACATTAATTATTATACAAACAAATATTTATTGTTATACAATTAATTAATTCATATTTGAATTGGAATGTCTCTTTTTTCTTTGTTAATTATTGTCTTTTGATTAAGTTTCGGTTTTCAAGTGCATGGTTGTTTGTCACCTTATTGTTGTGGTACATCGACAGCGTGTCCTCTTCCGTCCTTGATACTGGATGCTCCTATGTCGTCCTGAATTTCTGGAGTCTTGGAGTCCTGGTCCTTCGTCCGTCGTATTCTCGTACTCTGGATTACTGCATGTACTTGGCTGCTCCCTCGTCTCCAGTCATGGTCTCAGTTTGCAAGTTGTCCCGCGAACTAATGAGTAGTCGTGAAGTTCCTGACTGCTGATGTGTTTGAGATGTAACTGTTGTTGTCTCAACGCAGAGTCTCTGGCTGCCATAGTATTTGATCAAGAAAAGAGTTGTACTCGTCAAGCAGAGCCTCCGGCTGCTACGATGGTTGATTGAGGAAGAGAATAATGTTAGCGCGTCTCCGGTATTTATACCCAGGGCGCCAAACTCATGTCTCGACAATATTCTGCATGTCTGAGATTGTCGAGAGCGTCACTTCTAATCCACGATTCTTGTCACAATTAATTCGCTCGTCTTCGCGAGTTGCGAAGTCTTTTGCACATTACCCAATATTCATTCTGTCGGTAATTTATATATGTTCATCATGCACAAACCGTTTTTCTTTATCTTAGTTAACATAAGTACTATTTATTTTTAATCTCCAATAATTACACTTTTTATCCGTTCTTCACTATTTTTTATACATACATTTGTCTAATTTTTATACACATTTTGGTGTACTTAGTTTTGTGGTATTATGCACACAAGTATTACAAATTAAATAAATGCAAATAATTGATAGCGTTCCTGAAGGTTTGACGCTTTTCAGGAATGGACAGTTCGCACACACATACGTAACATACGTGTGCACACAGAGACAGAGGAGCTGGTGTGTTTCACCTGTTCCAACCTGCACGTTTGGTCGTTCAATTTGCAAGCTAAACTATTATTATTAACGAAATGAATTATTTATTTATTCTAATTAATTCTTTTAATTACTTCGTGCAATGCACAGTAACCTATATATTTTTACTGTTGCAATATATATATATATGGTGGCAGATTCCAGTTTATTATTTTTTCTACTAATGTTACGTTCCATTGTTTAGCAGATCAAGTGCACTAGTGAATGTGATGCAGTTACTGACTTAAACATGACCAGTATTTTTATTCTGAAATTTCCTAAGAGTCTTACACATCCGTTCCCTCAGATAGTGTTGGAACAGCCAAAAATATTAGCGTATAAAATTCATATTACAGTACACAAATATGTATATACCCTTAGATAATTTATTTTCATGTTTAAGTATTATTTAAATGCGATAAAATTATACTAAACATAAAACATTACGCTGAAAAATAATGATCTATAACCATTTTATAGAGAATATGTCTAATTTTAATTTAGGATCGGCCACATCACCTTTCTCAAATAATAAGAATAGAAAGAAATCGTTATATAAATTTAAATACAGAGCGGACACTATTAAACAGGACATTTGGAATATAAGTCCGGAATTGTACAATATTTTGAAGTGAAAACTTCTATAGCCACGTTGGGCAATTTTTGGATGGGTAAAATCTTATGAGTTCGCGTAACCGACATGCTAATGCCAACATGATAATGTCGGTATGCTAATGTTAACAGTATATGTGTAGCTATAAGTATGACGTGTTGCGCGTGGCCAGCAGTGAAAGTATAGATTATACTTGTGTGTAATACTATTATTTATACTATTTAACACACTTTTATCGTTTACGTACTTTATTTTGGAGTTTCTTACACTGCCGAATTTGATATCGCGTGTTCGATCCCTAGCGCGATTTTTGGATGGGTAAAATCTTATGAGTTCGCGTCACCGACATGCAAATGCTAACAGTATATCTGTAGCTATTAGTATGACGTGTTGCGCGTGGCCAGCAGTGAAAGTATAGATTATACTTGTGTGTAATACTATTATAATACAATTATATTATACAATTGTAATACTCTTTATACTATTTAACACACTTTTATCGTTTACGTACTTTATTTTGGAGTTTCTTACGCTGCCGAATTTGCTATCGCGTGTTCGATCCCTAGCGCGATTTCAGCTTTCCGTATTAACAATTGACGCAATACTTATGATCTATTTTACATTATTTTTATTCTTATTAATTACTTATACTATATTATATGATATTTACATAATTGTTATTTGTCCGTCTGGCTGTTAACTTAGGGTTTTTCGTCATGTCTAATGCCGAAGTATGTATTTTTAATAGTTTTTTGAAGTGAAAACTTATATAGGCACGTTGGGCGATTTTTATTACTGTAAGATTGTAACATTAGTGCTGTGTACATGTATATAAGTAAAGTTAAATTGACTACGTGGAAAGTTTAATGTGTGTATACTGTGTTTTAGTTTGATCATTATTTTAAATGTTCAAATGTAGGATCACTGTGCAGTACAAAAGTGAGTACTAAATATGTTAATATTTTTATATAGAAAAATGAATAAGATAAACAAAGCATGTATTTTCAAATATTTCCAATATTCGTATCAATATTTCCGTTTAAAAATTTGAAATTATTTATTTTTTATTTTTGATATTTGACCTCTGCCATACATCATGCAATGAGTATTTCATAGTGGCTTAGGAATTATCTTACTAGCGTGATAAAACAAATTTCTAGTTGTTCCGTAGTATTTTTGCCGCGGATTTTAAAATTAAAAATCTATAAAATTTTATAATAATTTTAGTTTTGTGTGTTGAATTTTGAAAATATGGTTACTAATTCAAAATAATTTTTTATTAGCTTATATTATCGAAATTTTGCATTATGTCAATTAAGTTGTATTTATATTTTGTACTGGGCTTGCGCAGCCCATCATATGTTTTGATTAATAAGTAAACCATATAAAAATGTATATAATTGTTGCTCGGAGTGTCGATAGATGTGAAAACCAGACTGATGTTAAAGATTTTAATTTACAAAAAATTTTAATTTTTGATACTACAATTAATTTGAATATCCAAAAAAACCACTGTTATTTCATAGTTTTAAATTTTAACTTCTGTCGGCAGTCCTCAATAACTGCCTATTTTTTAATTTTAATTATGAAATGTTCCAATGCCAAAATTGTGGCAGTTCTGTTTCTCATGTACGGCCACGCTTCATGATTTGGGAAAAGTAGGACTAGTAACACACGCTATGTTCTTTACGCGGTCAATGTAGCTGTACTTCCTAAGTCATGTCTGTCCATCTTAATGGAGACCTTCCCCTCCTTCTATAATTATAAGATTCTCCATTTCTCTTTCCTACTTGCTTCCCTACGGCAAACGTGGGAATCGATTTATTCAAATTCTAGTCGTACGCTATATCACTAAGAACAAATGTGTTTTATGAGACGAGTTATTGACTGCACACAATTACACCTTATTTTGATAGCCAAAGTATATTATGAGTACACAGTAATAAGCTATCAAAACAAGCACGTTCATACAAACAAACGCGTAAGCGTGACATGAAGTGAGTTTTTACAAGTTAAAAGACTTGAACTATGCCACTGTAGGTAGAAAGCAGGATGTTGTTCCTAGGTTATGAAATGTTGAAGAGGAATAAATTAGTTAAAAAAAATATATATATATATATTCTGTAACGTTATATACTTTCTTGTCGTGTAAAAGCCCCAAGTTGCGGTGCCAATTCTGTAACGTTATTTAATTACGATGTTGTTGCGATTCTGCTCGATCGTGTTTAATTATTTGAATTGACCAAATACACTGTTACTCACCGTCTATGGCCTTTCCGTAATGTTATTTCGTGTTTACATGTTTCGAGGCACTTGCCTCATCATCAGAACTTATAAAAACTAATCTATGTCATAAATAATGACACTTGTCAAAATACTAAAACACAATACGGCAATTAAACTATGTACAGAACTTGCTTTAAAAATGTTAGGTGTGCCTTGCAAGACAACACGCGCCGTACTGACGAAATCTAAGCTTTATCTCGACCATATCGCATAGCGGTATCGTACAGTATATTTGATTTATATTGTAATTGGTCGTTCAACACGTGTGGCTTGGTACTGGCGTCGTTGTATGCTTTGTAAATCTCATATTCTTCAAAGGCGTTCAAATAACCCCCTTTATTGCAGAAATGAAGGGGTATTAAATTCGACCTAAAATCCGTGTAACTGTGATTGTTGGCTATAAGGTGCCTGGCGAAATTTGACTTGATATTGTCAAAGTTGTAAACTCGTGTAGGGGGTCTATGTTCAGAAAATCTTTTCAAAAAACCTCGACCCGTATGGCCCACATAAAAAGCCTCACAGTCGTTGCAGACTAGCTTATAAACTCCTGTTTATAAATTATAAACACGAAATAACATTACGGAAAGGCCATAGACGGTGAGTAACAGTGTATTTGGTTAACAAACACGTGGCTTGGGACTACAATAGGAGTTATTCCATTTAAATCTATTTGAATTGGTTAATTTTGTAAAAATGGTTTATTTATGTGTAATAGAAAGGTTTGATAACGAATTATTTAATAGCTCTTCTTTGCATTGAGTGGTTCGTTTAAATTGAAGCTCAGTTACGAATTGGTCAGGTTGACTTCCTCGCAGGCGCCTGTGGATCGTGTATTTCGTCGTAGATTCTATTATTGCTGAAATAAACACAAGTTATGTATTCACCATGTACTTACTGAGCTTGAAGGTCTAGTTCGTTAACAAATACGTTAACAAGCGAATAGATAACTCGATTTTAAAATATCTCTGAGTTAAATGGTGCCACCTGTGGAAGTACTAATGGTTACCTAACACGTATCAGTATTTGAATTATGCAAGATATCCGGGCTGTTTGGCCGTGGTCCCTGGTTTAAAACAAAACCAATCGTTTCGGCAGCTGCACTGGCTGCCATCATCAGTGGTATAAAATTTCTGCACTTTGGGTGTCTACGTGCAGGCCCACAGTACTAGACACCCAAAGTGCAGAAATTTTATACCACTGATGATGGCAGCCAGTGGAGCTGCCGAAACGTTTGGTTCTGTTTTAAACCAGGGACCACGGCCAAACAGCCCGGATATCTTGCATAATTCAAATGACACCGGCCGTGAAAGCCTAAGGAATAATTTACGTATCAGTATTATCTATTAAATGAAAGTCGTCAACTCTTTTTTCTGTTACACAATTTGGTTTATTAACATATTTTAAGAAATTGGAATTTCTTAATTGATATTTATAAGTGGCTGTTTGCCTCATTAAACATTGACATAATTACTTATTAATTCTTACTCTCAGGGTAGTTAAACTATTTGTGTTTAAAAGAACTTTAAAATATAACATTGAATCTTTGTTCATTATTTTTACAATTTTTTCGTGGTTCCTTTGGAACTGCAAGATACATAACAGAAAATGTCTTCACTACTGTCTAAACTGTGTAGTTGGAACTGATTTGTATAAACAAAACGACATTAAAAGTTTTTAAATTATTAACATAGAATTATAGATTCGACTATCAACAACATTAAGGTTACTCCAGGCATACTGAACTGATTTGTATAAACAAAACGACATTAAAAGTTTTTAAATTATTAACATAGAATTATAAATTCGACTAGCGTCAACATTAGAGTTACTTCAGGCATGCTGAGTTGATACAAGTATTATCTATTGTAATATAAGGTAACTCCTTAACCTATACATAACAAAATACATAAATAATTGGAATTATAAGTTCATCTAATGTCCGTTACAAATTATTATGTCCATTGAATGCTGAACTCTTGTCAGGTAAACAATTACAGTATATTGCTCAAATAACTTGCTTAAAATATTCAATGATGATTTATGATTTGGAACAATAATAATCATAAGGTTAGATAACCTCTATTCGAGTTCATATTAACTCATCGTCTAATCGCTAAGTTGGTTAACCTTCACAATGTAGGTAGAAAAATATTTATTTTTCTATAAAAATTCAAATAATGTTCATTAACGTTCGTGAATTAATGTCAAACAATTTATTTATTCACGTTTAAGAGCTATGAGATTTCATGGTTTCTTCCATGAGTCAATGTCAAAATCATAAAAATTTCTGTTTCCAAGTTAAAATTCAATAAGTATAATAAAACACTATACTTCCTGTAATTCACTTTATTGCAACCTACTGCACCTTCTGCAATGTTGTGTCACTATTGCAGTGCATTTATGCATTAAACTCGACACTTAAAAATTTGTTGGTTATGTTGGCCAAATGTTTACATTTATACCCGAACAGCTGATTCGATTCCGAATTCGACTTAATCGCCCACAGAAATTGCCGTCGTACTGCTCGCTCGCCAGATATGAAGTGTGAAGAAATTTGCTTCTCTCCGCTGTTCAAATTTTGGGATTACATATTTACATATCCGCTGTTGATTTTGATCGATTTCATTGGCTTAGAGATTGCTGCCGTTCCTTAGAGCGAGGTCACTCCCTCGGTGAAAATAATTAATTTGTATAAAATTATTAATGACTTTGGTGTGGAGAGTAGCGTTATGACGCTATCTTTGGCCCAAAATAAACAGAATATGTTTTAAATTGGTTTAACGTACTTGCGTTACTAGAAATATTTGATATAGCCACACCAT
The DNA here is from genome assembly GCA_034769895.1 of Magicicada septendecula. Classification (NCBI taxonomy): domain Eukaryota; kingdom Metazoa; phylum Arthropoda; class Insecta; order Hemiptera; family Cicadidae; genus Magicicada; species Magicicada septendecula. The sequence continues at coordinate 306,168,854 of CM068369.1, read as the reverse complement.
GTTATTACAATTGATTTGCTCGTTAAAACAAGCCCTCACAAAACATATGTTGGTGCTCTAATTAAAAAGTTAATGTTTTTCACTTACGACTATGACATATTTCTTATATTTCTTATGATTTTCATGTTTAATTATGGAAATTGAAAAATGGTGATAACATTTCTTCCATATGTTTCTTCCCAAGTCCTTTTATGATAATCTCTACTACAATAATTGTCTAAATGTCTAAAATTACAATATTTGGTCTATGCTTTCTTTGGCCTAGAGCATAGTTAATTTGATTCACTCTTTTTATTTAAATAATTGGCTGTGTCCAGTTTTTACTTTGATATAGTCATTCTGAGATGTCCATTACATCTTCTGGATATCTCAGCTTTTCTTCAAATATAAATAATTTCTTGGTTTTATTTTTATTTATTATTCATAGGGTTGGTATGCCATGTGTCATTATGATTCGATCCATGGTTAATGATATACTCAATTTTAAGTGGTTCTTTTTTGTACAAATGGTCTTTATAGTCTAAAGAATGTTTTATAATGGTTAGTCTCCCATTATTATACGTGAGATTGTGAATAATTCACTAATACTTCTTGCATCTAGTAAGTGTAGTCAGACAGTTACCTTAATTTTTCATAATTATGGTTGAATTAATAATTCATTATCATTATTTTATACTATAATTGTAGTATTTCATATTGCAGTACACATTTGTGTCACTGTCCTTCTCTGGTTTACAATATTTTGGGAATTCTGAGTGTGTTTAATGGGTACATCTTTCTGTCCATTTCAGTCTGTGTAATTACATTAAACACCACACATGTCACTCTTAATTACTAAATCATAGCACTAGGTTTGTCTTTATAACGTCATTGCATAACCTAAACTAGTTTTACAATAGTTTCCACTTAGAATATTCTAATTACAAGTGAATTTGTACCAAGATTGAGGTTATTTGGGACCCCCTTGTCTGACAACAATGGTCTATGCTTTTATCCCTAATCTCAATGTTTTAAGGTTATTATTTAACATTTCTGTTGTTGTTAACCATTATTTACTATTTTTTCACACTATTTTTACATGTTTACTGGTGATTACCGGGTTTACTTGTATTAAAAGCAGGCATGGTACCCTGTTATTGCTATGACAACTAACTCATTCTTATATTCCAATATTTTATTACATTGTTTTATTGTTGATTAATTATATTTTCACTTTAAAATAAGGAGTTTTAGTCATGGTCAAGTCTTTAGTAATAGGTTGTCCATGTCTGTGTGTCTTTACTGTTTCTTAACTCTGTAGACTCCTTGCTTTATTTGTTTCATTATATCTTGGTACACATATTGGCACATTGTAGAGTAGATTTGTTAACTCTTCCTCGCTTATCAATCTATTTGCGTTTATTCATGTTACCTACGATATCTTGTTGGTGTCAGTTGTTGGTATATGGTTTTGTCCTCTCACTTACCATATCTATTGGGTTATTGGTTAATCACATTATTATGTTTTTTCTATTTTTCTTCTTCATTATTGTTTACGATTCTTCATTTATAGTTTTAATTAGTTCGCGGATCGGCTATAATATTTAGTACACAATGATTCATCTGTTATCCATCTCTTGGGTGTCCTAGTATTAATTAATGAGTGTTTTATTCCTTATAGTTGTTTTAAAATGTACGGTGAAGATATGTACCGTTACAATACATATAACTAGTTGTAAAATGAAAAACAGTTGTAAAACCGCAGCACGTGTCTTGTCATATCACGTCTTGTATGAAACTAGAAATAAAAATAAAAATTAAAAATAAAAATTAAATGTTAAATATTAAATAATAAATATTGGAATATATTATAAATACTAAATCTAATATTAATATGAATATAAATAATATTTCCTATATACATATTGTTTTTTCTTGCACGAATGAAATAATTTGTACTGGCTAAATACGTACAGTCGTCTTAAGCTAGGCTTCAATCAATTGTGAGTCTGATATTTCTAAATATTTACTGACATCTACAATCCGGTCTCATGGTCTCATAGTAGTTCCTTACTGAAATCTCCAATCCGGTGTCATGGTCTCATAGTAGTTCTTTACACGGTCAATGTCGCTGTACTTCCTAAGTCATCTCTGTCCATCTTACTGGGAACCTTTCCCTTCTTCTATAATTATAAGATTCTCCATTTGCTTCCCAACGGCAAACGTGGACATCGATTCATTAAAATTCTAGTCATATGCTATATTAATGCGTCTGAAAAATTATCCACGACTATGTACAACGTCCACGATAAAGTAGGTGTTAGGAATATTAAATTTAGACAGCTTCACAGTTACAGTCACTGAAACGGTTTAATGTACCTGTATCGTAAATATTAAAAACCGCAGTGGTAACTAATGTCACAATTATTAATAATAATTACTACTTAGTGATAATAACAGAGTACAACAATAGTAGTAATGCCAATAATAATAATAATAATAATAATTATTATTATTATTATTACTCTTTTGTTTTTTGTTTTTTTTTAGAGAGGAGGAAGATGCTTTATGCACCGTCAGTGGAGGCCGTGCTTCCTCTGTATGGGACTTCCACCCACTAAAACACCCGCTTCTAGTTCAGGGATTCATATCCATCCTGGAACCACTTAGCGTATTACTTCAGGATGGATCCCACTGCACCCTTATCGAGATCAATCTCCATGTTCCTCTTCTGCTACTGCCCGGTGGGTGCAAGTTGGGATTGTCTGTTTTCTATTAGGACTCACTGAACAAATACATTGATGCGGCCCCATTCCGCCTTTACCAGGAACCATAAGCGCAACTACGGCCTCGAGCGTGAACCCTACGAGCTTTATTTCTAGTACCATTCTCTGTCTTGCAAATCTGCAGCACTTGAAAAACGTGTGTGAGGCATCTCCATGGGGAGAGTTTCCTTATTGGCATGCTGGGCTTAGCACCTTTTCCATTCTATGGAGGTAGGGATTAAAATTGCTGTGCCCACTGAACAACAGTTTCAGATTGTAGTTGACCTCACCGTGCTGGCGGTCGATCCATTCCTTCAAATTTGGTGTAAGCCTTGAGGTCCACCTTCCTCTATCGTCTCTATCCCCACGATCTTGCCAGTGCCGGAGAGTGAGTTCCCTGGCTTTATGCTTTGCAGCATCCGTTCCAATTTTGTCTTTTCTTTCGAATAAATGTTTTCGGTCTAGACCCAACACGCCTATGTTAATAACTTTCCTATCACCAGGACTACTGGCTCTGGCACTGTCCGGTAAGAGGATGCTACTCTGAGGGCTCCTCTTATCTGTGTAGCAATGGCATATGTTCCCTGTACTTCTTCGTCTTTAGTGCATCAGCACAGATTTAGCAACCGTACAGAAGGATGGATTCTGTGACCGTCATAAATAATCGCCTCTTGCTTGCAGTGGGACCTCCTACTTTAGCTATACGTCTGCTGAGCTTAGTGATAACGTTAGCCGCTTTATCAGCTGCACACTTTATTTGCTCCCAATAGGAAAACTTTGAGTCTAGTCTCACCCCTAGGTATTTCACAGCGTTCTTTGTAAATACTCTCTCAACTCCCACTTGCAGCGGTATGATAGTGGGGACCCGTCGTCTAGAGAGCAGTACTATTTCTGCTTTATCGGAGCCTATATCCAGGTAGTTAAATAAAAATAAAATAATAATAATAATAATCATCATCATCATCATCATAATAATAATAATCATGATAATAGTAATTAAGTGATATTAAATCTACGTATTATTAATCACACGTGACACATTACACTGGACTGAACTAATTAAACGCTTACTAATTACCATATAATACATTAACACAATAGTCAAGTCAAACGATGTAAACAAGATACTCTGTATTAATTAGAGCAGTCGACATCATGGGAAACCGACAGGCTCTAACATTTAACCGTAGGAATACCTACTTTTGTACGCACGCGTCCACCGCCTTTTTGAAATTACAACTGCTAACCTAGAATATTACAAATGGCAAACACACCCACACCATCATATTCTTAAACCTGTTTATGTATTGTGCAAATTTACTCACACAGATACACCCACACACATTATTACATTAGTAATTGATCTGCAGCGGCCAGTATATCTGTCATGTAGGTCAATGGGCCAGAGAATACATGCCTGGAGTGAACAAAAGACTCTCGTTTTCGCCCAACACACTGCCAAGATTTAATATATCAACTTTGACAGTAGCAATTAACTGTATCATGCAGCAGTTCCGGAAACGTATCATAAGAGATTCTGTCTTGAAAAGATCAAAAATTCGAAACAAACTTATCAACTACAATAGGCCTACCCTGCAACTTTATCCACTCTGGTAGAGAGTGCCTAATTCTTGCAACACTACAAGCGATCGGTCACCGCTTCTTATCATACACGGCTGCATGCGAACAGAAATACCGCGAACAATTGACAAGGTTGTGTAAATGTCGGGTAAAACTGGGTACAAACACGTTCAGTAGAAATTAGATAGAGGTCGCAGAAATGTATGCACCGAAAAGTTTTAGGAATTACTTTAGAAGAAATAGGAATTTCCTATAGAAAAAATAAACAAAATATACTTAAGACAGATTGAACTAAGCAGACAGATTAATAAGAAGTTGGGTTGTAAAAAAGGATATCCTTAAGGATATCACGTTGCACAGATTACAACATAATTTGGTTAACTTTCTAAAAATTGCTTTCAAGAATCAATACCGCTACTGCAAATAATAGTGAAAAGAACAGTGTTTTCTTAGTAACAAGTTGCAGGCTATTGCAAAGTATTTCAGTTTGTTAATTACAGGTAACTCCAGGTCTATAATTCAGAACTATGAGCGTGTATGTATTTGTATGTAACTGAGTGCAGGACGTTAAGTAACGTAAAAAACGTATTAGGATCTGGACATAAGGATATTGACGTAGATTACAAGCCGTACTATTTAACGTAGGCCTATTACTCGTGTAGAATTTTAAAATATTGCATAACTTACTGTAATTAGTAGTGGAATTAAGTAGAAAATATAGTGTTAACAATAAATTAATTATTTTAAGCAATACAAGTAGAAAATTTAATATAATGGTAACAGATTCAACAGATGTAAATACACTTACATTGTGTCCCATAATGGTTTAAAATTTTTTCTACAACACCTTGATGTTAAAGCGTACAATGCTAGCGAATGACAGTTTGAATGAAAGTAGTGTTGATATATCGACATCTGTGAGACATATGTTGGCAGCATGTTTTAGGCTGATGACTTTCTTCATGGAGAAGAAATAAATTTTGAATACTGTACTAAACCTCGCAATAAAGTCTTCCAGAGTTACGTGTTTAGCATAATAAATTATTACAAACCTTCCAATTTAATATTGTTAATTGGATAAAACACAACACTTGACAACGAAATATCCATTAGCAGAGTTAACAATTTTATAACTAAGGTATATAATCATGCTATATATACGATTTAATTTAGTAAATAGAAAAATTCATTACATATATTTTACAGTAATGCATAGGCTTTATTACAGTATGCGGGTAAATAATCGTAGTTATAAACGCTGTCCTAGAATTGCAAAGTACGTAAATGTTTTTTAAAATCCATTTGCTACTCTCTATCTCATTTTGTTCTGACTACGTTGATATACGTACCTCCCGTTTTACCAATGAGCATAAAAATAACTACCACTCCGTCTACTTACGTAAGTGCTGCTGATGTATTTAATATACTCGAACGTGCTGTTATTTCACAATTAGCGTCCAATCATTGTGCGATTATTCATCACGTTCACTGGGAAAAGCTGGTCATCACTAGAGAAGTAACTAATACTTACTATTTGTCCTCACTGTCACAGAGAAAATTTTATACTCAACCAATAATGAACCCAAATAATTCACGTGTGTGCCTACACACAAAAGCACTTTTCTATAATTGTAAATATATATAAGTATAAAAACCTTATAGTCCGTCTTGCGGTCTTGTAGTTTTTCAATATGTATCACTACATGTTTCGAAAGTAAACTTTCATCATGAGGTATATTGTAAACTTCCTCCTATTTTCTAGGGCTCGTCAGTGAAAGTAAAAAACAACAAATAAGTGAACAACATAACACAAATGTACTAGTCATACGATTAACGTTGACATAATATCTCGTAGCAGTGCGGACTGTACTATTGTCAACACACAACTGAGTGAGCCTCAAAGTTCATTATTTATCTTCATTAATGTGTCGTATAATTGATTGGATTTAAAAAGGAGTTGGTCATTGAGTAAACACTTGTTATTAATTTTGGAAGCTCTGTAAATTTTGAATTCTTCTAGAGCATCCATAAGTCTGCTTTTGCTACATATGTGTAAGGGTACTAAATTATCTGTGAAACTAGTGTAACTATGGTTTTCATTTACAAGATGCATGGCGAATGTCGATTTCAAATTTCTAATGTCCCTTTTCGGCATATGTTCTTTGAATCTTTGAATGAGCGTTGATAACCATGTCTATGGTCGTTGGTTTTCTATAGACCTTATATAGGTTAAAGAATTGTTCTCTTTTCGTACAGATAAGTCCAAGAAATTCAAGCTGCCATTGCATTCCAACTCCATTGTGAATTTGATCTTACTATTTAATCCATTCATATAACTGAGTAACTTATCTATTTGTCTGTCTGTACCATCAAATACAATAAAAGTATCGTCTACATATCGTGTGTACGAAATAATATTTTTGGATGGTGTGTTGTTAGTAGATAATAAATATTTATTCTCATAAAAGTTTAAATAAACCTCTGCTAATAATCCACTCAAGGGGGAGCCCATTGCCAAACCTTCTTCTTGTATGAAGAATTTACCATCATATGTGAAATAATTCTGTAGTAGTAAGATTTTTAAAACCGATAAAAGTTCATTAATCTGTTGTATGTTTAGTATAGCTGTTCTAACAAGGACAGTTCTAAGAATATCAATCGTCTCCAGTATTGGTATATTAGTATATAGGTTTATAATGTCGAATGATATCAATTTATACCTGGGTAACATGTCAATATTTTTAACCCTTTCAATAAATTCAATGTTGTTTTTAATGCTATAGTTGTTTTGTAGTTCGATACTGTTTTTTATTATACGTTGTAGTGTTTTTGCCAATTTGTATCCTGCTGGTGCAGAAATGAAATTAATCAGTGGACGAATGGGTATATTTTCTTTGTGGATTTTTGGTAAACCTGTGAACTTAGGTGCCTTGGCATTGATTTGTTTAACGTAATTCTTGGTATGTGTGTCAAATAATGTATTGCAATTGTTGATAGCCGAGTTTAATATTTTTGTGTAGTTTCGTGCGGGGTCCTTGTCTAAGGATCTAATGTTATTGTTATTAATAAAATCATATCCTTTTTGTATGTAATCCGAATAGTTCAGGAGAACAACCGTGTTTCCTTTGTCAGCATTAGTTATTACTATTTTATTCTTGTCAACATTATGCTTTATGTTCTTGGCTATTTTGTAGTCCTTTTTATATCCGTTGGTGACCCCTATGTTTGTTTTAAGAACTCGGTTAATTTTATTATTGACCATAAATCGTGTTTCACATTGGTTATCTTGATTGTTGATGCATTTAATTGCAGCTTCCGCATTAGTTACTTCCCTCAGTAAAACATTTTTGTTGAGAATAGGTAAATTATAATTTAGACATTTTGACAATAAAGTCTCTTCGTCAGTAGATAAGCTTATGTCAGAGTAGTTAATTACGCGTTTATGAAAAATATGATTACATTCAACCTTATCTTGTTTGTGTTGTGCGTTGTATAATCTATTAAACTTCTTATCGTGTTTGGCTAAAATAGCTTTAATTATGTTCATAATCTGTGTGCCCACCAAATCCATGGCTTTGTTTACCATTCTCAACAAAAATTTATTTTCATTATACTATTTTTCATCTTTTTTTAAATAAATATGTTGTGATTACGTCTATTAAAATTAAGAATAGCACATTTTTATGCACATAATTCTGATAATTTTTTCAACAATTATGCTAAAGCTTTTACGTTTGAGTAGACAAAATTTGGAATCGTTAAATGAAAAATTAGGAAAGTTAAAAATGGAAAGAAAGAGAATTGTTAAGTAAAACGCTCCTCTCTGCTTTCCTTGTATACGCTTAGGAGCCGTAGTCACCGCATTGTTCTCTCCGGCACGTAACAATAACAGAGCGCTTAAAGAATGGCTCCACACTTACACAATAGTCCACCTGGCTTTTCTTCAGTTGGTGTAAAGTTATCAATACCGTAGGGCTATATTATTGCTTCTTGTTGAAAGGATTTAAATGAAAACTATTCTCAATATTTAATGAGATTTCTTTCTTATATAAACCTGGTGATATTCTAGCTGTATTACTTCCTTTGCAATATGTGAGTGGAATCAAAATGAATCACACCAGTCATGGCAAAACAGCAACAGTACCTAGCCTTAGTCTGTCTTGCTTATAGAAATATGTTTCCTTAACCTACTTACTAATAGAAGCGTCTATAAAACAAAATGTTATAAATGCTATATAACGTTCTGACCTTCAGTGGTAATAATAAAAATGCGAAATGTCTGACGTACACCGTAAGTGCACTCTTAAGTACACAATAACTCCGGCATGTCACCATTTACATTTACTTTATTTCCTTACCAGTACGGTAAGCTGAGTGGTACAGACGATAAACTGAGCCATGTTACTTTATGAGCACACACTTAACACGTTGCATATGACATGCATTTGGGTATGTGTCTAATACTGATCTAGCTATCTTTAGAGATCTACAATAAGAGCGATGTTATATAAGTTTCGTGTAACAAAATACGAGGTATTCACTTATCTCAATTTAACATATAGAACTTACGCAACACTAATATATGTCTCTATACCGCTTCAGCCTCTAAACTTTGTGGTTTTCGTTCAATAAACATATTTGTGAAAACAGGCTATTAGAAATAACACTTTTCTTTAGATTTACAAAGACTCTGGAATCTTTTAAAAATTATATTTATAATGTTTAAAGAAAAATTAATTTCTAGAGCGTATTCGAAATTGTGTTAAAAGATAATAATATACAGGTCTCCATAGGATTTTTGAACGTCAGAATTAGTCTCTCCATGCATGACTATTTGCCTTTATATTCCTTTCTACTACACAGCGATCCAGTTCTTACAAATTTATCGTGATCCATAAAATTGTTGGATTATTTAAAAACAATTGACCACCAAATTAGGTACTTATTTGATAAACAATTTGAGCAGAAACCAACGAGATAGTAATCCAGTTGGCATTTAATGTAAAGTATGCTGATCAAGAAAATTTAAAAGCAAACAAATAACCGCAATTGACTTGCCAAACTTAACAATTGTATTCGTTGCCATCCCTCCCACAAGCGTGTTGTCATAGTTGTAATACAGTATTAAAGTTTCTATAACAATTTGCTTACTTTATTTGTTTACGAAGTGTATACCGTTCAATTTTATGATTTTGTTGCGACGCAAAATTTAAATAGAAAGTTTGTATAATTGCGTGTGCTTATAATTAAACCTCTTGATAAAACTTTCCATAATTTAATACTACGCTTAAATTACTTACGCTACTTTAGATAATGTAATCTGCATAACTGTGTAATAATCTATTAATGTCACTTATATAGGAAAGCTATATTTAGATTTGATTTTGACGAGTTTAAAAATAAAGCTGCAGACCAGTTAATGTTTTACAAATTATTATAACTTAGTTAAAAATTTGTTCTGTGTAGAGTTTTTGTAGCAGCACAGTAAAGTAAATCTATATTGTTCTATTTGTATCGGCCATCTGAGGACCACATGCCAATATTCTTTATCCCTTGTTCTTTCCTTTTCTCCAACATTCTTTCATCATTTTCTATGTCTCTTCTTCCTGTCTTCAGTCAATTTGAACCAGCGTTTTTCTTTCTCCTACACTGGACTCCTTCCATTTTTATCACTGTTGTCCGAAAAATTTCTCTTTCAATTGCTTCTTCTGCGTTTATACTATTTAAAAAAATCTGTTTTGACTTTTGTAATCCAATTTGTTGTTGACTTGTTTCCCCACAGATATTTGAAGATCTGTTTCGTTAACCTGTTGTCGTCCATTCTAGATAAATGTCCAAAAAATACTAGTCATTTTCCTCATTGTTTCTGTTGTATTTTTTATACTTTGATACAATTTATCATTACTTCCTAATTTACAACCTTTTGAAGTTTTTCTGGGCCTAATATTTTTTTTTTTATAATTCGTTTTCCCAATATTTCTAGTTTGCCTAAATTATAAATCAGTGCTAGGCATCCACTTGCATATAGGCATTTTGGCCTTACTACTCTACTGGGATTTTTTATTTTTGCAGTTTTAGATATGCACTTTTTTTTGTAAATATCTTTAGTTATACCATATGGTCTTTCCGTTTTATAAATCCATTATTCTATAGCAGATTTTTCTAAACCATTCTCTTGAAATATTTCATTGAACTGTGGATGAACTATTACCCTATCTTACACCTCTATTTATTTTGAACGATTGAGATATTTCTCCAATTAATTTTATTTTTGATGCTGTGTCCGTAACGGTTTCACGGATTAGATTTGTCAATTTAGATTGTACACCAAATTCTCGGATTATTTTATCTATGGTTCCTCTATTAACATAATCAAAGGCCTTTTTGAAATCAACAAATGTTACTTACTCGTACAATCTCCTTTGAATTCAGTAACCTGTGACGGATTATTGACTTCAGAATGAATAGTTGTTCTGGACAGGATGTGCCATTCCTAATGCCACCCTGATATTCACCCTGGCTGTCCAATGTTTTCTCTACTCTGTTTATTAGAATCTTTGAAAATATTTTATATGCACTTGGAAGTAAAGGTATTACTCTGTAGTTGTTAACCTCTTGCTTATCACCTTTTAAAAGAAGCGGATGTGTTAAGACCATCCATCCGTCTTCCATTCTTCTGAGACTTTTTCTGTTTTCCGAATTTCTTCAAAAATTGTAGATCGTTTTTATCTTCAGAAGAGACCATTTCAAAAGTTCGGCTGATATGGAGTCTTCTCCACTAATTTTATTGCTTTTAAAAGTTTTAATTACTTTTTCAGTTTGTTTCGTAGTCGGAGGTCTATCTTCTTCTAAATTTTCATAAATGTCTGGCAATTCTAACTTCTGAATCGGTTCCGGGCAATTTAAAAGTTGATCGAAATATTTTTCAAGTATTTCACAATTTTCCGTATTGCTTAGGCCAATTATACCAATTTAATTTTAAAAAACTCTTGGTGTTTGGTAACGTTTTAGTTTATTTTTAACAGTCTGATAATTATTATTATAAAATTTTGCTGTATTTCAACAAATTTTTTTTTTTTTTTTTAAATCGCTTAGTTCCCCTTATTATTCTTGCTGGTTCCTTTCTTTGTTGTTTAAATTGATCATGGTTTCAGTTTTCTTTTGCTAATGCTTCTTCACACAATTCATTCTACCATACTGGCCTTTTTGTTTTAACTAAACCGAGTGTTATCTTTTCTGTATTACTGATTTCTTTAAATAACTCCTGCCAGTTACCATCCTTAACTATTTTAATTTCTTCTTGCTACTTTCCTATTAATTCTGCCGTTATGGCAAGTCTGTATGTATTATACTGTAATACGTTTTGTAATTTTTGATTAACTTTATTAGGTAGGAGTTGGAGTTTAATTTTAGACAGTTAGTGATAAGAAACAAATTCGCCATTTCCTATTACTTTGTCATTCATAATTTCCTTTATATTTCTTAGAAAAATAGCTACATAAACTAACTAAAATTCTCTTAGCATTGGGTTTGGAGATGTCCACGTTTCAGCTTTTCTTGGATGCTTTCTGACGAAAGACATTGATTTCAATTGAGAAATTTTACATAAATTAATTAGTCTCATACCATTTTTATTAGTTCTTCTCTAGCCTGGATATTGCACTATTATGTTTCCAAATTTGTTCCTCCTGCCTATTTGAGCATTCATATCGGCCAGTAGTATTAAGACATTTTATTTGGAAATCCTGAATGTTTTAATTTCTAAAAGATCCCAGAATTTTTTTGTTTTTTGTAGATTCTTCCTGGACAGTAATGTGGTAATTTCATATTCAAAGGTTGACTAATATGTACGCTCTGCCTCACGCTTAATGCTAACAGGCTAAAACACAGTGCAACGTACGTCGGCGGGCAGCGGACGTAATCGCGATTGCTGCTTCGTCCCTGTCATTTCTTCATTTTTATTTTGTCGTTGAGACAATTTATGTAGGCCTTAGGCCCTACAACATTATATTGTATACATACAATATATATTAGCAATACATTCTAATTCATGCTTTCACGTAGTTTGAGTGTTGCGTACTCGCGCCTCAATTTACCATGTAACATTTTTTACCCGACGTGGTTATTCAAATTCAAAATGCGTATCAGACTTAGCCAATCTTACAATTCAAATTAAATTGTATAACGAAACATTAATAAATGTATTATATTACAGTCCACGCTCATCATTATTTTCTGCATCCTGGCAAATACATTTAAAACATTAACTTCCTTACATTTTTTTGGTCCTCCGGGCCGGATTCATCATTTTACCTTCTTTCAACTTATACCAGAGCGGCTTTCATCATTTTTTCCACCTCAATTTCTGGCCATTACGAGCGATTCAGCATGTTCGCTGATCCGACCGTGTCGGGAGTTATTCAGCATTTCTTTCGTCGCCATTGAGCCTCGTGACAACACCACTACAAGACCATCCATGTGTTAACGCCTACACACAAGATTGAGCAGTCATCTATCCAGTACGTGTGTATCTGCCATCTATTCTACGGCCTCGACACTCCAGGACATCTCACACAAGGTACGACATCAACGACATCACTAACAGGTGCGTAGAATGGCGGAAGAAGGCCTCAAAGTGTTGGTTAGAAAGAGAGGCGGCTTAAAGTCTGCCATAGTGCGAATCAATTCTGCTATAATTAATTTTGATAAAAACAGTAACACTAAACATTTTTTACCTGTTAGATTGGAAAGTCTAAAGAGTTTAGCAACAAAATATGATGAGGTACAGTCTGAAATTGAATTAATTTCTAAGGACATAAACGCTGCTCAAGAAGACAGAATTGAGGTTGAAGAATTTTATTTTCAAAAGAAGCTAACATCTTGCAATTAATAGAAACTTTCAACGTTCAGACTGAATCTCAAGTATTAACAAGTGATATGCAATTAAAACTTATAAGTTTGCCCTGCTTTACAGGCAACATTTTAGAATGGCAGCAAATTTATTCAATATTTCTGGACTTGGTACATGCCAGATCTGATCTAACTTCAGTGAAAAATCTACATTATTTGTATTCATCTCTCAAAAATGAGCCATTAGATCTAATTAAAGCCTTACCTATTTGTAATGAGAACTATTCAATAGCGTTAAGTTTGCTGTCCGCTAGATATGATAACAAATTCATATTACCGAAATATTATGTTCAAAATTTGCTAGAAGTAAAGTCTACAATCAAAGACTCTGTAACGAGCTTAGCAGAATTTATAAATACAATAACGTCTTCAGTCAATTCGCTGGCAGCTATGCAATTGTCAGTGGATTCATTTGAACTCGTTACTGTACAACTATTGTCAGCAAAACTTGACCATTCCACGTTTAAATTATGGAAGGAGTCTATAGATCCCGGTAATCTTCCTAACTTTCAGAGCTTTACACAGTTTTTAAACGCATGTAGACAATTATTAGAAAATACATTACCGATAGACGCAGGACAGCAGCTTAACAAGCCGACTTTAAGGTTTAATAATAAGTCTGAAAAACATAAATTACGAAACTCTGCTGGCAGCACTGCATTTAAGAGTTATCATTCAACTTCAAATAATTATTTATGCCCATGCTGCAAGGCCAGTCACCCAATTCATATGTGTGACAAATTTCGTGAATTAAGCATATCAGAACGAGGGCAATTTATATTAAAGCATAAATGCTCCACTAATTGTTTAAGACCAGATCATTTTTCACCTAATTGTAAGGTCAAACAATCATGCAAGATCTGTTCAAAACGACACCATACATTGCTGCACATATATAATGTGTCAAAACAAGGTTCTGCCAGCAGCAGTAATTATTGTTCATTTAAGCTCCAGTCAGCAAACAATGTTCTTTTATCGACAGCAGTCGTGTTCGTCATCGACCGGGCTGGTAACAGAGAGCTTGCAAGAATTTTATTAGATGCCGGGTCACAAGTGAACTTTTGTACTGAATCATTTGCTAAAAAATTGCAACATAACTTGACTGAATCTAATATACCAATTACATGTATTAATAATGCGACATGTTGTGCCACTAATTTGGCATCTATTCGTATTATTTCTCGCTATCAAAGGTTCAGCTTTGACGCTACGTGTGCAGTCTTATCTGCATTGACTCATAAACTGCCAGCAAAATCTTTCGACATAAATCATTTTAATATCCCAGATAACGTTTTCCTTGCTGACCCACATTTCAACGTATCAGCTGACATAGACATACTTTTAGGAGCGCAATTTTATTTAGACTTGATTGTAGCTAACAAATATGTACGTGGTCCTAACTTTCCTATTATACAAGAAACAAAGTTAGGCTACATTCTAGCAGGCAATCTGCCTAAACATTGCCGTTCTAAGGGTCCTGCTGTTTCGTTCTTGGCAAGAAACAACGACAGTCAAATTTTAGCGTCTCTTGAGAAATTTTGGGAGACCGAAACCATCCTTGATAATGCACCCATTAGTAACGATTCAGTTTGTGAGGAACATTTTTTAAGTCCAATCATCGCAATGATGAGGGTAGGTTCGTTGTCTCATTACCATTCGAGTCTGACAATCCCGAGTCGGGTGAGTCCTATGCTACCGCTGAAGCGAGATTTTTAAGTTTAGAACGCCGGTTGAAGCGTGATTCTGAGCTTGCGCGTGAATACGCAAACTTTATTCAAGAATATAGGGATCGACGAATGTTCTGTTAATTCCAGAGTTTCAAATACCTACTATTTGCCTCACCATGCCGTTTTTAAACATTCTAGTTCCACGACAAAACTTTGCGTCGTTTTTGATGGCTCGGCCGAAACTACCAATGGTCTTTCTCTCAATGATATTTTGTTGGTAGGCCCAAATGTCCAACAAGATCTTTTTTCTATTCTCTTGCGATTTCGCATACACAACTATGTTCTGATCGCCGACATCGAGAAGATGTAACGACAAATTCTAGTGTCTGAAAAGGATTGTCATTATCAACGTATTCTGTGGCGTAATTCTCCCCTTGAACAGTTTAAACATTTTGTACTGCGAACTGTAAAATACGGTACTGCTAGTGCCTTGTTTTTGGCCACTCGTTGCCTTATTCAGATTGGTAAGGATCATGAAGCTTCTTTTCCTGACGCTGCTTCAGCTATAATTAATGATTTCTATGTCGATGATTTGTTAACCGGTGCAAACACCATTTCTAATTTGACCAAGTTGAAATCTGACTTGGGTACGTTGTTGAGTCAATATGGCCTTACTCTGCATAAATGGGCATCAAATGAACCAAATGTGGTCACAGATCATAATAATTTATTACTCCCATTAAACAAACAAGGCAATGTGCGTACGTTGGGCATTCTTTGGAACAACTCTACAAATTCATTTTTGTTTGACATCAAGTCATTTCCAGTTGAGTCAAGCATCTCTAAGAGGAAAATCCTGTCGATTATCGCAGGTATCTACGACCCACTCGGACTCGTCGGTCCAATTGTTTTCCTTTATAAACAGTTTATGCAGCAACTGTGGCTGTGCAATCTTGGTTGGGATGAGCCAATTTCTGAGCAATTATATTTGTATTGGCGTTCATTATGCGATAAGTTATATCTAATTGGTAAAATTATTGTCCCACGCTCTATTCGCAGCAAGTCCAAGGCAAAGGTAGTTGAATTACATGGGTTTGCAGATGCTTCTGAAAAGGGGTATGGGTGTTGTGTTTACGTTAGAGTCATTTATCAAGATTCATCGGCCTCTTGTCACCTTTTGTGTTCCAAATCTCGCGTGGCTCCACTACGACATGTGTCATTACCCCGCATTGAACTCTGTGCTTGCTTGTTGTTATCGCGACTTTTATTCAAAGTCACCCCTGCTCTTCATTCCTTTATCAATAGCGTTCACCTGTACTCTGACTCCATGGTATCCCTTTACTGGATTCATGCCCAGTCTTCTAGGTGGAAGACCTACGTCGCTAATCGTGTTGCCGAGATTCAGCGTCTCACTGAAACCTACACATGGCATCATATCAATTCGCAACATAATCCTGCTGACATTATTTCTAGGGGATGTCACACCGACGTTTCGCGCGATTGTTCGCTTTGGTGGCATGGTCCCGCTTGTCTGTCTCAATCTTCTGAGCCCAATCTTTTTTCACCTTTCTTGCCTTCTAATCTGTCGTTTCCTGAATGCTATGCGGAGGAGAAACAAACCCCCAAACTGTCTCTAATTTCTACCCTACCTATTGATCTTTCAAAGGACTTTTCTTCATTGCACCGTCTGACTCGCGTATACGCTTATTGCTTTCGATTCATCAAAAATACTAGACCCTCTAGGGCTAAGAAAATCTCCGGTGTTCTTACCCCCGCCGAAATTCATTCTACTCTTAATTTCTTCATAAAGCAATTCCAGTCCATCCACTTCGCTGCTGAGCTTAATTGCCTTCGTAATGGGGCTTCTGTCTCTATTAGGAGTAAGTTGTCTTCTCTGGACCCGTTTCTTGATGAGTTTGGCGTCATACGTGTCAGCGGACGCTTACAGCAGTCGCAACTACCCTATGACAATAAGCATCCTATTGTCTTGCATCCATCGGCTCACATCACTCGCCTTATAATCGAGTGCGAGCATATTCGTCTACTCTACGCTGGTGCTCAACTTGTCCATCATTCACTTCGTCAACGTTGGTGGATCATTGACGCCAAGATAGTCATTCGTTCCATCATTCGTAGATGAGTCAAGTGTCTCAGATTTAACACCAAACATCAGGTTCAAAGGCTTGGTATTTTGCCTTCTCCTAGGGTTACTCCTTCGCGGCCGTTGCTATTCTGCGCAGTTGATTATGGTGGCTCCTTCATGATTCGTCATGGCGGGCAGAGATCTAGGACTCTGTCAAAATCCTACGTGTCTTTGTTCATTTGCTTAGCCACCAGGGCCATTCATTTGGAATTGGTTTCCGACCTTACGGCCAATGCGTTTATAGCTGCCTTACGTCGCTTCATGGCCCGTAGGGGCATACCCAGCCAGTTATATTCTGATAATGGCACGAACTTTAGGAAGGCCCGCAACGTTTTGCATGACCTTTACAATCTTTGGCATAATAAGGATGCCACCTCATCAATCCAATCCTTTACGACCTCTCATGGTATTAGGTGGTCATTTATTCCGCCCTCGTCACCTCATTTTGGTGGTCTTTGGGAGACCGGTATAAAGAGTTTAAAGTATCATTTGCGCCGCGTGGTCGGCAAGTCCGTACTCACTTTCGAGGAGTTTACTACGGTTTTGTCTCAGGAAGAGTCCTGTCTAAACTCACGTCCATTATTTGCCGTTTCATCAGATGTAAACGATCCAATGCCACTTACCCCTGCCCTTTTTTTTTTTAATTTGCGCACCATTAACGGCAATACCCGATCCTGACTTATCTCACGTTTCCATCTCTCGTCTTGGACGTTGGCAACTTCTCCAGAAGTTTGTCCAAGTCATTTGGAAATCATGGTCTCGCGACTACTTACACCAATTACAACAACGTCACAAATGGAAATTCGCAAACGAAAACGTTTCCATTGGTGACCTGGTTTTGCTGATCGAGGATAACTTGCCTCCATTAGCATGGAAATTTGGGGTAATTATCGCTACATTTCCCGGCCCAAACAATTTAATTAGAGTAGTTGACGTTCGCACGCCTGTTGGCACCTTTCGCAGACCAATTCATAAGTTATGTTTGGTGCCAGCGAGGGACGAACAGTAAAAAAGAGTTTATTTCCCTTTTAAAATTAAATGTATGTACTTGTCAAACATGTGTTAAATCAAATGTTTTAAGAAAATTTTGTTAGTTATAAGCACCTTTATTTTTAGCATAAGCTTTAATTTGTATATTTTCAATTCAGAAACTGTTTGTTTTACTCAAGCAAGTGTCAGTTTATTTAATATGCAAAGCTTCAATTATTTTTTGTATTTTCGTGTATACAACATTTGATTTGTGCGTCATGTTTTTGCTTAGTATTTGTTCTTATGTCATAATTTTGTTATATAATATTCACATGGTTTGCAGCTATACAAACCATGTATGCATCTTTCTTGCACATTTTTTGTTAATATGTGTGCCATTTTATTACTCTATGAATTTATGTGTTACTTGCAATTGTTCAACACATGCATTACATTTTGTATAAACACATTTGCTGTACTTGTCACTTATGCTATTGTGCCTTGTATTTGTAATTATCCAAACCGATTTCTATTGTATTTTATTATGTATAACTTTGCATCTATGTAAAACACATTATTTTACCCGCATCTACTGTCTATAATCATGCGGCACGCACATATTTTTATATTTTGTATTTGTATTTTGCGATCACGTATTGCACAATTATTATTCATGCTTTCAGTTATGACATACATGTGATTACACTTATGTACTTGCAATTATGCAACAATGTATAATCTGTTTTCACATGTCAATCTATTGTGCATTCCTGCAACTGTCAGGTATAGCATGCACCATTTAATTATTATATTACAGCGTTATGCTAAATCTATGTTTTTACATGTGTAATTTAGTAATAATTTTTGTCTATTCATTTTACACTCAATACTATTATGTATAAGTCAACTGCCCTTGACTGGTTTAAGCGGTCCATCATGACTTGCATAAAATATTTGCAATTTGTATCGGGCCCATCATGTGATGAGTCACCGATTATTCATCATCAAACAATGTCAAACTATTTATTATTCATGTTTTATATCTTATATTGAATACATACAATATATATTAGCAATACATTGCTAATTCTTCCATTTATACTCATGTATAAATCAGTTTGTAAGCCAACTGTGGCCTGCTCAACTGTTATCATCATTATTCAGGTTTTATATCTGAACAGTTTAATGTTATAAGTGTTATCCAACATTTCCATCTCAATGTTCGATACAATTTATTGAGGTTGATATCTATTATTAAGAGCGCACATTGTGTTTTCGTATAACAAATTATTAAAGTGTATTAAAAAATCTTTTGATTTTTTGCGGGCAGCTATGGACAGTAATGTGGTAATTTCATATTCAAAGGTTGGCTAATCTGTACGCTCTGCCTCACGCTTTTCGTGAACAGGCTAAAACACAGTGCAACGTACGTCGGCGGGCAGCGGACATAATCGCGTTTGCTGCTTCGTCCCTGTCATTTCATCATTTTTATTTTGTCGTCGAGACAATTTATGTAGGCCTTAGGCCCTACAACATTATATTGTATACATTATAACATCACCAAATTCAGATAAATTTTGATAACAATAAGTATGTATAAAAAATGCTAAATGATATTATGTTTGAATAAATAAATTATGTGGAGAGTAAAAAATAAATAAAAGGTAATTAACATGGAAGGAGAAGGAGTAATAAACCGAAAGTGATTAATAAAGAAACTCAAATAATAGACTGACAGACAAACGACGTTGACCCAACCCCAGAGATTGGCCAGTTAAGAAACCTAAATAAAGAAAACAAGACGAATGAAGAAGAAGAAGAATGAAAGCCAAGAGAGAACAAACCCACGAGGAAGAAAACAAAATGAAACACGTCAAGAAAACTAGACAAGAAAAAAAAATGGAGAAGGGAGAAGTAATGTAATCCAAAATAATAAAGAAAATAAAATCGGTTAAGAACCAAAACTATTAATGAATGTTAGTATTGATAAAATGACAATTATAAACCGTCAGTAATATGAAACAATGTATAAAAGTACACTAATATTAATAATGTTATATAGATAGTGTGTAGAAAAAGAGAATAAAATGATGAGAAATAAATGGAAGTTGAATTAGTGAAAGTGATTTATCCTAGAGTGATATAATACTAAAGAAACACTAAGTAAATTATAATGAATCCAAATTCAAAGCCAGCAAGGTACAATTTTTAGGTTTTAATCTGACCGAAGAAGGTATCACCCCTTCAGCAGAGAAGGTTGAAGCAATACAACGATTCCCAACACCTAAAAATAAAAAACAGCTACAATCTTTCCTTGGAATATGCAATTATTATCGGAAATTCCAGGACCATTATTCCAAGCTGACAGCACAATTTCAAAAACAGTTATCCGAAAAAAATAAATGAACATGGGGAGCCGACCAAGACAAGGTATATGAACAAATAAAAGAAAAATTTTTAGACACCGTCATGCTATACCATCCGGATTTCCAAAAGCCATTTTTCATGAATTGTGATGCAAGCGACGTGAGTGTCGGTGCTGTCTTGCATCAAGAAGATGATATAGGGCAACATATGGTCATAAGCTTTGCAAGTAGAACCTTAAATGCATGTGAAAGGAACTACCACATCACGGAAAAGTAGTTACTTAGTGTTGTATTCGCCTGTGACAAATTCAGGACATACATTTTAGGGTACAACGTAACCGTGAGGAGTGACCATCGATCAATATCTTTCCTTAAACAATGCAAGCTTAGCCATGGAAGACTAACCCGATGGATATTACTATTGCAGGAATACCATATTAACTGGGAATACATACCAGGAAAGAAAAATATTGCTGCTGACATATTATCACGTATCAACATCCAGCAACAAACATTCGACGGAGATAAAGAACTGCTAGTCAAAGTATATAACATCATTAAAGATGGAACAGATCTGGAAAAGATAACGCTGGAGATAAGCAAACAGCAAACAAAGATAATGAGTATCAGAGAAAGAATACTGAAGGAAGAAGAACCCATTGTACATTATTATAAAGTACATGACAATTTATTATTCATCAGAAATAACCCTAGTGTCGGAGAATGGAAACTAGTAATCCCATCTATAACAGAAGAACAGATAATCATGGACTACCACATCCGGTACGGCCATATGGGTGCCATGAAAGTAGTAAAGGCACTAGAGGAGCAAGTATATATCAAGAGTATCTATCGAAAGGTAAGCCGAACCATACAAAAATGTCACATCTGTCAAATGGTGAAATGCAACAATGCTAAGAAGGAGGGTATGATGATACCCATAATATCAAGCCAAAAATTAGAGAGAGTATTTCTTGATATTTGTGGTCCGTTTCCTCGCAGTGGAGACACAGATTTAAATTCATAATCATCATATTCGATCACTTCACCAAATATACCAAATTATATTCTATTAACCGTGCTACTACCAAGAAAATCATTGAAATTATATTGAACAACTTTACACCAAAAGTGGGAAAACCTACGGCCATAATAACCGATCATGGGACCCAGTTTAAAGGAAATTTGTGGAAAAATAAACTCTGGGAACATGGTATCAAAACATACAAAACATCTGTTTATCATCCCAGCAGTAACCCAGCTGAGAGAGTGCTTAGAGAAGTGGGTCGAATTCTGAGGACCTACTGCCATAACAAACAAAAGGAGTGGCACAATTAACTAAAGTCCACTCAAGAATTTATAAATCTTGCTTACCACAACTTCACTGAAACCACACCATACTCAATGATGTTTGAACGACCACCACCTAGAGAGATAAACGATTTAATTAAATTTCCCACCAATGCCGAATACCAATTTGAAAAGAGAAGAATTTATAACAAAATTGCTGAGAAGGTAGAGCAGCAGAAAAAAAAATACTCTAAGAACCATCCACATACGATCAAGTACCAGATAGGAGAGAGTGTATTAATAAAGAACAGGGAATTACCCAGCTCCATAGAAGGCATTACGAAGAAGTTACTGTTGCTATATGTAGGGCCGTACACTATCACACAAGACAAGGGCAATAACACATATGAAATAACCAACCCCACCACTCAGAAAATAAAGGGGGTATATAACCAAGCATCGATCAAAAAATACTACGACAGTCAAACTTAACTGAAAAGAATTCAAGTTGAAAAAGCCAACCAAGTTAGGTGGAATAAAAGAAAGAATAATCTCAGCAAGTGAGTTTACTGATAAATAATAATGAAATATATATATAAAAAATGAATTTCAAAATTCAAAAAAGTTATGTAAGGACAGCTTACACAGATATTTCGAGAAGATTTTAGACCAATCATAAAAATGGAGAAATAAAATTACCAAGAATCCACATAAAGTAAGAAACACTAACTTATTATAATCTCTGAAAAAAATTAATAATAAGGGAGTGAAGTTACAAAACAATCCTAACAAAATAAGATTAAGTTACAATAATCTTTAGTCAAAATATGAGGCACAAAAAAGCAAAACATACTATAAAGGAATAAGCTACAAAAATTGCTAAATAATAAGAAACACTAACTTACTATGATTTTCAAAAAGTTATGAAAAAATAGTATCAATCAATATGACCAACTTCTACTACTATTTAGAAAGAAATGGGAAGTCAGATTAAGAAAACCAATGATCAAAAAACGAAACAAATAAAATGAACTTTCTAAGAGTTGTAATATGAATTGAGATGAAACAAAAGTAATTAAAAATGAATAAAAATGTGAATTGTATCAATAAAAAGCATTGCTTCAAGTATTATCAAGTAGTATCTATAAACAAAGATGAAAAAATATATGACTCGAATTGAGCAATAATCAAATACAAAGGTAAAAGATTCCCAACAAATGTTATGATTATTATTATTATGTTGAGTCACGAGATGACTGTATTTAAGATCCATTAATTGAGATTGACTGTTGAATAAGTCCAGCAATCATTTTACTGAGCAGGGATGATGTGCCCCTGATCTCAGAATAAGAGTAGTTTTGAACGACGGAGTTAGGTAAGCCAACAGAGCCCATCCGAATCGATTGCAACTATAAAGTAAAGATAGTTAGGGAAAATAAGATTTATAGGGAATAATTTATAATAAAAAATCAATAAGCCAGTTCGTAATAAGAAAAAATGACGAAGAAAAAATCAGAAGAAAGGAAATAAAACATACAGAATTAAGCATAAAAAATCGAGTGAGAAGCAGGAGAGTTTAAGAAGAAAATGATACAATACAATTGATAATTTCATCAAACTTAGAATCACGTTTTATAAAATGATCAATTTTGGTGGGAGAGCATTATATAACATCACGAAATTCAGATAAATTTTGATAACAATAAGTATGTATAAAAAATGCTAAATGATATTATGTTTGAATAAATAAATTATGTGGAGAGTAAAAAATAATTAAAAGGTAATTAACATGGAAGGAGAAGGAGTAATAAACCGAAAGTGATTAATAAAGAAACACAAATAATAGACTGACAGACAAACGACATTGACCCAACCCCAGAGATTGGCCAGTTAAGAAACCTAAATAAAGAAAACAAGACGAATAAAGGAGAAGAAGAATGAAAACCAAGAGAGAACAAACCCACGAGGAAGAAAACAAAATGAAACACGTCAAGAAAACTAGACAAAAAAAATGGAGAAGGGAGAAGTAATGTAATCCAAAATAATAAAGAAAATAAAATCGGTTAAGAACCAAAACTATTAATGAATGTTAGTATTGATAAAATGACAATTATAAACAGTCAGTAATATGAATCAATGTATAAAAGTACACTAACCAAAGAGTTAGGGATATATGTAATTTGTTAACAAAGAAAGACACAATATTAATAATGTTATATAGATAGTGTGTAGAAAAAGAGAATAAAATGATGAGAAATAAATGGATGTTGAATTAGTGACAGTGATTTATCCAAGAGTGATATAATACTAAAGAAACACTAAGTAAATTATAATGAACACTAAATAATTTAAGAAAGTGCAAGTGAAAAATTGATACAAATATTGTGTATCATAAAAATAGTAAGAGGAGAGTAGGCTAAGATAAAGACTTAGTAAAATAACCTATGTTTAAGTTTTAAAAGTGAACAATAACATTTAACAAAGTTACAATGAATAGTGTTTAGGATAGAACATTGATTCAGTAAATAATGAACACTAAGTAGTGATATTCACTGTGATGACTAGGAAATAGTATTGTTATAACTTAAGAATGTATTGTAAAAATTTAAAGGTGTGTTTCACAAGGAAAGGTAATAAGATGGTGTTAACATGGAAGAGAGAGAAAAAAACATTAGAAAATAAGTCTGTATTAACATTAAGTAAATACACATGTTATAAGGGGAATTTGATGAAAAAAGTTCAATAGAGGTGAGATTGTTTAGCACCAGAACTACAAATAAGAAATAATGAATTGTAGAACTATTGTTTATGAATTGGATATGGCTGTAAGAGTCATAGAGACCATAGACCTACATGTTATATGTTATATTGGAAATGGATAGCAAACAATTAGCCAGTGATATAGAATAACACAGTTGTTACTAACCAAGATCACAAAAAGACTAAATTCAAACACATCAAGAGACATTAAACCTAATTATAAATGCAAAATAACAATTTAGGACTAAATGAAATATATTGTGTATAAAGCCATAAAAATCCAGTAATGGCTACTTATAGGTGAAACAGGCCTAACGGTCAAACATAAGCAATTACTGATTGTATAAATATCACCATGTAATGGACAAATCCAAGGTGAGTGATTCATCAAGTATGAATGGTAGTTATTATTAAAAACCAAATATTAAATGAATGAATTATATAAACAGAGAAATATAATTAGTAGGTAGGAAATTAATTGTAAACTTAGAAAACTTGATAAAACCCAATATTGTGGGGTACCAAAATAATCTTTGTGAGAAAATATAAATGACAATGCAAATAGATAATAACTAAGAAGGATGATAAGAAGAGGAAGAAAGTCCGAAGATATGGGAAGATTTGAAAGGAATTAAAAAATTGATAACAATGTATTCATGTTCAGCTCGCCCAATGAAATTAATGATGTAACCATGGAAACGACCGTTTAACGAGATAATTACCGTTGAATACAGTTACTTGGAAAGTGACGCTATCGCAAGCCAGATGCGAATTTTCTGTACAACACATTTTCATATTTAAAACATATGAAAAGTAAAACCAAGTATAGAAATTGTTCGTAAGGATGTCTGATGTATACGGAATACCATTACCAGAGGGAGAAGACGTTTAATTGAAGACGAAATATCTAAATAAGCCCAAACAACTATGAAAAAGATGCCGAAACTTGAATAAAGAACAAATGAATTATATTGATGCCACAATCCTTCCTTCTCGATATCCAGAGTAATACCGTACTACAACGCTGTTAAGTATCAGTTAAATTATTTCAACTTCCAAAAAATAAACGCACTTTGAATATTTCTCAATTTATGTTGAATACCACTGAATCATTTTTATTCTCTTGCAAGGATTGAATCGTAACATTAAATCACTGAAAATTTGTTAACTATAGAACTAACCTCATATTTATGTACGACTTTTAAACCTCTTGTATGACACTCAAACAAAACAATTACCACTACACATTATCCTACTTAAGGAAAAAACATTGTAAGGTTGTGTATTTTTAATATTGTAACTGCATCTGAACCTTTTTAACGTGATCCAATAAACCCACAATCATCGACCGAATTATTTGTTGATTGGCAAAATAAAACGCCATACTGTGTTTACTTGTATTCAAAAGTCCATTGTTTAACCTTGGAGAGAGTCTTATAAAGAATTATCCGGTGCAGAATTATATATGAAAAATTAATTACAACTTGTGTCTATAAAATATTAACTTCAAATTAATAATAAATCTATACTGTGTGTGTTAAATCGTGTTTTATTTTCATTAGCAAAGTGTATGTTTAAAAATATAATGTATAGCGAAGATTTCTGATGCGACGTCTAGCTCGCAAGTAGCGATACTGCAACTGCTAACTCGATTGACAAAAAATTGAGAAAAGGCGGGACGGATTGAATTCGTCGCCTCGTTCAAATAGAACGTTGATAAGGAAACAATTTTAATTGTTTTATATAAACAATTTGCCGCCACCCGGAGATTATCCACTATGTTGGAACCTCAGATCGGGAACCACGATACCTGGTCCCCCAGTACGTTCGCTACGGGCCCAAACATCGTGAATTACATCCCCGTGCGAGGACGCAGTGGTAAGAAACACAGACACATTTTTACACTCAGACACACTGTTATATTTTACAGAGGTATACAAACGAAAGAAGAGACGAGACACGAGTAAATATTATAACATACAATATATATTAGCAATATATTGCTAATTCTTGCTTTCACGTAGTTTGAGTGTTGCGTACTCGCGCCTCAATTTACCATGTAACATTTTTTACCCGACTTGGTTATTCAAATTCAAAATGCGTATCAGACTTAGCCAATCTTACAATTCAAATTAAATTGTATAACGAAACATTAATAAATATATTAAATTACAGTCCACGCTCATCATTATTTTCTGCATCCTGGCAAATACATTAAAACATTAACTTCCTAACACTTCCTGTTTTCTTCATTTATTGGTGTGTGGCAATTAATAAAATTGAAATTTTTGTTGTTACATTTAATTGTTAAAATAAATTTCTGAACTAGATTTGAAATCTGTTCTATTCTGTATTATAGTTTTATGGACATAAAAAGCTGTGCCTAGTAATGGCATTCCTTTAATAATTTTGATTGCTAGTTTACCCTTAAAGATTCTGTAATTCTGTGTATCTGCTACATTTTCCACTAAAAATCTGCTTTTTGCACTGCTAAGATTTGAGTTTTATTCTTGTCAAAAAGAATTGTCAATTCACTTTGTTTACCAGTCTTAAGTACAAAATTTACATTTAAAGTGCCTAAAAAGAATTTTAAATCAAACTTCCTTTTATATTACACACTAATATTTCAATTTCTATATACATTGAAACACAAAATTTAACTTTCAGAACTAAGATGTAATATAAATTTTACACCATATGTCATAAGGAAAATATAAAAAGTATCAGTTTACTTTTAATAAATGAATGAAATTTCCTTGTCTCATTTAAAGTGTAGATTTTATAAATAAAATGTTTTCTTCTACACTTCCTCCTTTTAGTTCATTCTCTCTCTTTCCCTTTTACCTTAATTTCTTCTATACTTCTTAGTTCTTAAATGGGGGTGAAGTGTTTTGATAAATTTATTTAGATCTACATCTTTCTGAAATATATAATCATAATTATATATTTTACACTTGACTTCATCATTATTATATTTATTAACTTTTCAGTAATGCTTCAACTTCTTAAAAAATATTTTACTGTTTCAAATGGTATACGTCTGCTTTTAAAAAGAATTAATTAATTTTAAGGTATTATTTGTTACTCTGCAATTAGAAAAACTTACACTTGCATTGTCCAATTTTGAAATAATATCATTGATTGTTTGTTAGTTTTGTTTTATTGCAATATGTTCTAAGATTCCTGTGGGAACAGTTTTGCTCTCCAAATAAAACTCTAACACTTCTCAGTAAAGCATTCAGTATTATTTCTGACCTGTTACAATAAAGTCTGGAAACTTTATTTTGCCGTGCTTCAATCCATCAATTATCGCATCATTACACTTATGAAACCTCATATTTTATTTCGTATACACAATTTGTTATGTATTGTCAGATGTAATTTTATCTTATTTCTATAAAATTTATAATGCCAAGATAAAAGTGAATTCTAATTGTTATATCCAAATACACGTTTAGTTTTAGATTCTTTCCAACCCATTACTGCTATCGCAGTTTTACACAGTCCTACATGTATAATGTATTTAGCGAAGTTAAATCTATACTGCACAAATACTAGTCAACGCAAGGGTTTGATTGCTTACAGTATTAATGTAAAAAGCTACAAAAAAGAAGTTTGTGTACGTCGCCTCCAAAATAGTTACAGAATTTGATATTTGTTGAATTGTGTTCCATATATTTAGTTAGAACACAAGGTTGGTCAAGGGATCGGTGGTAGAATTCGAACTAGTTAAGTAGGGTAACAGGGAATACGTGCAAGATTTAAATGAGAACAAGAGCACGCCAATTAATTAGAGAAACTTTAATTGTTTTTCTGTGAATTCATATTTACATTGCAGGAATTGAGGAATTGACAATTGATTTGCTACGTTCATAACACTCATGTTTTAAGAATTAAGGGTTACAAAAACTAAATTTTATAATCATTTATAAAAATTTGTTATTAAAATTTACATTTCACATTATAAAAGCAATTAATTATAGAAGTTTTGTGAAATTATGAGTACCAGGTCACAAAAATTGAAACAATTTTCTTAAAGTTTTTATAAAAATTAATTTCCTTTTTTACATTTTTACACTGTAATAATAAAAATGCATTATTATGCAAGCTACTAAACGCTTTTATTTATTTGCTGGTGTATAACACATGAAAATATCGTTACCACGTGGACGTTATCCAGATGGTGTATTTATAGTACTCTTAGTTGAAGGGAAGTTTAATAACTGCTTTAATTTTCCCCTGTCACATATCATTTCTTACATAAAATATTCTACGTTTACCTGGACCTCAAAAATATTATCAAAACTGAAGCAACTTATGCCACTTTACAGTTGTATATCCTGTTACATAACTGAACAAACATCTGTTTTAGTATCTCAATCACATGGCCGGAATATTTAAAATTAATTTACACATTACATGCTTAATTTCACACCTTTTCCAATTATGTTACTACTATTTTAATTGTATACAGTTTAAAATATACAAAATATGAAACAATTATATTAAATCTAGGATACATAATCTCTGAATGCTAGTTATGCTTATGCGATTTCAGTGCACCGGAAGGTTGAGTCTGTTTACACGAGCAGTCATTTCTGCATCAACCAGTAATTGCTATCTAGGTTGACAATATATGAACCATTTGTCTAATTCTACGACTAACCTTTCTTTTTGAATTAAAACATAGGTAAAACAAAATTAACTTAACATATTATAAAAACAAATTAATTGCTTTCAAAATATAATGGAATTTACTTACATAAGAAATATAAGAAATAATTTACATGTAATAAATAATTTAGAAATTGATGTAAACAACACTGATAAGTTCAAAAGAGTGAGGCCAGTGATCCATGCTGTTGTAAAGAGATGTCAAGAAATAAGCCATGAAAAAAATGTCTGTGTAGATGAACAGATAATTCCATTTAAGGGTAAGCACTCAGCAAAACAGTACACAAAGGGGAAACCAAATCCATGGGGAATAAAGGTGTTTCTTTTGTATGGAAAGAGTGGACTTGCATATTATAATTTTATTTTATACAAGGGAAAGTCAACGGAGATTGATCGCAATACTATGTCTCGGTATGGCCTTGGAGCATCTATTGTCTTACATCTGAGTCAGAATACAGTTAGTCCTGGAACACATATGTATATCGATAAATTTTTACAACATATCATTTGTTACAGACTCTAAAAGGATATCAATTAACATAGCTAGTACAGCACGGGTTAATCAGTTTGCAAAACCTCCATTCATATCTGAGAACGATCTGATGAGAAGAGGACGGGGAGCAATGCAGGAACTAACAAGCTCAGATAAGGATATAGTACACTGGTTTGATAATAGACCAGTTACTATGGCATACATCAACCGGAGGTAATTCAACTACACAATCATTCCAAGGGAGAAGTAGACAAACTAGATTTCATGCTAGAATTGTACAGAACGTTTATCAGATCAAGAAAATGGACTCTAAGGGTAATATTTCGTTTTATTGATCTTGCAGTATGCAATATTGGAGTACAAAAGAGACTGCAACATATGTAAGCTTGATAAAATATCGCAAATGGATCTGGTCGAGTTCAGAATGTCGATTGCTTATGCCTTAGTTCAGTCAGGAACAACAGTCAAAGAGCGCAGGAGGGGAAGACCAAGCTTAGAAGACAATGAGGTAGATTGCATACACTGGCAGCTCATCATGATAAACGACCCCCAGCTTCAGTAAGATTGGATACCACTGATCACTTGCCTGTGCACTGTGGCAAAAGGGAAGCTGGACGATGTAAATCTATTGGATGTAAAGGCAGATCGCATTATAGATGTGAGAAATGCAATGTGTATTTGTGTTTGTCAAAGGATTGTAATTGATTCAAAACATTCCATATCAATTAGTATGAATTATTTTATATGTAATAACACCTTTCTTGAATTATTTTGTGTTAACAACATGTTTTAATTTTGTATAATAAAATATCTTGTTTTAATTGATAATTACAAATAAAGACAAATAGAAGAGTCTATCCAGGTGTATTTCTCTTATTCTTTCTCGAGTACTATCGATTACAGCCGCCGAGTACTTATGTCCATGATCAAGGACAATTCAGTATGCCTTATGTAAGCATAAAAGTATTATAAAATCGTATTATATATGTTATTTTGTGGCAAATAATTAAAAATAAACAAAAAAATAATTTTTATATCTAATCATTCCAGTTGTTGGTTCTGAAAGGGTGTGCAATCACCACCTCCACCATCATCATCTTCGACATTGTCATAAGGTTTCTGGCCACGATTACGCCTGCATTTATACAACAATAATAAAAAATATATTCTTGTACAAAAAGATTTAATATAATTAATAATATTATAAAAATATGTATACAATACAAACTAAGCAAACATGAATGCAATACACACACACACACAAACACGTTTTATTCACTAATGAAATTCCTACTAATAATATTGTTTTATCAGAGGAATTAATAAAAAAATTGTTATTTACTAACTATCTGAAATTTGAATATTATTTAAATACACAATATTATCAAGTTTGACATTTATTTAAATTATTATCCCTGTTGTAACGTCGTGGTCTTGCGAAGTCTTCATACTGATTGATGTTAAAAGCGTAATCAGATATTTCGGCCTCACCTCTGGACGCCATCTTCAATAAAAGTTCTTTAGAAGTACTGGCTAGCTGTACGTCAGTCAATTACAATACTGTGGCAAAGGCTGAGTGGTCTCGAAAAGGACCTTCTGTATACAAATTTTAATATTTTGCACGAAGTCAGCTGAAAATCGCCATCAGCTAATCAGATTCAAGGGCAACCCTATAGGACAAGCAAGTAACACGGGATGCCAAACTCTATGTAAAATCAAGGATTTCTCCACGCCTATTCATTGCGACGGAAATATGAATTCTTGTAAATACGCGCCTTTTATTTGTCTGTCAGTTCTTACGTAACCTAACGTGAAAAAATATAAAATTTTTCTCGCTGTTATAGCGTGAGAACTGAAATATTATTTCATTTTTCTACTGATTTTCTATTTCGGACTGCAGTAAATCAGTCTACTGTAACGATAAATCAAAACGAATCTCTGGAAACATGTCTTGTAGATACAACAGGTCAACTGACGAGAGATGAAATATCGTTTGCGTTGTTGTTGCCGGCACCGGATTGATTATTGAAGTGAGGGAAGCAGACACCGTGTAGAATATACTTGCCTAGTGGTGTTGATAGTGATGGCGCTGGGGAAGCTGTTAATGGTGTGTTTGTGTGTGCGCGTGTGTCTGTGTGTTTACACTTTAACTGTCATAACGTAAAAAGTAAAATTTACCACAGTGAATCATAACCGTGGGTTTAACGTAGTTTATGTAACTAATGTAAGTGTTGCACGACGGAATTATAAGATAACAATATGAATTTTGATAAGTTCGTATACTTATATAGGTAAATATATAGCTATAATAGGGCCTATGTATAGTTATGCAAATGGATAGATATATAGGTGGATATGTACATAGGATAGATATATAGGTAATATGTTAAACAAATATATTAATACACTTATATATAAGCCTTTGTGTATATAATTTAATACTGTATCTCACGAATGCATAGTATTTACCTGTTACATCTTAATGATGAGTAATCCGTCGCTATCAATAAGGCATCCATGACCCATAACAGAAACTCAGACGCTTGAATAACTTCTATCCTGCACTAATGTTAGGGCGATTTAAGCGGTATTAAATAATATAATATTCATAAAGGACGGGAGAATCAACTCCGACCGGCTGGAGTGTTGGCTTTACAAATGTCGGATTAATAGATAAGCTGCTGAGTGTTCCCTTGTAAGCAGAACAATAAAGATGGCCTTTCACGCTTTAACGTAATTTATTCAGTTTCTTTTTAAACCGCCTTTTTTCCTTTCCTTGAGAATAAAAAGTATCCTTATATTTTGCTTTTATATTATGCTGTCTGCCAATTATACAGTAATTTCATTCTGAAAATTAATTAAAGCCTCGGAGAAAATATTCATTGATCATTCCCCTCTAGTATGTTTCGTAGTGAACCAAATGTCGCAAAGTACTTGTAGTCATCCTTTGTTTGTCAACAATCGAGTATCAACAAGTAATGATTCGTTTAAGGGGTCTCTGAGATCAGTCATTAAGTACACACCGTTTACAAATTTTGTGCATTCGTTTTAACAAAAAATATTGTCGTCACCTCTAACTATACCTGAAGAAATTATACATATTATAGCAGTATTTCTGTATAAACGTGTAGGTGGACGTTACATAAAATAATAATAGTAACTGTTATTATTATTATTCACACACAGTCTTCGCCCTTATCTGTGTAACTTGTCTAGTCCAAGGATGTTGGCGATCCCTACAGGTAGAGTTCGACAGCTTTTCGGTTCGCCGAAACAGCTGTTCAATACCGCTTGTCCCAGTCCACTTTTGAATGCTGCCGTGACAGGTCATTTGTCTTCTCTCTCTGCTCCGTTTTCCAAGAATTCTGCTCTTTAGGATTAATTATATGACACTGTATTTCTCACCAAGCAATAAACGTACAAAAATAAGCAATACTCCAACAGTTAATGGTCGCAGTTAGTTTCCTTTTACTTTCTGCTCTTGTCAAAACCCGTTTATTGGTGATATGTTCGATCCTTACGATTTCGAGCATTTTCTATGAAGAAACAGTTCCATACATTTAAGCGTAACGTTTTTTTAAGATCCAAGACTGATATCCATACAGAAATGCAAACCAAACCTAACACTTCACGATATTTTGTCAGAGTATTTAAAGTAGAGCATTCTCGTAGGGTAATACCTTCTTAATTAAGTTTTTAGTATTTAATTTTTTGAACGTAGTTTGTGCAATGTAAATACAGTATTTATAACAAAACATTCAATAAATAATAAGATTACTAAAACTTTGCAATCCCAATTTACAATAGTGTTAGGAGTATTTTGATATGTATGGTTGATCATACATATGTATATAGATCATTGCTACATATAGACTCTTGCTTTTATTAATTATAAGTAGGTCCTTATTCGAAAAACTATTTTTACTTGTGCGGTGTCAGATTTATACGATAAATATATTAGTAATTTACAACAAAAATATTAAATTGTGATTATATAATAATTTAATATTTAATGTGTCTTCGTTGAATTTGTTAACAAAGGCTTGTGATACAAAAGAGACATGCGAATTAAATTTTTTTAATCTAAGAATGTGTACACAATTTCTTTGTACTGCATGCACTGAAATAAAAATATTGTAGACACACCACGATGTTTCTGACAAATGTGAAAAAGACTCACTATCTACCAAAGGATGTTATTCTATATGTTAATTGGCAGAGAGCAACAGAGCTCTACCAAGACAGCTCTACACGCAACGACGTCACATGGAATTAATAACTGATTGCAACTAACTGTAACTTACGTTGAAACACATACATCCAATTGCTACGTTTACAAAGGATTACGAATCATGTCTTGAGAGTTTCCTGTATAATGATGTAAGATTGGGTTGAAATTAGTAAAGATGATGTTTCTAATACTACCGTGAAAGTTTCACACAACCTTTTTTAAGATACTGATAAGATAATTGCAACGTGGAGGCCAATTTACTACAGCTTCCTGTTAATTGACCTAACGGCCTTAAATAAACTTTTCCTTTCAGCCTTAGTTTTACCGCTAACAGAAACTTCACCTTCTCACAGCATTCATCTTTGATCTACAGCGTGGAACTTTAAGATATTAACATTTCGTCTAATCAATTACTCCAGTAACCTGTATTCACTTTTGATGGTTCTTCCTAACAATCACCTTTTTTCATGGGCACTTTTATATACCTGATTATCCACCATCACTCCATCCTCGGTTTCCCTGATGCACAGTGCCCGAATATCTTCTAATACTTATTTGAGTCTCCTCTCAATAGTGTATCAACCATAGGCCTAAGTTTAAAGTGTATTGTCAAAGTAAATATATAAAAATAAAAACCAAATTCCAAAATGTTCACGAGAATTTTTCATATTGTATTATTCTACCATCATTCCATAACAGAAACCTCTTTTGCTATTCACTGGCTATCATTCTCTGTAGTAGTAATACATATTTAAATTGCAGTGTTGTCATTTAATGTTACACTTACACAAGGGTGACATTTTTAACAAAGAGTCTTATGAGGTTTTGAATCATAACACAATCAATAGATATTTTGTCTCAAAAACAAAGCCACTATACGTTTTGCGAAAAGTAATACAGTAGCATACAGTAGCATAAAATCAATATGTGTGTGTGTGTGTGTGTGTGTGTGTGTGTGTGTGTGTGTGTGTGTGTGTTGAAAGTAGTGAAGAATGGTACTAGGGTATAACTGCGAAAGGGGAAATATCGGAAACGACAATCAACTGTGCGTGCCGTTATTTGCAATGCAAATGTTTTTCACACTAAACGGAATACAAGATATATCCCTGCTGAACATATTAGCTTCTACAGAGGGATCATTATTCAAAGTCTTTGTAAGTTTATACGCGGAAATTTAGTAATTTTATATTTTTTTTTTCAAGAAGCCTTATTTATAGTTTACTAGAAGCAGATACTATTCTTGTAAAATAGGTTTTATCGCTTTTCTCGAACAAACCATATACATGGAAAAACTGGTAAAGAGGGAAAAAGAGAAGATTACAGGACAACAGATATAAGAAGTTGCCAGGTGTTGTTGCGTTACAGGTAAAAGGCAATAGGGGTAGGACATCATGTTCGGATTTACTTATGTTAATCCGCAGATTACAGTAATTGAGCCCGGTCTGCAAGTAAATGCAATAATACAAAGCACCCTTAGATAGTTTAGGACTAACACAAAACAAATAGGAAAAAGTGACAATTCTGGAAAAATTAAAATTCAGTTTTTCCGATGTTGGTGAAATATTGGGATACGTGACATTGTTGTGATATTGGGGCAGGGGATATATTCAATGCACTAGTTAAATTAGATTTTGTAGTAGAGTAAATCAGCATCTGCATTTTTATGTAGCACAGGAAAAAGTTGGTCACATAATGGAAAAGAATGCTAAATGTCTGTAACATCTGACGAAAAGTAAAGGAAATTCGTAAATTTTTTTCTTTTAAATTGTAACGGAGATGTTTGAAGACATGACAGACAATCATGACAGCACTTGAAATCTTTGATACTTTTACAAAATATAATAGCTCTCACAAGGAAATAATTCCATGTTACTACAAGTGACCATAGAACAAATATTAGCTGTTGTTAAGTCGGTAATTTAAAATTCCAAGACTGTAACATTAAAAGTTATTGTTAACTCTCGTCAATTACTACGCACTGTCGTCAATGAAAACCACTACTCACTAATTACATTATCGTTAACGATCTGTCTACATTAGAAATAGAAGAAAGCTGTATAATTATGATGCAATTGTAGCGTTTTATCCTATTAACAATTTATGGCATTATTTAAAAATTAAAATCAGTCTAACGTCATTTTACTGACATGTTAGTTGATTTAATGGCTTACAATATACGTTTGCTGTAGCATTGTGACGTCTCCCTTGTTAAGACATCACAAAAGTCGGGAACTAGTTCAATTCGTTACCTGTTAATTAAACTAGCTGCCGTTGTTAGTGAACCTTACTTACAAACAAATTATAACACATTATCACATAGGAATTAGTCAAGGATTGCATAAATTTATTCACTAGCTAGGTGTTAGCAAAAACATCTCTTTATTATTATATTCAAATCTCATGGTTTACTTTGCTTTTAAAAGAATTACTCTAGTAAATTCTGCATTTAATGCTTTAAAAATATTAAATGTCTTATTCCTTTTATCTCAAAAGTATTCATCTAGATATTATTTTAAGTACCTCGGATCCGGGTCTCAACTTTTTATGTTTTAGATTATCACAACTTTAACCAAATTATTTGAAGAATAATGTTGGTTGTAAAGTATACAATTACCTTACATTTGGATATCGTGATGTTACTACTACTTCATTACAGAAATTACAAATCTTATAAGTTATTCTTTAAATTACCAAAAGTTCTTTACTGTTCTTTTGTTACTTCTCTTGTTGAAACAAATTTTTACAAATATCATGTTTGGATATCACCTGAATTTAACATGAGGTTGTTGTGGGGTCCATGATGATCATCTTCTGTCGTCTTCTAGGGTACAATACATGGTTCCTCTTGATGGTCCATTAGGTTGATTGTATCTGTAGTCTCGACGATCGGATTTTTACTGGAAGTTCATACTGTTGTAGTTTGAGTTTTCCACTTCTGGAGTTAGTTGTTCACATTTTACACCTCAATTACAGTTCTTATTTTGCAGTACTAAAGTCTGGTAAGTAACATATCTTACCACTTACAGTTTTATTTTTTAAGAGATGTGTCGGCTAAGTTTTCTTTCTTTTTTTTTTATAACTCTTCACACACTACATTATATATTTTTTTATATTATTTCCACGCTACATTTTTCAAAACGATATCACCACAAACTAGATATAATCTTTTAACGGTATACACCTACGTGTATGTGGACAACACAAAACTGACATCTTTACATGTCAAAGTTTCACTAGCGAATGTGTGCATAGTTTAGCGGCGAGGGGTCTGTAAGCTGGCGCGGTTTTACGCACTGAGAAAATAGTTCGTTCTTTTATTTAGTATTAATTATTCATTAATTAAATTGTAATTCTTTATGTTACTTTTGTTATGAATTAGGAATTTCCTTATTTATTTAGTCGTATTTTAAATAATTAACGTAATTATTATTATTATTAGCTAAATAACACCGTTCTTTGCGTGTTGGTACGGGACAATTTCAAGTTGATGCAGGAATCTAGGTATAGATATATGAAAAATATATCTAGGTATAGTCTAGGTATAAAAATAGTCTAGGTATAGGTAAGGGTGGATAATACTCTTACTTGTTAGAAAGCAAAATTTTTTGTTTGTGCGACTTAATATTTTTTTTAAATCGTCACATCCTCCTGCACCTAACGATGAATACGGGGTGGTTGGGTAATAATATAAAATCTAATAAACACAATTACATTTGGACACAGAACTTCATACTGAAATTTCTCTCTCGTCAGATTATTTCTATCCATCAGTTGATTATCTTACAACTAATACAAAATATTTAAATTCTAATACATCTACTACACATAAAATACACAAAACCTAAATCTACCTTATTTTAAATCTTACATCTACTAGCGGTTTTTTGCTTGAATTCATCCCTCGTTTTACGGAGTTCTACTCATGAGTATGTTACTAATAATAATCACGTATTGTAATAACAATCGAATTACTTTTAGTTTACTGCGCTAGGGATTATTTTCTTTTTTCTTTCTCTCTCGTCAGCTGACTTCTCATTTATTATATCATTCTCGCAGGACATTAGCTAATGTTGATCAGGCCTCGCTAGTATTCGTACGAGGGGTTTGAGTTTATACTCACTTACAGTATAGGATTTTGCAAAATCTTATCGTATTCCTGTATAAGTATATACAACATCTTTTATTCTCAATACTTAAGTAGTATTCTCGGTTTACTATCTTTCTCGTAGTCGTGCTTCTTTATTTTGACACGAAAACAATTTTTTTATTTGAGACAGATGGCTTCTGCGAACGTAATTTTCTGTATTGGGTTCATACAGTGCTACAGTAACGGGGGTGATGAACTTATGAATTTTGTAGGGGCCACACCATCGGTATGATAGTTTCGAAGTGGTCCTATCAACGGCTTTACTCATAGGATGAGTTTTATACATTACTAAATCACCTACTTTATACTCTATTTGCCTATTATTCTGCTCATGATACTTCCTTGATTTTTGTAAATTCGCTCTCAAATTTGCACGAGCTTCGTTCCATATTTTTCGTATGTTATTCCCATTTATGTCGCGGGGCAATAACTCTTGGATTTTCCACTTCGCGGTTAAAGGATGATTGGGTTTATACTTGTACAGTAAATCAACTGGTGTTGATTTATGACCTTCATGATACGCTGAGTTGAACGCAAATTGTATCCATGATATATTTTGATCCCAGCTTGTCTGCCCTTTACCGTGATAAGATATTAATGCTGATTTTAAGTTACGCAAGTATTTTTCTGCTAGGTTTCCTTGCGGTCTGTACTCGGTCACTGTAATATGATTTATCCCTAATTTAAAACACATGTCATTAAATTCTTTCGATTTAAACTGAGATCAGATGTAAGGGTGTACCATAATATTTAAATAGTCTTTCTTGTAGAATTTTTATTGTCGTAGATGCTAATGCACGTCTCATAGGATACATCCATACGAATTTAGTAAAGGAGCCTACACAAATTAATAGCATCGTATTTCCGGATTTAGAACGAGGATAAGGTCCAGAATAGTCTATGTATATCTTCGAGAAGGGAGTGGTGGTTATTTCTGAGATTAATTTTCCGACTTGACTGATTCTTGCTGGCTTGCTCAGGGCACATATTTCGCATTCTTTCACGAACATTTTTATTTCACTGTTCATGTTTCCCAATGGTATTCCTTGCGAATACGATGTATGGTTTTCCTAATTCTCATATGAGCTCCAATGGTCGATGAATAGTAGTATTCCATTAGCATAGGTTTAATTATTTCCGGGGCGATTATTCTCAGTAATTTTCCGTTTGCCTTTTTAAAACAAAGTACTCGCTTACTCACGGTATATTTGTCAGAATAATTTCCTTTCTCTATTTGTTCTATTATTTTGCACAATTTCGGATCTTGTTGTTGGTGATATGCTATATCCTTAAATGCAAGAGGAAAGTTAGTAATTAGCTTATTAACGGTAGTGGTTTCAACATTGTCTTCGCCAGATCTTGTATTGGGTAGTTGGAACATGCGGAATAGAGTATCGGCTACTACATTTTGAGTACCACGAATATGTTGCACTTTGAACTTGTAGCAATTTAATCTTAACACCCATCTTCCGATACGACCTAACTGTTTTGGGTGGTTCAATAACCACGATAAAGTAAAGCTTGATTATCGGTTTCTAGTAGAAATTGCTTGTGTTGCAAAAATGGTTTGAATTTATCAAAGGCGAATACTACGGCTAAACATTCAAGTTCGTAGGCTGAGAACTTCCTTTCTTGCTCGGTCAATGTACGAGATGCATAGCTGATCGGGAGTCTAGTATTATTGATTTCCTGGTATATTACGGCTCCTAATGCTACACTCGAACTGTCAGTCTGTACGACAAATGGTTTACTGAAATCTGCTAACTGCAATACCGGTGGGGATATTATGCTTTCTTTGAGTGTTTCAAACGCGTCTTGGTGTCGAGTAGTCCACTCGAATTTCGTTCCTTTCTTTCTTAGTGCATTCAATGGGGCTGCTATATCCGCTAAGTGGGGTATGTACTTGTGAAAATAATTAATCATACCTAAAAATCGAGCTATACCTTTGGCGTCTCTCGGCGGTAAGAATTCTCGGATTGCGCGTGTACGTTCGGGATCGATGCTAACCTTACCTTCGGCTGATACTATGTGACCTAAGAAGGAGAATTGTTTTACTGCGAAGTTAACTTTACTCGGGTTTACGGTCAGTCCAGCTTTCTTTACCCTGGATAGTACTTCACGCAAGTAATCAATATATTGATCCATTGACTCACTATATACTACTATATCGTCAAGATAATGATATACAAATTTAAATGTAACGTCATAAAAAACATATCTAACTGGAAATATTGTACGAGTTCATTACAAACTGTGTAATTATGAAAATTAAATCTGGTGATTGATTAGTGACTTAATTGTTGTCTTGTATTTTGTTTCCGCTGTACCTACGACGATCGAGTAGACCGTCGTAACAGTGATGTCAGAACTGGGATAGAACGGTTAACAGTGATAACAATGGACACTTTGTACAAGACGATTATAATTCGTATTTAATTGGAAAACAATGGATAACAGTTAGATGATAGACTCATTCCAAGCAATGCTACTGCAGATCGAGGAAGAGGTGGAAGAAAAGGAAAAACGACTGGATGAGAAACTCAGACAAGAAAAACAAGCAGCAGTAGAACGACAAGAAGCACTAGTGGAAGAACGACTAAAAGAAAAACGTAAGCCTGAAAATGAAACACTAGAGAGACGGCAAAAAGAAGAATTTAGTCGTCAAGCAGATGGCATTAAGGTGTTCGTACAAGAGAATACTACTGCAAAACTAGTCCTGTTACGTGGTGAGTTGAACAAACAAGTTTACAGAATATGTGAAATAGAAAAACCTGTGTCAACTATGAGAACAAGTACGTAAAGTTTAGAAGATTGTATTAAAAGTGCAATAAAACAAATTAAAAAGGAAGTCGAACATTTAGTAAAAGAAATAGTAGACAATAAAAACCATTAATAAATGCTGAAGAAGATTCAAAATATGAAAGAAATCTAACTCTAATATGGCCAGT
Source organism: Magicicada septendecula (assembly GCA_034769895.1). NCBI lineage: Eukaryota > Metazoa > Arthropoda > Insecta > Hemiptera > Cicadidae > Magicicada > Magicicada septendecula. The sequence goes on along the minus strand of CM068369.1, from coordinate 306,127,931 downwards.
TTACGCAAAGGCCCCAACATTTGATGGAAGCACTCATTTGGCAACTTATATTCGCCAATTTGAAGCTGCCGCTCACCTAAATAAATGGACGGAAGAACAGAAAGGGCTTTCAGTAATTCTTGCTTTAAAAGGGCCTGCCCCAGAACTAATACAGAAAGTGCCACCTGAAAATCAGAATATCTATGCCGAATTAGCAAAAGCTCTGGAAGTACGGTATGGTGACAAGCATTTGTGCGAAGTGTACCGTGAACAACTTAAGACGAGGCGACAGCGTTCCGGGGAAACCCTCCAGGTGTTTGAAGCAAATGTCGACCGACTGACGAGATTGGCTTATCCTGAACAATCGGGGTACTTCCGGAAGTGGATTTCTCTCATTACGTTTATTGACGGTATCAGAGACAGTCAATTACAACAAGTGTTAAGAATGGAACGGCATGATAATAAATCAGACGCTCTTGTTCATGCTCTCCGTTTTGAAGCTGCTAAGTCGGCGGCCTACATTAATCAAAGTATGCCATCACGTTGTAGCCAAACGGATCGAATACCAAAGTATCGTCATAGCGGACGAAATATAGGAACGATTCGAGATCAACAATTTAAGAAGTCAGCAGCGCCACAACGTTTTTTTGAACCAAAGGATAAAGACAGAAGACCGAAGTGTTACAACTGTGGGAAACGTGATCATCTACAGCTAGACTGTTGTGAGAAGAGAATGCCGAGAGAAGGGAGTTATCGCATCAATTGGAGAAGTAAAGCAACAGAACAGCACACAGTTTCAACGTTACATAAGACTAGTGGAAACCTGATTGTTACTGGATTTTTGGAAGGTAAGCAAAGACCATTTACAGTTGACACAAGCGCTACAGTGTCTGTTGTGCGCCCTGACTTAATTAGCAACCGACGGCCTCAAATTAGCTCTTGTACAATACAGACTGTGTACCCCGTCAATGTGTTAGGAAAGATAGACGTACGTGTACGCCTGGGTCTTCTCGAGTTTAGAAACCAAATGCTTGTTGCAGACATTGTTGATGAAGTGATTCTTGGTATGGATATTATCAATGCCTACGGATTCGTTGTGGACTTAAGAGAGAATGTCCTGAAGGTTGGCCAAGAAAAGATAAAGCTTTACATGGCTAAAATGACAGGGTCAACCAACCATTTAATTAAGCAAGTGGGATTGGCCGAAGAAGAAGTCAACAGATCTGGTCAAGAGGAGTCTTTCCTATTCCAGGCGGAAATAGAAATAGAACTAGCAGAGGAAGTACAAATACGTGAAACGGCAAAAGAAGTGACTGGAATGTCAACTACGGGTGTCAAGGAAAACTTCTCGTTTGTTAATAGAAGCGCCGGGGGGAAGAGTTGCTGAAGATGAAGTTACGCAAGGGGTTGTTGACGAGAACCAAACAGACTTCGATCAGCCAGTGGTGTTTAGGTCATCAGTACATGATGCAACGGGAGTGATTCCAACAAAACTAGTGGTTGAGCGAAAGACTCATATTCCTTGGAACTTGACGTTCGGATGTCACGAGACTGAATTCGAAGAACCGGAGAATTATCTTTCGCAAGGACGTCTACCTAGATCGCCTGGCCAAGTATTACTTCAGAGACGGTTTGCCAATAGGGGACGAACAGGTTTAAGGAGGAGGCAGTGTTACGTGAACCCTAGCGAACACCACAGAACATTCTCCACTCCCCACGTCCAATGTGGCAGCTGTTGCTTCATTCACGTAGGTCGTTCTAGTGAGTTTCATGAACACTTAAGAGAAGCCACCGGCGTGCAGTTAAGGAGGGAAAGCTGTACTGGACCTCAGCGCGGTGTATATAAACCCATAGCATCCTGGTTGTCAGTCAGTTACGTGAGCGATTTTCGCTAGCGCGGATTGAGTGTTTAACGAAGTGATCTATTGTGTTAATAATTGTGTGAAACTCTATTAATAGACATTGGTATTGCCTGTGGACAAATCTAACTGGAAATATTGTACGAGTTAATTACAAACTGTGTAATTGTGAAAATTAAAGCTGGTGATTAGTGACTTATTTGGTGTCTTGTATTTTTCCACTGTACCTACGACGATCGAGTAGACCGTCATAACAATATGTAATTGATATTTGCTGTTTTCCATCAGTGGCTATAAATTAATTCTACACTATTAACAACACCTATCTACGTATCAACACGTTTTACTTATGTTACATTTATTCAAGAAAGAATTTTACTTTGTATTTAGAGTTTGGTTTGTAAAATGATTTTATTGGATTGCTGAACACAATCTGAGAAACCAGAAGGAGAAAAGTATAATTAAAGTGTAAATATATTCCATTGCGTCATTGCGTACTTAGAAAATTGTTGGTAAAATTATAAAATATGTTACGATTATGAAAATAAAATAAAATCAAACCAAGAAAATACTTGCAATAAATTCTCCTCGGTGGACTTGAATTGAAAACTCTTTCCGATTACCTTAAAGAGCATCGCATTTAATTGATTCTGACTGTAGACTGTGAATCAAATTTTTAACGTTATGATAGTTCCACCTAATATTCTGTTGTCCCTTACTGAATTTTATTTTGTTACAACTATTTTACTTATATACAATTTACGGAGAAAAGGAAAGGAACTTGGAACCAGTAAGTACCCAAAGTACATTTTACAAACTTCATACTTATTTTCAGACTTGAAATAATATACAGAAATTAGTAGTTAATTACAAACGAACTATTAAAACGTAGTGGCAGTAACTTACACAACATGGCATAACTAATTACGAACCGCTGCTATAGTTTACAATAAGCCTCGTCAACGTTGATTACGTGAATTTTATATTATTTTATTACATCAGTAAACTAGTAAGAAGTAGATGTACTCTTTACACTCAGTCTTAATTGTTTCTTATAATATATTTACACCTATATATTTTCTTAGTATATGCAAACTGGAAATCAAAATTGCAATATACAGTATATTGTGTGTTTTAGTTAATGCCATACTGCAAGTACGAGACAATCAAACTTTAGTTGTCCTTGTTGATATCCATCGTAATGAGTTGCCATTCATTGTCATTCTTTCCATTCGGTCGAGTTTCAAGACTTCTTTTCAGGACTTTTATTCGGAACCCCTGACGATTCCGATCCTCCGTCCGACAGGGAAAACTCGTTTCGTAGATCTGCCGAATTATCCGAAGTCGCGCCTCTGATCGGGTCACTCTAACATCCCCCGACCTCTGGCCTTGACATCGTACATGAGCTAGTCGTCTCCTGTCTCCATCTACTTTACCTCCCCGCCTTTGGAAAACTGCCAACATGTCATGATCCGCAAGTCCACAAAACCTCGAATGCTTCTTGAAAGCTATCGCCCCATGACAGTCATCTACAAGGTGTTTGAGCGTCTCCTGCTCTCTTGTATCCAGCCGCCGTTGGATGATTTCAGCGAACAGCTCTAGTTTCCCATGAAGCACTCGAGCACTCTTCAGTTAGTCCACGTTATTACGTATTTGTCTGGCGCCGGCAACAAGAAAGCGTCTGCAACTGCTATCCTGCTGGATGTGAGCGACGCGGAGGTCACTCCTATATGCTGTGTGACGACGCGGAGGTCAGCGAGCGACGCACGAGGAGTGAGTGACAGCGGAGCGCCGGACGTATCAAGTAAAGATATATGCAAAACAAACCTAATAGACTTTTTATTTAAAAGACACTTAGATAATAAATAATAATTTTATATTGAAAACTGAATAAGACAATAATAATTATTAATGTGTTAGTTAATAAATTTTCCCTGCCACTATATATAGATTCTGTGTTGATAATTTCATCTAACATAACTATGCAATAATAATTTCTTACCCTGCAATATATATATATATATATATATATGTGGATATTTTAATAGATGAAACGTTTAATAAGGGTAAAGTTTGGTACTATTGTGTAGTAGTGAATCTTGGATGATATACAGAGAGATAAGATTATATTATAAAGTGAAGAGCTGTGATGTACGTGTAGCATAAACAATTTTCTATTACGACGTTTTTGTATAAGCGGAGAAAATAATTAAATAAATGGAAAATCTTTACTTGCTACTTTATTAGTAACTACAATGAACAGAAGCAATTGTATAAAGTAATTTTCCAAGTTTTCAATAGTTCAACACACTATGTCGCAACATATAAGTAATGCAATTCACCAACTGCAACTCCACACGCAGTAATTAACAACACTTTACATTAAAAGCTATCAAATAACGCGGAAGAAGAAGCAGAACAGCTGCAAGAACTGGCTGGACGTTTTCAAAGCACAATTTTTTATAATTTGCTCAATGTTACGAAATGATTCTCCTGTCATGATGCGGAAGGACTGTTTTGCAATCGAAGGGGTCTCTAAGCTCCGTCTGTAACTGACGTCCTTTTAAACGTCTTTGCCATTCAAATGACCTACTTTGTTGGTGTAGAGGTTCGCTTAGAAGGAAGTGAGAATATTTATTGTACACACAAAAATAAAAGTATTTACTGGAGTACATGTTTGTCAATCTAGATAGGTGGGATCTGAAACATTAATTTGGAATACGCGCGTACACAAACGTCTTGATAGAGGAGACCTGAGGTGACAGAGAAAGCGATGAATACTGTAGCTTGTAATAGGTCACATACACAAGCTGTAGAAGTTTTATATATGATTTGAAGTAGATTATTCCAAAAATAGGTAAAATAATATTTTTAACGCATTGTGTTCTATAAAAATTGCACTTCCATTATTCAGGAATTAAAAACACAACTTCTCATATTTGAACTGTTCTAATAATGTAACTGTTATGGTCGGAACTTATTAGTCAATATGAAGCCAGACACCTCGTCCTAAGGAGCCTTATTTGGACATATGTCATGGCAGCCTAGTTTAGGAACAAATGTATTTTGTCTTTGCATTTTGCTCGCGTTCTTCACTCTTTACGAGTAGGTTAAACACTAAATTAAGTAACCAACACTTACCATAAAAGTAGATGGGAATTACATTAATAAGCTCATAGCACCAACGTTTCGTCGTTTTTATCTTGTTTTAATATCTGCTCGTGTTATTCGAATACATTACAATTGGCGATTTTATTAATTCAGTACTCAGTAATTTAGTATTCAGTTTTACACGGAGAAGTATATTAAGTTACAACTGATATTAAAAGCATAATTTTACTCTCAATAGCACACATTGGTTAAAAGTAACTACATTTCTACCTTCTTTTGTTACAAACAAGATTCCCCTTCTATTTTATGACATTTTACTCTTGTGACGATTTTTTGCCTAACAGAAATGTAAAACTGAAAAAAGTGTAGGGAAAGGTAGAGCTGCTGAAAGACAAGAAGAATTGAATAGCTACAACGCAGATCGCGGGTTCTATGTACTTTTCAGAGGATCAACAAAAAAAAATTAAAAGTTTTTCAACCAAAATTATTAGTTGCTAATTAGATTAAAAGTACAGTTGTAGGTAATAGTAATGCTCTCCCAACAGCACGAAGTATACGTCCGGTAGTATCCTTGCACTTATCTGCACGTATATTCAGATATGTACTTCAGGTTTTCTATCCTATACTTTTTCGTATACTTTTCTATTAACTCTGAATGTTTAATTCTGTTTACTTAGTCATACGTTATTAATCTGTGTTTGTCTTCCATTCTCTGGTTTGTGTGAAAGTACCAATTACGCTTTACACGTTCTTAAGAAAATATCGACTAGCATCCTGAAATCTCGGTTTCTTGTTGTGATATCTGTGTTACCTAAATCAAAAACAAATAAAAATATTGTTGTAATCTTGAAATTAAAACTTATAAATTTTGACGATGTATGTGACGTTAGTATAGCTAGCAGTAAAGCTAGGTTGGGGTTGCATCAGTTTTGTTTAGGAATGTTAGCTTATCACATGTTAAACTACTTTTTGCATTTAAGGTTGCAGAATATTCTCTGTAGGATACACAATTTAATTTCAACAATTTATAAGTATGCAGCACTTATTATTTCTTAATAGTTCATCAGCATTTGATGTTACAAAGCTTTCTTTTGTGTCCAGCCTCTTGCGTTAGTTGCGGCAATTTTATTTCAATCTATTTCAACTGTTTTGCGTATTCTGTGTCTGTGAGGCTTTGGACTGGCAGTGGTGTTAAGCGTGAACCAAAGAGAAATGAGCCGAGTTCACTCGCATAAAAAAAGGATAGGCAGACACACTCCTAAAAGAGTACTAACTTTAAAGACTTAGAACGTGAATCACAAGAAAAATCCTACGTAAAAAAATATGTAGTACATGCAGAAGCCTCCTCGACGGAAGAAAATGCACAAAATATTGATCAATATTTTGAATACTGCGACTAGATAAAAATGTTAAAAGCGGTAAGAGATCAAACCTTTGTGCAGTAGGACATGACTCCACACTAATTACGGAGCGCGCCGTTCACCGTCCACAATTATTTCTCCCCATACGCCTTGGTCATGTAGATGAGAGTTGTACTTTGGTGATAACAGAGATTTAATTTAATTTATCAAATGGAACAAAGAATGGTGCAACTTTGCAGGGAGAGTGGTTAACCAATAGAAGTAGCCCTACCCTGGTTTCATCAGCGACATAATGAATGCACTGTGCATATGGTTAGAGGAATGAACAATTGTAGTTATATTAAAATCTCTTGAGTCTTACAGGCGCTGAATTTTTTATTTAGCATATGTATATGATATAAGTGTTTTGCATTTTAAACAAATGTAACGGAAATATTAATTTAATTTTACAACAATTATATTAGTAAACAGTTCTAAGAAATTTACACAGCAATGCAGAGAATAGAAACGCGCGCTTACACACACACACACACACACACACACACACACACACACACACACACACACACACAAATTAAGAAAGAAAACTAGAAATAAAAATGAAAACATATGGTGAGTTATCTTTATCATACTAAATTATGTCTACATCGATAACTAGACAAGTTTCAGACACATGTAAACTAATAACCAATAGCCTAATATACAGCTAAATTATATGACGCTAATACACCTGAAGGCGGTCAAACACCTACGTAGCAGGCAAGGTACCTTGTGACATGTACACAAGGTGATATACTAAATACGAGACTTCTAAACTACGTAGACGTTGTTAGAGTACGTTAGAGTACGTTATTCTATTTATATACTAGTGTAACATATAGCATACCTAAAACACCACTTTGAACATTATGCTATTGTATATTCTTGATTTGTCTTGTTTGCTTTTTTTATTTGATTTTACCTAAAGAATCCCTTTTAATTTACTTTTCTCTATGGGAAGAGTATGACTATACTGACGTCTGTGTGTATCACGGAATTTGTCCTAAATACGTTCTTTCACTCAGGCGTTTTAAAGAGTAATATTCAAAAACCATTTTGATTACATTAAATATAGGTACGTTCTAACGTTTAAACACATCGATACGACACCTCTATCATGAATTATACAGGTTAGGTTGAGAAATGTGGTCTTGCAATCATAATTACTCCTATATCATCTAGTAACTCTAGCCATAATAAACGATTGATTTGTTGTTTATCTGCATGGTAATTGACAACGCTAAGTGATTATTATCACAGAATCCAATGACTGTTAGACGCTGATTGGAAAGCCAAGTATTACTGAAACGTCTTTGTCATCTAGTTTACAGAAGATAAAATCCTACTCCTATTTTATTTCTATTTTATTTATTATCTAGCTTACTTAAAACCAGATTTGAACCGTTGAGTGATACCTTGAGTTACTTTATATGTTTTCTCTTATTTATTTGCTATTTAATGTATTACGCTAGAAGTTATTTTTGCAATTAAAATTTAGTTAGAACAGTAACAATTTTCTACACATCGCTTTCGATTGTGTACCTTGAACTATACATGTGTAGAATCGACATTATTTCTTCGCGTGTAAACATCATCCACTGTACGGTGGCTGAGTGACTTAAATGATATCTGGTAAGTGAAGTGATTAGTATCAGACTTGGTAGACGCTGTATGACCAAAATGTAACAGAGCCTTGGTTTTTACCTTACCCCTGTTATATTCCTAGTTGGAATCCTAGTTGCTTGTTAAAACACAGCTTCAAACCTTTTGACATTTTGTTTCCGTTTGACTGAGCTTTGATGTGTCCGTTGTTTTTTGTTTGCTTGGACTGTCCACTACAATTTGTTTCTTCCTTTGCTTTTCTGCATGCAAAATGTATGTCGATACTGCTGATTGTGTGTGTACCGCAGAATTTTTTCCTGAGTACTTGAAGCTGATATATCAGCCTTCCTTGCTCAAACAGGAGGTAGGTTCGACTCTCAGACCTCTGATATTTAGTTATATATCAATAATACTTATTAGGTTTACTTTACAGTTTAATTTTTTATGACTCGGATAAAATTTGTGTGTCTGTTACTCGAATAAATTTTAAGTAATACATATAATTGCTTTGTTAGTTGCCTTTCAACTTAAATTTGCACTTTAGTGGAAATATTGATCCCATATTTAGTAATGAAAATTGTAATTTGCTTTGTAAGTGTAATTAACAATTTACACATTTTTGTAAGTGTATCTTTGAAGATCGTTTTTTTTCCACTATATTTGTACATATATTTTTTTTTCTGAAAATTTATAAGAATATCTTACATTTTATTGTCTAAAATATAAATTTGTGAAGACAAGTTAGTATAGGATTTTACAAAGAATATCATGAAAATTTCACAAAGCATTCTTACATACGCAAAGAGCATTCTCAGAGAGTAAATATCTACAATTTTGTTGAAAAATCTTGTGATGAGATGTATAACTGACAGGAAGCTTGAAAATCTAATTTAAACTTCAAATTGAAAATACAGACTTAACCGTGTTTCGTTGTAAGAAATTACTCTATCTCAGTCAGATGGTAGAAAATTTAGTTACATCATTTCGCCTGTTGCTTCCACGCTACAAGTTACAAAGTCGACTTGCCTATCAAAACTACATTGTAAAAAATTACAAATTATGTAGTGTGTGATTCATTCTCTGGCAGGTTTAAGATAATTTTATTGAACACATATATAGTTTTATTGTCACCTTACTCCATGCTGTGAATTATGCCAACATATATGACAATGAGCGGCTGTGAAGGTAATAGGGAAAGCAGAATTCTCGATCACGCAGAAACTGTTAAGATACTAAGTAATAAACTTGATTTATAGAGAAACAATATTGTAGAAGAAATAGTTTTAACAAGACTTTAATTATATTTTTAATGTTACATTATAAATATAGTTTCTATTTTATGGAAAGGCAAGATCAGAAAAATTAGTTTTCCAGCTTTCCTATTTCTAATATAAAGAATATTTTTAAGTCAAGTAAACCTTAAAAATTATAAGGAGGAGACGAATAAGAAGAAGAAGGAGAAGAAGAAGAAGAAGAAGAAGAAGAAGAAGAAGAAGAAGAAGAAGAAGAAGAAGAAGAAGAAGAAGAAGAAGAAGAAGAAGAAGAAGAAGAAGAAGAAGAAGAAGAAGAAGAAGAAGAAGAAGAAGAAGAAGAAGAAGAACAACAACAACAACAACAACAACACAAAGAAGAACAAGAAGAACATTCTCCTTCCGGATTGCTACTTTCGTCTGATTGCTAGCTTATTCGGAACAGAACATTCCGCGTGATAGTTGATAACGTCTTTTCTTTGTAAAGCGCTATTACGGATGGTGTACCTCAGGGAAGCGTCTTGGGTCTCCTTCTTTCTGTGTACTGTGCCGTGTTTGGGGAAGAACCCGGCTCGGTTAATTAAATGAAAAGTTACGAACGGCTTGAGCACTCATTTCTTTAATTAATTAGCGTAGCGGTGCGTGCTCCGTTATCAATACGTTCGCTATGCTGATCCGCGCGAGTTCTGGGGTCGAGGCGGCGTAGTAATTTTTTCGTTGCAAGCTTGGGCAGTTCACGTTCAGCTCCGCTTGGCTACAGACTTCCTTCCCGGCAGCATTGAGATTCTCTTCTGTCTAAAATTATCTATCACTATGCATAGATAATCGCTACACGACTCGCCGGTAATTGTGTTTAAGGTATTTTACTTATTGTATGATAAAAAGTATTGTACTTAACTTAAAATTAACGCCGATGCGGGTAGATATATGCGTTAAGTTACCACGTGGCGGGCACAGGTTAATTACTGAGTATGCACGTCTCTGAATGTTAACACTGGCTGAAATACAGTATTTTATATTTTTATATGTATGTATATTATACTAATTATATCAAAAGGGGCGTAAGAAAACTATTTTGTAATATTTGTTGAAAAGAACGTGCTTTACGAACCTGTTCAGGGTTGTTAACTCATGGTGAAATTGCAGTACAATAGCTAATTAGTTGACGAACAGTTTGGGAATAACTATTTATTTAATACTAAATTCCAGTCAGAAGGTAGATTATCATGTATTATGCTCTTGGGAAGGTGTCATGTTGTTCAAAGTATACTTATATTTAAAAATTTTTAAACGGGGCATGATGTCGTGTGTGAGTTATGCTGGAGTGAAAGGGGTATTGTGAATTATTGAACACTTGAGTAATTACCCATATATAAATGTCCAGGGTTCCTGATTAAGACGACGACATGATTCGCTCCAGGAGGTGGGTGAACAACTGCTACCCATGGCGTTAACCTAGCAACTTTCCGTTTTGGCTGCCGGGAGGAAGAGATGGACAACACGCCACAGAACCCTCATGCTCAGTTCTGGACTATAACCAGGTGACATTTATGCCTTTATAACGTATCTTCGCCGCAACAATTTATAACATGTGACTTTATTCCCGGAATGGCTCCCGTTAGATGGTGCACAAGTCCCGTGGGACATTCTAGTGACAAACTTTATCAGTTTTTAATTTACGAATGCTTACGCCCCCAGAATGAGTGTAAACCCAGATGGGGTCATGCGTCAGCCGATTTTGATGTTCTTTTTTTACTGTAAACGTGTGCCGAACTGAAGGTTACTGATTCGTATAGGTGTTAATTATTCATGCATGGGTGCTGGGGTATTTTGTTGGGGATTTTCTTGATTATATATATATATATCAAATGGGTATTTGTTTTTTAAATAATTTAAAGGTTTGGGGGTGCTTTAAGCTGTGGCCGTCACCTGTTGGTGCCGTCATCCACAGGTCTCTGATATGTTAAATTTTGTTGGATCTGGTCCGGGCGCATGGCCGTGCCTGAAGTCAACCCAATTTTCTATGGAAGCTTCAAATATGTTTTATTAGGTTTTACATTATAAAATTTTTATTATACATTTTATAAAATTTATTTTAGTTGTTTAATAATTCTGTAATAAGTAAATTTTCATTATTTTTTTTACTGCCATAGCCAGTGCATTATTAATTGTTGAATTTTTTTAATAGAAGCACACTACCTGTTCTCATTTCTTTAATTATAAATGCAAAGTTGTAAAATCAGTAGCAGTTCTATTTTATTTTCTGGTGGTTTTAATTGCAAGTCCCGTCTCACTGGACCCAGCGCATTTTTTTGCTTCTCTAGGCCTTCCGCCTACTTTAGTTAACTAGTGGCCCCTCTATCCAAAAAAAAAAAGGTTTTTCTTTATAAAGCATAAAAAATAAGAAGAGGGGATACAGTACGTTAACGACGTGCCTAAGCTGCCCGGAACCAGATTGGCATATTTGCTGATGGCACTGCGGTATATGCAGCAGATCGTCGAGCTGAAACGGCAGTTATCTGGATCGAGGACCAGCTTGACGAATGCGTTGAATGGAGGGTTGCTATCAACCCGGCAGAGAGCACATCCGTATTCTTCTCCGACGTAGAACGCTCCCTGACAGATTGTACGTACACAATACTGCCCTTCCCTGGTCTCGAAAATTTAAGTACCTCGGGCTCCACTTGGATCATCGTCCCACCTGGCGGACACACTTTGAGCAAGTAGCTGGCAACACCTCCCATCGTTTATATAAACTCCGTCCCTTCTTTACAGCAAACACATAAACCGCCGCCTAGGGAAGCTTATCGTCACCACCTACGACGTGCCGATGGTTACGTACGCGATTTCCGTATGTGGGTACATAGCTAAGACCCATAAGCAAAAGCTTCAGTCTCTACTGGACCGAGGATTGTGATGAGTGTGCAAAACCCATTACCTGACATAAAATAAAATTATCCAAGAGTCCCTACGTCATATGTTCATATGTTTGTTCCCTGTACGCTACTATACGAACACTTAACCGAAAGATCTATCGCCTCACTGCCCGCATTGAGGGTAATCACCTTATTAGCGCCTTCGCTCGCAACACATCTGTGCCAGGTAAATCATGGCACCGGCCTCGGCGTACACTCTTAGGTAACTAATTGAACCCTCATGGCCGGTAGCAGGCCACACCCAGAACAACTGTGGTCCCTGCGGCAGGAATTCTACTTGAAGCTCGGGACTCAGCTCTCGGGTTGGCGACGGGCTTGCCCTTCCTGTCGCATAGCCCCTCTCCTACTTGTATTATAATCTCGTGTTATTTATACTACATTGGCTAAACGTAGATCTGAAATCACACTACGTTTAGCAATCTATCTTTAATAAAATTTAAAGTTTTAACACAAGTACAAAAGGCAGAGAAAAAAAATTTAGTGCAAAACCTCTTTTTCTGAAATGAGGTTTCTAATCTGCACATTATATTCCGTTGTTACGAGTATTATCAGATAAACGTACATGTGTCATTTGTTGAAAAATGTATGTTTTATAAGTACAAGACAAACGCAAATGAATGTAAACCTATTCAGAAGGTAAAATTTTACCTTGTTCTGTTGACTTTCTTTGCAGAGCCACCTGAGTCATTCACCTACAATACTGAACCCAACACAACTGTATTCCAGCTTTGCACAACTTAAATTGAATTACAAACTTCTATTTCTTCAAACGACAATACTGCTACGACAGCATAGAACAATCTACACGTTTATCGAATGCGCCAGAAAGATCTCGACGTAAGCGTGTGGTGTACGTGCTACTAAACGCATTTTGCGAGAATTTTCTCGACTGTGCCAGCCTTCGCTCGGGCGCTCGGACTGTGTCGAGGCTGTAGCAATTACGTAGTTCGCGAGAGATAAGACGCAGTTTGGAAGCTTCTGGTGTGTGAGCGTAACTATAAATACATCGCGTCGCGGCCTTAGTTTTCAGTTCAATGCGAGATTTTTGACTGTGCGATTCGGGAGTATTAGTGCGATATATTTACAGAGCGGTTCGAGTTATTACGGTGTACGTTCAAGTAGTTATTAGTGAAGTGTTGCGTTTTATATTCGGACGGTATAATTGTAATACAGTTGAGTTTTAATATTAGTGGACATTTTATTGCGTACGAACAATTTCATTTGATTTGTTGTAGACACTGTGTTGTTTATTACGAACTGTTTTACTATAACAATTAAAGGTGTGATTAGTGACTTCATTGGTGTCTTGTACTTATTTTGTTTCCACTGTACCTACGACGATCGAGTAGACCGTCGTAACAGTGGTGTCAGAACTGGGATAGAACGGTTAACAGTGGAAAAAGTGGATACTTTGTACAAGACGAGTGTAATTCGTAATTAATCGATAATTCGATAATCAATGGATGCCAGTCAGATGATGGAAAATTTCCAGGCGCTGTTGTTGCAGACAGAAGAACGACGACGACAGGATGCAGAGAAAGCGGAAGAGAGACAGAAAACCCTCCTGCTGGAAGCAGAGGAAAGACGGAGACAGGAGGCGGAAGAAGCAGAAAGACGACAAACAGAAGAACGAAGACAAGAAAGAGAAGAAGCAGAAAAACGACAGGATGAAAAACGCAGGCAGGAAAGAGAAGAAGCTGAGGAACGTCAGAAAGCACTAATGCTAGAGACAGAAGAAAGACAAAAAGATAAAACGGAAGCTCTCTTTGAAACTATGCAGAAACAGTTACAAGAACATACTACCGCAGAATTGGGTCTCCTACGTGGTGACGTAGGTGAATTACGAGGTGAGCTCAATAATCAGATTACCAGAATATCTGACGTAGAAGAATCCATGTCAAATAAAATAGCTAAGTAGAGAAATCTGTCTTGACTGTGGAAGAAGTTATGTCAACAAAAATATCTGCAGTAGAAAACTCAATGGCAAACATAAGAGAACAAATTAAAATTGAAGTTGAACAGTGCATGAAGATTCAACCAAAACAAATTTCTGAACAGACTGTACCAGTGATCAAGACAGAAAAATACACAGAAAATAAGTTAACAGAGAAAGTCACTTTGCCTGCAGTAGGGACAGTTCATGTCAAAGCTCCAACCTTTGACGGAAGCACACACTGGGCAACGTACCTCCGCCAATTTGAAGCTGCTGCATGCGCAAATAATTGGACAGAAAAAGACAAGGCTGTTTCACTTGTTCTTGCATTAAAAGGACCCGCGGCAGAACTACTACAGAAAGTGCCACCTGACAGCCAGAACACCTATGCCGATTTGATAAAAGCTCTGGAATTACGGTATGGTGATAAACATTTGCGAGATGTGTACTGCACCCAGTTGAGAGCAAGGCGACAGCATTCCGGGGAAAGTCTTCAAGAATTTGAAGCAAGTGTCGACAGATTGATTAGATTGGCCTATCCTGAAGCACCAGAAGACTTCCGAATAAGGTTTACGGTGCAGACATTTATTGATGGCATCGGAGATTGTGAACTTCAGCAAGTGTTACGAATGGCAAGACACCGAGATAGCTCAGAAGCTCTTGTTCACGCCCTAGAGTTTGAAGCTGCCAAGTCAACGTCCCGCTACATTAATGGGTTTGTGCCATCACGTTGCAGTCAGAAGATCCCTGTATCACATTACCGTTACGATGGGTGCAGAAAAACAGTGTTGTCGGACAAACAGTTCAAAAGTTCAAGAGAGTCGCAACGATTTAAAAAAAGACAGAAGACCGAAATGTTACAACTGTGGAAAACGTGGTCATCTACAGGTAGACTGTTGGGAGAAGAAGATACAGAGAGAAGAGACTGATCGCACCAATTTGAGAAGTAAAGGCCCAGAACAGCACACAGTTTCCACGCTACATAAGATCAGTGGAAACTTGATTGTTAGTGGATTTGCGGATGGTAAACCAACATCATTTATAGTTGACACGGGCGCAACAGTGTCCATTGTGCGCCCTGACTTAGTCTGTAACCGCCATCCTCTAATTAGCTCTTTTACAATACAGACTGTGACTGGAAGCCCCGTCAAGGTGCTAGGAAAGGTAGACGTACGTGTACGCCTGGGTCTTCTTGAGTTTAGCCACTAAATGCTCGTTGCAGACATTGTCGATGAATTCATTCTTGGCACGGACATTATGAATGCCTACGGATTCGTTGTGGACTTAAGAGAGAATGTCCTGAAAGTTGGCCAAGAGAAGATAAAGCTTTGCATGGCTAAAATGACAGGGTCTACCAACTATTCGATTAAGCGAGTGGCATTAGTCGAAGAAAAATTCAACAAGTCTGGTCAAGAGGAAACCTCCCTGTTGCAAGCGGAAATGGAGGCAGAACTAGCAGAGGAAATACAAATAAGTATAACGACAAAAGAAGTGATTGGAGAGCCAACTATGGGTGTCGAGACAAAACTCTTGCTTGTTCCTGAGCTGATAGAAGCGGCCGAGGGTAAAGTGGCTGAAGATGAGGTTACGCAAGAGGTTGTTGACGAGAACCAAACAAACTTGGATCAGCCAGTGGTATTTAGGTCATTAGTACATGACGCAACGAGAGTGATTCCAGCGAAGCTAGTGGTTGCGCGAAAGATTCGCATTCCTGGGAACGTGATGCTCGGATCACACGAGACTGATTTCGAAGAACGGGAAAATTATCCTTCGCAAGGATGGCCACCTAGATCGCCTGGTCGAGTATTACTTCGAAGACGCTTTGCCAGTTCGGGACGAACAGGCTTAAGGAGGGGGCAGTGCTACGACAGCATAGAACAATCTACGCGTTTATCGAATGCGCCAGAAAGACCTCGACGTAAGCGTGTGGTGTACGTGCTACTAAACGCATTTTGCGAGAATTTTCTGGACTGTGCCAGCCTTCGCTCGGGCGCTCGGACTGTGTCAAGGCTGTAGCAATTACGTAGTTCGCGAGAGATAAGACGCAGTTTGGAAGCTTCTGGTGTGTGAGCGTAACTATAAATACATCGCGTCGCGGCCTTAGTTTTCAGTTCAATGCGAGATTTTTGACTATGCGGTTCGGGAGTATTAGTGCGATATATTTACAGAGCGGTTCGAGTTATTACGGTGTACGTTCAAGTAGTTATTATTGAAGTGTTGCGTTTTATATTCGGACGGTAAAATTGTAATACAGTTGAGTTTTAATATTAGTGGACATTTTATTGCGTATGAACAATTTCATTTGATTTGTTGTAGACACTGTGTTGTTAATTACGAACTGTTTTACTATAACAATTAAAGGTGTGATTAGTGACTTAATTGGTGTCTTGTACTTACTTTGTTTCCACTGTACCTACGACGATCGAGTAGACCGTCGTAACAATACGTTTTATAGATTTCTTGTGCTTTCCTGTAAAACTTTTATATATAGATTTGTACTAATGGCAGCTAGCAGTGTTTGCAATGTTAGTAATTAGAAGATAAATAAATATTTGTTTATAGTAAAATTTTGGTAAAAGAAGCAAACACAACTTTTCTATATTTAAAGAAATAAAGTGACATAAATATAAAGTTGTATAAATAAAGTTTTTTAAACTTAAGTACACAGACATACATATATCCGGAGCTCTGGTTACAGCGTTTGTATTTAGCGTTTTTCATACGCAAAATACGTTCATCAAAATGATTTGAAGGAAAAGCGCGTCTATTGTTTTAAATTCATTGAGAGCTGAGTGAAGAATACAATAACCACTAGTCATTCTGATGACCTGTGATGTCCTTATGGCATCACAAGCTGTGACGTCACAATCATGTGACTGTTCCCATATAGTGCCAACGTGGCACGCGTATACCCACGGGCGCATGTGTGTCGGTGTTAGGGTGACCAACTTATAATGAGAGAGAAAAAATTACCTCATGTAGAGAAATAAGGAAAAATTAGGTGTGATGGTACATTTTGCTACTCGCTAACCAGGCGGAGACAGGGGAATTAATACAAGACTTGGATACGACTGTAAAGGAGAAAAAAAGATTGGAGATCCGTTTATGAATCCATTTAGTAATAGTCATGAATGAATTACGTAGTCAGAGTGATAAAAATGAAAAAAGAGGGCGTGCTTTATCGGAATAGTGGTTAAGAGCGCGATACTTTTGTCACACAGTCAGTACTTTCTCTGATCAATCGAGGGGTCGACGTGTTATCGTTGGAACTGCATGTGCCCGGATACAGGTTTTGCGGACCGGGAACTAAACTGGAGGAGAGATTGGCACGCGGCGAACGCGAAATCAACGTGTTGGACGAACCCTGTCGGGAACACGACATCGCGTCCGCCAAATACAAGGACAACGAGCACAAACGCGTAGCAGATCGCGTGCTAGGCGTCAAGGTGTGGGAACTAGTGAAAGCTCTGAACTTGGGTATCAACGAAAGAACGTACGCGGTCGCGGTAGCTGCAGCGTTGAAAGCGAAATCGACGTTAGGCGGCGGACTGTGCTGCGTACGTAAAAGTAGTCGTCGCTGCAGAGTGGTCGTCAAGCGTAAAAAGGCAGCACGTACGGACAGGTGGAGGAGGAAAACGACGACTAGGTCGGAAATTCGACATCGACGGCGACAGAACGGAGAAGGTAACCGCAAAACGGTTTAGGGTCTGTACCTGCGACCGTACGGGAAAAAATAGTAGAAATACCCGTGCGCCCGTTGTCCGACCGTGATCTGCACGCGTACGCGAAAAAATTGAACATACCTTATTTCAGAGCCGTGTACATGCGCGACGCTTTACAGGTGGAGAACGAGAGCGCTGTCGTGAATCTCGACGATACCGCCGGACCGGGCATGCACTGTGTATGCTACAAAAAGCGAGGCGACAGGATCCTGTACTTCGACGGAATCGGCAATTTACGTCCGCCTGTCGAGCTGATACGGTATTTCGGATCGAGCGTGACCGACGTGTGTTGTAATTACGAGCGTAAACAACCACTGGACACTATCGTCTGCGGACATTTAGGTTTAGAGCTTTTGTCGTCAAACGATCAGTAAACGTCAAGATGTCTTCGCTTACAGTCACCGTCACGGGTACGGATTCGAGCGCTCTCGTTTGTGACTTGTTTCCACCTCTCCACCTCTCGAACTAACGGAGGGTGAATGGTACGCGGGACTGTTGGATTTCAACACGTACAACTGTATACCGAACGTGGGAAGCAGCAGAAAAAACGTCTTTTTCGTACTGAAATGTGCGCCTAAAACATTAGAACTCATCGAATTACCGACCGGCGCGTACGAAACCAGCGATATCGAAACGTACTTTAGGAAAGCGTTAGACGACAGAAGATTTGTTCTACGTCCTAATAATAACACGTCGAAATGTGAACTTTATTGTTTATACGAGATATATTTCGGTAGTACACAACACGAGGTCGGTGCTATGCTGGTGTTTACAAAGAAAACCAAGTTAGAAGCGTATAAATTACACACGTCGGGCACGCCCGTAAACATTAACAAAGTGAACGTTTTGGAGATAAGGCGTAACATCCTGCATGGTTCGTACAGGAGCGGACGAAACGAGCACATTCTGCATTCGTTTTACCCGACTGTCGAAACGGGATTCAAAATAGTCGAAACGCCCAGCAACGTTATATACCTTCCGGTGAACGCACAAAGTTTACGTAATATCACCTTATCCTTACACGATCAAGACGGTGGTATCGTGAATTTTCGCAAGGAAATCATCACCGCGCAAATTCACCTAAAACGAATGTAAAGATGGGTTTTTACTTCGAGGATACTCTTTCTTCAGCACTGTTGTCGTCATCAACATCGTTGCGTGCAAGAACTGCGGAAGTAAAAGAAGAACGTACGTTCGGGAAACTTGTCAGTAGACGTCCGACGTTGAAGCGGTTAACACCGGCGAACCGACACTATCTGATTTTACTGGGTTTTAAAGTCAAGAAAAACAAGTGACATGGCGGTTAGCGGTATCTTAGCGGTCGATCGAGGTCCGCTCTTCGACGACACCATCACGCATTACGAGTATCACAGTCACGAGCCGTACGCTTCGTTGCGATACGGTAACAACGATGAAATATGTGTACCTCTGCTGCAGCAGGACGTCTTCACTCTGCCGATGGAAAGCTTCCTGTACGTCGAAGGCAAGTTGAGCAAAAAGAAGACCGGAATGAGTGATACTGACGAAGTGAATATGAAACTAGTGAACAACGCGATCGCGTTTCTCTTCGAAGAAATCCGTTACAAATTGGCTGGTGTGGAAGTCGATCGGACCAAAAACGTCGGCATCACGTCCACGCTTAAAACCATGCTGTCTGTCCGCAAACCGGACGTTGATGGAATGAAAAACGCCGGATTGGTGGCACCGACGACTAACGAGATAACAGATAACACCGAAGGGGAGCAACGGTGAATTCAACTTTTGCGTACCGCTGAGGATGCTGATGGGATTCGCCGAAGACTTTACGTGGATCATTTTAAACATGAAAGAAGAACTGATACTGTTACCCACGTCCATCGGTTTAAACGCTATGGTGACGAACGCGACTACGGCTACTGACGCTAACGCTGATCTCGAACTGACTAAAACCTCGTGGATGTTTCCGTACGTGCACGTGAACAACGATATGCGGTTGTAGCTGTTAGACCTCATGAGGGAGGACCGCTGTCCATACAGTTTCGCAGTTGGGAACTCAATGAATACCCGGCTTTACCGACGACCAGCAGGCAGACGTTGACGATCAAGACGTCGTCGCAACTGGAAAAACCGCATTTCGTGATACTGACCTTCCAGACCGAGAGAAAGACCTATGTAAAAAAACACGCTGACGAATTTGATCACTTCAAGGTGACCAACGCGAGACTCTTTCTGAACGACAAGTACTAGCCGTACGATAACCTGAACTTGGATATCCCTAACGGACGCTACGAACTGCTGTACGACATGTATTATCGTTTCCAAAAATTGTACTACCATAGGACTGAATCCAACGTACTTCTTTCGCCGAACGAGTTCAGAGATAAAGCATCGCTATTCGTCTTCGATTGTAGGAGACAGGACGAGTCGCTCAAGTCTTCACCGGTCGACGTTCGATTAGAATTCGAGTCCTAAAATTTCCCTGCCGAAACTACGGCTTTCTACATGATACTTCACGATTCATTCAACGTATACACTCCGCTGTCCAACACTGTAAAAAGACGCACTTGATTTTCCCTCCACTACCACAGGGGTAGTTGCCTCCTCCCACCATCGACATGAAATTGTGGTTTACTAACGGAAGTCGGAATTTATATACATCTTACAGAGTGTTGCATCATCATACGTCAGTTAGGAGACTGCAGTTGACTGTGAACGTTTTTACTGTGAACGTTGTGACTGTGTTTTATTATTATTACCTAACGACCTATCATCGGAAATCGTTGAATTCGACCACCACCAGCAGCAGCAATCGCAACCGATACACCGCGACGTGTACTTAGGTCTAACGTACCCGTTGTCGCACAGACGATAATAACAGCTGCTGTGTTCAAAGAACACGAACCCGATATGTGCGTTTCGTTTACGAACGGTGCTCGTCCGCAACACGTGCTATTCGATTTCACCGATTGGAACTTGTTGTTTTTCTTACAGGAACGAATAATCGGTAATCGGTTCAGGAAGGAATCGGTAATTATTACCGAGGATCTTTGATACCGTTCGTCCGACGTTAAGTTAGTTTTTTTTTCAGGACAAGGACAAAGGAGACAAAGACGACAAACTTAAAAGTGTTTACGTGAAACGCGGATGTTTACATTTGAAAGACAAAAAGAACAGTTCGATCGTAATGAATGAAAGCGAGTGGTCGTGTTTTGTTGTGTTAATACCGATAGTTAAAAAGGACGTAGCTCTTTATTTTACGAACAAGAGAATATTAAACTGTACTTCGATCGCGTAGTATCGAGTGCGGCAGGACAATAAGTGTTCCCACTGAACGTGATTTGCGATATCGTGATGTACGACCGCGTGTATGATATACTCGTTGTGTACGGAAAAGCGGAACCGATAATACCGGATAAACCATAGCCGGATGCGAATCCTTAAAAAAGATGAAGAATGTTGAAGGAAAACAAATACAAAAATGGCGGAGTGAATATAAATCATCTCGTACTCGTTAACGTAGTAAAACGTCTCGTCATGTCGCCACGAGGAGAAGAGGAGTACACACGAACCGCTGTCGTCGAGTTTCAACCGTTCCGCGGTGTGCAGAACGAGTACGTTGTCAAGGAGTTCGCCGCGGTAGGCCTGTCGACACGATGCTTTACGGTGGCGTTTTCCGCGACTCCTTACGAACTATCGCGTCTAACCGAGAAGACGATAAGAACTAACAAAAGGTTGGAACGGCGTTATCACCGGTTAAGATGGGACGACGGTTACATTCCGTACGCGGACGTGCCGCGTACGATCGCACAAATCTGTTCGAATTTCAGCGCGACCTACACTAATGGGTCGGAGAAAGCGGCTTTTCTACGTGCGTACCACCGCAATGTTATCGACCTCAACGAAATGAACGCGCCGACGGCGAGCGCCCGGTTAACCAGCTCGTTACAGCGCCCTATCTTGCAACATCGGGACGACGACAGCGGAACGTTTACCAGGTGCGCCTTGCGTAGAGCGTTCTTCTACAGCGAGTGGATGGTAAACGCGAGAAACAACGTGCTTTACGGTGTACTCTGTGCACGAACGTTATGTATAACAATATATTTTAATGTGTGTTTGTGTGTGACTTTGCACTACACAATGCAATGTTGCCTATTATAAGTATTTGTATAGTAGTTAAGTATATACGTTTGTGTATCGTACAGGATATCGAGGTGCGTCGTCTGAGTTTGTCACGTAATGAGAGAGAGAGAGAGAGAGAGAGAGAGAGAGAGAGAGAGAGAGAGAGAGAGAGAGAGAGAGAGAGAGAGAGAGAGAGAGAGAGAGAGAGAGAGAGAGAGAGATATGATTGATTGTAACCGGCTACGTGACTGTCGCGGTAGAGATACTCATAAACGTAGTGGAGTTATATGAGACGAGTCGCTGGCACGGTAGAAACACCTGTAAACTCGCCTCGGTTTAGCAGAATCTTTGCGAATGTACGTGTGTAATACGTGAGAAAGTCGCTTCTCGATATCCCAACCATATACCGAACTATTATTTTCACTGAATAAAGAATTAAAACAAAACAAAAAATTTAAAATAATAACAATTTATAATAAAAATTAGCTTTAGTCTATATTGTGTAGTGTACGTTTGATTTTTAACTAACATTGTACACGTTAACAGTTCTGAGTTCTTAGCGTGTTAGGTAACGCTGGAGTAGGCCTGTTTTATTTGATCTTGAAACGGGTAAACCACGTAAAGAAATACGAAGCTTATCTCGTCTCACCTCCTGGGTCGCTTGGAAAAGACGAGACGACATATCATTGTTTTAATTATACGTAATTGAGACAACGATATATATGCATCTAGTTATAAATTTCACTAAAATAATTTATATCAGTGTTTTTCATAATACTCGACCGGCTACAGGAAAATCTTGTACTGTTGCCTCATATCACCGTGAAACAGTATGCTTTAATTCAATTGTTAGAACTATTGCGTCATATCACCGTGAAATATTATGGTGCAATTCGTGTTGATAAGATATTGTGTGGGTACACGCAATAGTAGAACAGGGGATTGTCCGCCTATATAAACGGGGCTCGTTAGCTATACCGTTCAGTCTTGTGTCAACAGTCGCAAGCAACGCTTCGCAATCAGCAGTACACTACGCAAGCTATGGATTCGTATATACAGAAGTTTGGAAGCGTCACCGTATACGAATACGTAAGATGTCACGACTTACAAACGGGTATGAAGTATCCGATTCGCTCGTTGCAGAACGAGACAACCCGGTACGTACCTTCTCTGGCGGCCGTTATAACGAAGGGAAAGGACAGCACGGAATTACTGACAGTCTACCTGATGAAGAGACGCAAAACTGTTTACGGATGAGGAACTGCAAGGCATATAACCGGACACGCTTTACCTACATTACATAGGGTAAAAATCGGTATGGAGAACCATAAATGACTTCCATATTCTAAGATTTATATTTAAAATCATTTTTGAAATGAAATATTACCATAGAAACTACTTCTTTCTACTTACTGCTTCAGAATTAACCACAGTACTGTGGTCACTAACGTATACCACCTCACGTTATCGCACTCGATTTTCACTGATGATGGAAGTCGATGGCATTGCCGAAATGTCTGGTTTTGTAGAAAACATTGGACTACGGCCAAATATCCCGGGAAGGAACTTTAACAAAAACTACTTCTTTGTTGCCGATAACGATGTACACATATATATCAGTGGCGAAGTTACATGGAGGCAATTGAGGCAATGCCTACGCTAAAAAATTCTGTAGAATAAAAATTATAAATACGTATGAACTACATAACGTAAAGATTATACATTGTTACTGCGACTGTCAAATTTATTAAACCAAAACGTGCTTTATTGAGCGACCGGTAGATGGTGACAGGTGAGATTCGGCATAGTTCGTTTAAAGCGAATGAGGCAACCTGAACTTGCCTCAGCGTTTTTTGTATACATCGTATGTAAGCAATGCAGTAGTGTGATAGGGAAGTGTAGGGAGGGGGGATTGTCCCGCGCTGTACACATAGAGCGTTGAGGCATGCCTCACTTCTGTGGTCCAAACAGTTAAGTTAAAGCGCCTGTGTTGTTTCTAAGTGTTTATTTTATGCGGTTATTAAAAGTGTCACTGTTATTCCGCTGAACTAACAGATGATCAAAGTTGTTATTTGAATTATTTGTAACATTAAACATATATATAGAAACTAATCAAGTTTAAAAATTTGAAGTTCAATCAGTTGTATTATTGTGTATGACTAATACAAGGATTGTTCAATAGACACACGTATAGAGCTGTAAAGCATTTTTTATTCAACGATTTTAAAAGAAGTCTCCAATAACATTAAGACATGAGTTCCACTGTTGCGCTAACCTGTAGATTCCCTGCTAGTAAAATTCTTACGGCTGTTTGTGGAACCATTCGGTTACAGCAAACTCTACCTCAGCGTCCGATTTGACCCACCGTCCTTTTAGTGATTCCTTAAAAAAAATTTAAGATAAGATTTTTGCCTACCCATTCATTAACTACTAGCTTCGCCAGTAAGCAAATTGATGTCCATTTTTTCGGCTTGCACGCGTTATGTTGGTGTGGGTTTCGGCACTTTCCATTTAAAAAGCGTGCAAACGTAAGAAAATAAACATGAGTGGGGCCAGAAATAACGTGAATTGTGTGTGTGTGTGTGTGTGTGTGTGTGTGTGTGTGTGTGTGTCTTACCTGCCTTTTTATTGCCGTATTAAATGAAAAATATTATATTACATTAAAGTGAAAAAATTATAATTTTATTGCCTGGCAACAAAATTATTTTATTTTTAACAATTACCATTGTTTCAAAAAGTTTAAATAAATTTTCAAGTACTTTACTCTTGTTAAAACGTAAAAGGTTGCAGGTAAACTACTCCTTCCCCTTAACCGATCTTCAGCAAAATTGGACGTCCTTGAGACTTCTACAATTCAGGGACGTATACAAAAAATTATTTGATTCTGTTTGAATTTGCGGCTGTTATCGTTTGCCAAAAAAATACGCTTGATAAAAAACGTTGCTGGTAAACTACCCCTTTCCCTCAACCGATCTTCACCACAAACAATAGATCTTGAGTACTCTACAAGTCAGGGCTGTATGCAGAAAATTATTTGATTCTGTTTGAATTTACGGCTGTTATCGTTTGCCATAGAAAATACCCTTGTTAAAAAAACGTTGTTGGTAAACTACCCCTTTCCCTTAACCGATCTTCACCAAAAACAACAGGTCTTGAGAACTCTACAATTTAGGGCTGTATGCAAATAATCTTTTGATTCTGTTTGAATTTGCGGCTGTTATCGTTTGCCATAAGAAATACCCTTGTTAAAACATAAAACGTTACCGGTAAACTACCCCTTTCCCTTAACCGATCTTCACCAAAAACAATAGGTCTTGAGAACTCTACAATTCAGGGCTGTGTGCGAAACATTATTTGATTCTGTTTGAATTTGCGGCTGTTATCGTTTGCCAAAAAAAAAATTTCCCTTGATAAAAAAAACCGTTGCCGGTAAACTACCCCTTTCCATTAACCGATCTTCACCCAAAACAATAGGTCGTGAGTACTCTACAAATCAGGGTTGTATGCAAAAAATTATTTGATCCTGTTTGAATTTGCGGCAGTTATCGTTTGCCATAAAAAAAAAATCTACAGACACACAGACACACACACACACACAGACAGACACACACAAACAGACACTTTTCGGAAAACGACTTTTTTTCATGTTTTGAGTGTAGTAGAATCAGAATCTGCAATAATCTCGAACACGATTTTTTTTGCCATCACCATACTTCCATTCCTTAAGGAATATGGAAGTAAAAAGATCGTGTAAAAACATTACTATTTCAAAATTGTAAATATTGTGTGACTGTATTTTGTAACACTTTTTACTTCCATGTTCCTTAAGGAAATGGAAGTATGATGATGGCAAAAAAAATCGTGTTCGAGATTATTGCAGATTCTGATTGTACTACACTCAAAACATGAAAAAAGTCGTTTTTCGAAAAGTGTGTGTGTTTGTGTGTGTGTGTGTGTGTCGATTTTTATCTATGGCAAACGATAACAGCCGAAAGTTCAAACTGAATCAAATCATTTTTGCATACAGCCCTGATTTGTAGAGTACTCACGACCTATTGTTTTTGGTGAAGATCGGTTGATGGAAACGGGTAGTTTACCGGCAACGGTTTTTTTTTAGTCAAGGGTAATTGTTTTCTATGGCAAACGATAACAGTCGCAAATTGAAACAGAATCAACTACTCCTTTGCATACAGCCCTGAATTGTACAGTTCTCAAGACATATTGTTTTTGGTGAAGATCGGTTAAGGGAAAGGGGTAGTTTACCAGCAACCTTTTATGTTTTAACAAGGGTATTTTATATGGCAAACGATAACAGCCGCAAATTGAAACAGAATCAAATGATTATTTGCATAGAGCCCTAAATTGTAGAGTTCTCAAGACCTATTGATTTTAGTGAAGATATGTTATGAGGAAGAGGTAGTTTACCAGCTACGTTTTATCTTTTAAAAGGGTATTTTCTATGGCAACCGATAAGAGCCGCAAACTCAAACACACTCAAATAATGTTTTGCATACAGCACTGATCTGTAGAGTACTCAAGACCTATTGTTTTAGGTGAAAATCGGTTAAGGGTAAGGGGTAGTTTACCAGCAACGTTTCATGTTTTAAAAGGGTATTTTTTATGGCAAACGATAAGAGTCGCAAATTCAAACAGAATCAAATAATTTTTGCACGTAGCCCTGAGTTGTAGAGTTCTCAAGACCTATTGATTTTGGTGAAGATCGGTTAAGGGAAAGGAGTAGTTTACCTGCAACGGTTTTTTTTAAACAAGTGTAATTTTTTTCTATGGGAAACGATAACAGCCTCAAATTCAAACAGAATCAACTACTCTTTTGCACACACCCCTGAATTATAGAGTTCTCAAGATTTGTTGGTTTTGGTGAAGATCGGTTAAGGGGAAGGGTTAGTTTACCTCTAACGTTTTTTTTTTAATCAATGGTAATTAGTTTATATGGCAAACGATAACAGCCGCAAATTCAAACAAAATCATATATATTTTTGCATGACGTCCTGATTTGTAGAGTACTCAAGACCTATTGTTTTTGGTGAAGATCGGTTTAAGGGAAGGGGTAGTGTACCAGCAACGTTTTATGTTTGAAAAGGGAATTTTCTATGGCAAACTATAAGAGCCGCAAATTCAAACAGAATCAAATACGTTTTTGCATACAGGCCTGATTTGTAGAGTGCTCAGGACATATTGTTTTTGTTGAAGATCGGATAAGGGAAAGGGGTAGATTACCAGCCACGTTTTTTGTTTTAACAAGGATATTTTATATGGCAAACGATAACAGCCGCAAATTCAAACATAATCAAATAATATTTTCATACTGCCCTGAATTGTAGAGCTCTAAAGACCTGTTGGTTTTGGTAAAGATCGGTTAAGGGAAAGGGGTAGTTTACCAGCAACATTTTATGTGTTATCAAGGGTATTTTCTATGGCAAACGATAACAGCCGCAAATTCAAACAGAATCAAATGATGTTTTGCATACCGCCCTGTTTTGTAGAGTTCTCAATATTTATTGGTGTTGGTGAAGATCGGTTAATGGAAAGGGGTAGTGTACCGGCAACATTTTATGTTTTAACAAGGGTAATTTTTTAATGACGTACGATAACTGCCGCAAATTCAAACAGAATCAACTACGTTTTTGCATACATTTTTGAACTAAAGAGATCTCAAGGTTTGTTGATTTTGTTGAAGATCGGTTAAGGGAAAGGGGTAGTTTACCAGCAACGTTTTATCTTTTAAAAAAGGTAATTTTTTTATGACGAACTATAACTGCCGAAAATTCAAAGAGAATCTAATAATTTTTTGCACACTTCCTGAGTTGTAGAGTGCTCAAGGACTCTTGATTTTGGTGAAGATCGTTTAAGGGAAAGGGGTAGTTTACCTGCAACATTTTATGTTGAACCAAGAGAAATGTTTACGTGACGAACGATAACTGCCGCACATTCAAACAGAATCAAATATTTTTTGCATGCATCCCTGAATTGTAGATGTCTGAAGGCCTATTGCTTTTGGTGAAGATCGGTGAAGATAAAGGGGTATTTTACCTGCAACGTTCTATGTTTTAACAAGAGTAAAATACATAATTTTGAGAAACAAAGTATCCTGATAAGAAGCTCATAATAATCGATTGCAGAAACGTAGATAAAATATTTATAAATAAAGAGGCTAGTTGAACGGGGTGGGGGTAATTTTCTATTAATGAAAATTATAGTTGAAGAGCGAGGGGTGAAAATGTTATATGTGTACTACGTTATCGGCAGCAAAGAAGTAGTTTTTGTTAAAATTCCTTCTCGGGCTGTTTAGCCGTAGTCCAATGTTTTTTGCAAAACCAGACGTTTCGGCAGTGCCATCGACTTCCATCATCAGTGAAAATCGAGTGCAAAAAAGTGAGGTGGTATACGTTAGTGACCAAAGTACTGTGGTTAAGGCTGAAGCAATAGAAAAAAGTAGTTTCTATGGAAATATTTCATTTCGAATATGCTTTTAAATGTAAATCTTAGAACATGGAAGTCATGTATGGTTCTCCATACCGATATTTATATGTGTCTTTCTTTGATAATACATGTATTGAAAAACATTATGAGCGTCATTTATTCCCCCTCATCGTTCCTTTACCCTTTCCATCACTACCACCATTTCTACCGGTGACACAGTGTAGTCAGTGCCCAGTGTTTCGATTATTGCTTAATTATTTTTATTATTTATTAATTAAATGTTGCTAACAGGTTTTTACAAATTTTAATCTGGTCGTTTGTTAGTAATGACGACTTATTACATAAAATATTGCTTGTATTAAATTATGAAGATATATTTTGTTGTAAACTAACTTTTAACGGAGAAAATTTTGTTTCCGAATGCGCGCGTGTACAGACACAGATATTCACGTTCATGTAGGCGGGAGGGGCATCGAGCCAGGAAGTGTGACGTCACGACCTACTCTGACCAGAACATGACATCACGCTCAGCTGACATTACTGACGTCATCATCATCTGTTCAGATAATCATGACATCATCTGACGTCACGTAACCAGTGACGTCATTTTCAGACGTTATCTTCAGCCGATCAGCTGATCATGACGCCATCTTACGTCACATACATGCGACGTCATTTCCAGCCGTTCGTGTCGTCACAACTACCGGTCATCAGCTGATCGTGATGTCACATGTCCTGTATCGATATCCCCCTAACACACTACTTAGGTTGTTCGGGTGCAGTAGCTGACATGGTAAAGTATCGGGTTGCCGTCGCAGAGGTCGCAGCCGGAGCCGCCGGTACTGACCTTTTTAAAGAAATAGCTCTGCTTCCCCCGTTGCAGCGCCGTTTCCGGTTGGATACGAGCTACAAAAAGTTCTCCATCTCCATCTCCGACGATTCACTATTAGCGATTGCCGGTACAAAGGCAAGACGAACGTTTTCTCGATCAGCGGAAGGCTGGTCCTACAAAAGGCCGTCAGAAACAGGTGAGCCCTGAGAAGGACCTAGGCCGGAGACCGCAAAGGAAGCAGGTTTTAAAAAGCCTCAAGTGGGTGCAATTTGCATAGATGGGCATTGCACAGATATCAATCCGCAGATCTGGTAAGGACCTTCTTAGATCTAACCTTTCCGTCGGACAGGGTTTCTCCTTGGAAACATGCCGACATCTGCTCTGGGTGGGAGGGGATTCGAATTACCGCAATGACTGAACTTCCCAACTTAGCTAAATGGCTGGATCTTTCAGAGACCTTTTTAGAAGGACGTTGACACATCCAAGAACAGCAGCAGAATGAAAAAAGGGATTACGTTCATATGACTCAGGAATTACTACGAGCTTTGTTCTGAGTTAAGTACCAGACGTCAGTAAACATTTTTGCTTCGCGCCATCATTACAGCCAACACCGTAGGTAATCACAGCAACTGTTAGCATTTGTAAATTATTTTTTATGTTCATGAATGTAGTTACGTTGCTGAGCGTTCTTGTGCATAACAGAAACAAAGCGTATATAGACAGCGGAAAAACTACGACAAGACGTGTCGCTTTCCATTGAAGCTGATAAGCTATGGTTCGTAAATATAGAAATCTCCTCAACCACGTGCAATCAATACAATACTCTCATCTTCCTAACGGTACAACCTGATTGGTGACATCGACAGTGTCGGGACACTACCGCAGTCTTCGGATACAGATTTACACTAAAGGCTTCAGACTGTCAAAATATTTGACTTTGGCAATTTTAAAATCACTTTTTCAAAAAATAATCTTTGATATTTCTACATGATGCATTTTGAAATGGTTCCATATTCGGGACAAATATTTTTTGCAAAATCTGTGACTATATGTTTCTTTTTTTAATTATTTTCCTTTTATTCTCCATGCATCAATTCTACCTCTGCTCAGTAAAAGTTTACATTCTATTAGAACATTGCCTTTATTCCTATAATCCTATATAACTTTTATCTTATTCATAAATTATATACTTTAAATAATTCTATAATAAAATTTTCTGGCGACATGCTGAAGCTTTAGTTACGTGGAAACTAGCCTACTCTGATCGCAAACATTTTGAAATATAATTATGAAGTTAAGACGGGCTCTTATTATTATATAATAATCTAATAGACTTTATAACGTTATATTAAGTGTTATATGCAGTAATGCTAAATACTATAATGTTATTGGTTAGGGTTAGAACAGACATTGTTCTTAAACGGCCACGATATTTTAGTTCTCCAGTTATGCATTGATCCGTGCTATATTATAAATTCTCTTATAGATACATTAAATTGATTAACCTTGTTTGCTATCTTTGATTTATTTTTAATGTAATATGGAACAATTCTTCACATCTACAATTTCATACTTTCTCTAGATCAAAATAAATATTATGCTATTTGTTCGGATGTATAAAGTTTAATAACCGTAACACCAATGACAACGACTTTACTAGTATCAATACAATAATACAGTAAAAGTTGTGACACTTTAGTATTTTACATGTCTTAGTTTTAACAACTGTGGGTTATGGTATCGATCCCATTACTACTGAGGAGCGCAGAGACACACAAATCTAACCGTAGCACTGCCAATGAAATATTTATTGCCACTGCCAATGGAATTATCTCCGCTTGCTCTTCAATTCGTACTACTATCCACAGTAGAGAATTGACACGGTCTGAAGTATTCTCTCTATATTTTTAACTGTACCTGTAAGTCGAATGTTGTACGCTAAATTTCTTGAACTATGTTGATTATATTTTATTGAATGATTGCAATAGAATTATTGTTATTTTGAAAAAATTAAACAACATGAAAGTGTTTTAAATTAAAAATTAAAATGTACAATAACGTCATTTATACAAATGTTTCTATAATATAAATGAAATGCATTCAACAATGCAAGAAGCTGATCAAGATGTTCTAAAATTAGTTTATACGTATTTCAACAATATTTCGCCAACTAGTATTAGGCTACTTATGGCAAATTGCGCACCATAATAGTCTATTAATAAACATGTCATGTCTGATTACTCAACCATCCAACCAACAATATTAAAAACACGAATGAAGGAAAGCAAAATAAAATAGAATGTCAAAACCTCAGGCACTTTCTGAAGCTACGTTTTGGTACACTTGCACTTTTGTCTTTAAACGACATGCGCTTTTCTAAAGTGTTAATATTGTTCAGTTGAAACGGAAATATATTTTTTGACTGAAATGGTTTGTAGTTTAATACAGGAAACCAAAATATTACTAAGTTTTATTAACTTTTCACGTATATTTTCTTTTACCTTTTGACCATCTTTCTTGCCAATATTCTCTTTTGTTTTTTCCATTGTAATACTAACAACATTTTTATGTTTTCCTGCAACACATTATTCAGAAAGACTCAATAGGCATGAAGAGAAAGAGGGAGAGAGAGAGAAAGAGAGAGAGAGCTGTAGAGAGAGGGGGAGCTAATAAAGTCCCTAGTAATTATATAATAGCTGATATTCACAATTTTGTCTAATAAACACCGATCTATCTGAACGTTTACCAATAATTGTTATAAACAGATTGCAATAAAAAAGTTTTATGCTACATCGGTAAGATTATTTATGAATTAAATTCAATACTTTATTGCATGAACGTAATAGGAAAACCAATTGTTTAGTTTTAAAAATATATATGTTCTTTAAAAATATATGTATTTTCTCAAACGCTCTTGTTAGCAACATCTTGATTCTCAGAATACAAAATTAATTTTCCACTCTACAAATGACTGTAACTAGCAAGTGTTGTCACAGTGCTTTTGTATGCTTTCTCGCTTGTTCACTTTTCAGAATTTATAAACACAACGGCTGCCTGTTAACAAAAACCGTTTATTACGTTTACTAATATGTTCAGAGAATTTTAGATTTCATTAATATTTACAAAATCAATTTGAAAATAATATAGCACACGTAAGAACAGCTAGAAAGTATTCATGTGTTGGAATAAAAATCTAAGAGTTACGAAACTTAATGTTTCTGGGCCACACTTATGGGATTATTACAGATGTTTTTAAGAAAAACATAACCAGTAATGGAAACCTTTTTTGAGAACGCATGATAAGCAAGCTAAAAGATTATAGCAATATGTCACAATGAAATATTGTTGTCTAGAAATTTTAACACGAAATTTGTCTTCACGTTGAAATAATTATTTAAGAAGCGTTTTACAACCACATTATTGTAGAAGTTTTTTAAATAAATGATGATGGAGTGGTTACTGAAATGCGTTTGCAAAAATTAAAGTATGTTAAACTCTGGAATATCAACGAATTGTCTATGTATACTCAGAATATAGTCTTACAGCATGTTAATATATACGAAAAAATAATGCGCCTGGATAAAATAAGATGTTTTCTTTATTGTTGTTCTGATTAATTCTAAAGACTGATCACATATAAAGAGAAGCGATTCCTAAAAACAAGTCGTAAGCTATTAAAAGCAAAATTATCGGATAAACAAATGGTTGTTTTGTATTTTATTTTATTGGAATACAGGCCTTTTGATCTCTATCAAAAGTAGTGTAAGCCATGCAAGAAGAGAAATTGTGTACATTTATGAACAAACAATTTTAAAGAACTTAAATTAATAAAATTACACATATTTAATGTGAAACGTCTTTCAAAGGAAATTTATACCTCTGAGCACATTATTTCTCCATGAGACTTGTTAGTTTTCTGGATATAATTGTAGTGTGCTTGTGAGTACAGATTTGAGTACAGATGCAGTTACTACATCCAAGTCTCTGTGGTTCTCTTTTGTCTGCATCTATTCCCTGGCTACTCCACATTTGAAGGACTACATTTTTTTCAAATTGTTATTACTTTTGTTTATTCGTTATAGTTCAATTGGAATGCCTATGTCATGTATAAGTCTTACTAAACACACTTGGTTCCTGCTTTAGATTTTTCACTAATTCATAGCAGCAATCTGCACAACTATGCCTTACTCTTTAGTAATACTTCCCTTTCTAATTAATGTTATGAGTATTTTTGTCAAATCATATATTTCATGAAACCTATGTAACAACATGTTAACACTACAATCTAGTGTAAGCGACTACTATCCGTTTAATTTTGATTTCATTTAATAGGATGAAATCAGTAGATTAGTGTGCTACGTAACCAGTCCGAACTTGTTTGTATCTACACTTGTCAAACACACACCCCACCATCATCCAGGTTCCAATATTGCTGTACATGAGAAAGGGTAGACGCTAAACATACCTATAGCTTATCGTAGCGTACGGTGTGCAGCATTACATAATTTGGTCGTCATGTAAATCCATATTCAATATAGTCGCCAGCCAAAAAACAACATTACACAATCGTCATAAAAATCAAAGTGCGATATAAAAATTCTTACAGTTGTCTAGGAAAAAGTGAAACAATAATAAAGAATTTTCCTGTTCCATCAGTTGACAACAATAGTACAAAAAAGTAGTGTTCTGATATTGAATGTCTGCTGAAATTCTCTGTCTTCCTCCCTCTCTCTCATGTCTGTCACATTCTCACTTTCACTCTCTTGTATCTCTTTCTTTCTATCTCCCTCTCCTACCCTCTCTCTATTTTCTATCTGTATCTGTCTTCAGTTGTAAATACGGTCTCAAACAAGCTTCCATTTTTGGCAATGATGCAAGGTTTTCTTATGTACTGGCACTAATACTATCAGCTACCATACCATAGCTTCCCAACATTTAGATATTTGACTTCCCAATTGGACTTAAATATTGCAACGATACAGCCATATCCTGTATTAGGCATTGATTTGAATAAATATAAAATTTGTAGAATTATTGTAAGTTAAGGGTAAATGAACAGGTCTGAGATGGTAAAAATATTTCATTGTTAGTTTAGGGGAGAAATTTACCTGTTCGGACAGGCAAGAAACAACTGCTCGATTGTATGTGTGTTACGCGTGTATCTTGTGTGTGTTAGTGATGCATGTACAGACAGGAATCTCAGCTACCTTCCCCAAGTAATTAATAAAATAAATATTTAATTTCACTGTGTGAAAACTAATTAGTTCCTAAACAAACAAAAGGCACCAAAGTGTGTGTAAATTTTATAGTTGTCCCCAGTGAGAAAATGACGTTAATAGGACACGCTACGCGACGTCAGTGCGAAATATACGTGCCAAAAAATACGCAAATTACCATAAGACGCTCAAATTTATATAGTGAGTGCTTAATCAAATTAGCTATGATTTGTGCTATCTCGATTCCTTGAAAAAC
Organism: Magicicada septendecula; assembly: GCA_034769895.1. Classification (NCBI taxonomy): domain Eukaryota; kingdom Metazoa; phylum Arthropoda; class Insecta; order Hemiptera; family Cicadidae; genus Magicicada; species Magicicada septendecula. The sequence continues at coordinate 306,093,296 of CM068369.1, read as the reverse complement.
ATTGCTATTTGCTAATAATTGCAAATATATGAAAAGGTTCGGGAGTGGGGGCTATCATGTGATCTGCAGGTACCGACAGGACGATTTCGGAGCCAACAGATGCGGAACCTCGAGAAGGTATAAATTAAGGATTCGACTAAACCCTTCTCTTCATTTCAAGACACAGTTGCAGTCGGACATGCTGTCCGTCAGCAGAACAGTTTTATTTTTTTCAAGTATCATTAACGAACTAATAAGACGTTGAACAATTAGGTTGACAATATTTCGGAAAGCGTAAAGTACCGGGACCGTTTAAGTCTACAAAGAGTATCTACGGAGAAGCTACCAGAGCGACGAGGGAACTCGGTCGTTAGAAGATGTTTTTTGACGCCTAACTGACGTTTAAGATCCACCTTGCAGCAGATAGCAATTCTCTGAGACGGACCACAAACTGCTGGAGAACGACGCTGGACTCTGGACATATCCAGGACCACGCCAAGCCAGGAGGAATGGAAAACCGACTCTGGACAACGCTGGACCCCGTCAATAAGTCGTAAGGTCATCAAAACTCGACGTGACATGCATAATGCATTTATAATTGATTTTAAAAAGAGCTCATAAAACTATATCAAAAAACAATAAATTAAAACAAAAAAAAGTTATAATTAGAAATAATATTTTAGAAATGTAGATAAATTTCTAGTCGTAAGAATGAGCGATCGCATATAAAGAAATAAGAGAAAAAAAGAATTTAAAGTTGAGAGAGTAGATTTTTATTTATCAAAGTAAATAGTTAAATTGATTTGATATTTGCATTGTAGAAAAGAATAATTTAAATTTTGAATATAAAACAAATGCCAGTCTAAAAGAAATTAATATAAATTTAAATTTAATTTTTAAACATTGGTATAGACTGAGCGAGTTGAGGTCAGATCTGAATTAAAAGAATTCAATTCGAATTACATTTTAATTTTATTTGTTTTAGTAAATCAAATTGAATAAATGTCTAGATTAAGATTATTAACATGTCTAGATATAAGAGTGTTTTAAATGTGTGTAACACCGTATAGTATAAGAGATAAACACTTAATAATGAGTGGTATCGTGACCGAAGATCATTAACGATGTTTATTATTTATAAGATTGAGTAAATAATAAATATGAATTTTTAAATACTCATGAATCTAATACTCTTATTATAATTACACCTGATATCGTTATATAACCTCCATAAATTACAGTATCTTAAACAGTCATCTGTAAAGTTGCATAACTTTGGCGTCCCAAAGAACGTGGGGCCCCTCAAACACAAATACATTTTTATTTGCAATTTGTGTCGTTGTAATATATTGTTACAAGGTGTTTGTGTTACCATTCTCTATCACTGCAACTTTCCAATGTTTTGTTATTAAACTGCTAGCTGGTGCTTTCTGCAGATCAAGACGTTTTGATATCACCACCAAAACGTTGTAGAGCCGAAAGGTGACACTGAAGTGCTTCGTTCAACACGGAGTGTCAGTTGGCAGTTCAGTAACAAATTACCAGGAATCGTTTTAATTCTTCTTCTGGATTATACTTGTTAATTCTAGTACACGATTTCCTAGCCCCGTTATTATCATGTTCCCTTATGCATGAAAATTGTAGACTTCTTCATTCTGTCATCATGAAAATTAAGAGTATAATTAAGTATTATTTAAGAATACTGTTTTATAACTGAATTACATATAGAACTGAACTATTTCGTTTTCTAAAATCTTATATAGCTTACTCTATTAAGACATTACATTAAAATCTAATATTCAAAATTTAGAGTGTAAAGTATTGAAAGCAAAAGCCATACTAGTCTAGGAAATTTAAAAACTTTATAATTATTACTTTTTTGTAAAATAATGTCTTCCTATTGCGTCTTTAAAGAAATCAGTGGTTCCTTTACTATAAGAGATTGACTTTAAAAATAAAATAGGTGAGTCAATACTTTATTAAAGCAAGTGAGCTTCACGTTTGTACAGGTGTCCTACGAACGGAGATAGAAGGCATAAAATACTTTACAGATATTATATATATTGTAACAAGAACCCAATCGAACAACCACGAACGACGTCCACTCGTCCATTCCCTAGTCGAGCATGTGTGTGTTTTAATCAACGCCGCGCTCAAGTACGTTCCAGAGTACTCTGGAGAACACTAGGAATACGCATTAGCTGACACACCACATTGAGGATGAGAAATTTCTAGGAGACGTGCGCTACCTACACAAATTCATAGCAACAGGCTTATCAGTTAGTTGTGTTGAGCAATTTTCCTTAGTGCTGATTGAGTGGCGATTTACATAAGTGCGGCTAAGTGTTATTGTTTTTTAGTTAATGTGGAATTCTAATAGTCGATATTATTATTGCTTGTGTACAAATTTAGCTTGAATTATTGAACGAGAATAATCTTGCTAAATAACGTGTTGATTACAAATTATTAATTGTGATAATTAACGCTGGTAATTAGTGATTTCATTCATATCTGTATTTTGTTTTCCACTCTATCATACGACGATCAGTGAGACCGCCGTATCAATAGTTTACCACGCATACACGTATAAAGCAAGTAAAATGAATTTTGTTCATTAGGCCTATAGAGTGCTTGAGTTACTGAACAGACAGTGTTGTGTTTTGTTGCTGAATAGTATTATACAAAATCCTGTAAACTTTATGTTTCACACACTAGAAAGTTATAAAGTGTTTGATTAGGAAAATATAGAAGGTGATGCATTCACTTTTGCTGTTCTCTGCTTGTCTTTTTTTGGCCTTGTGTCTTGTATCATATTTTTTCAGTCGTTTAAAATAAAATTAAATACGATAATTCTACCACATAAGCAATATGGGCTCCAAAAGCTTAGCGTTATTTACATCCTAACTCCCATATCTACTTACCTTTACACAATTTTTCTCACCCATTTCTGTCCTCCTCTCTTTTCGGATCCTTCTTTTTACGTCTCTAAGAAATACCGAATTAGTTTATTTTTTATTTTGCTGTTATACGTGTTCAGAATTCTTCAACTGCGCGGCGTCTTCCAAGTGTGTGCTGCGCTCTGCAGGACGGGAACTGGTTGTGTTTTATCGAGTTAGTTTTAGTCAGTTACGAGTTGGCCGCGAACCGAGATAGACATAAAAGTACAGTAAAACGTCAGATTTATGTATCATTTAATTTAATCTGTTCATAATAAATAATTTACTTCAGTGAAAAAGTAACCGAGTTTTATTCTCGAACATTTTGCTGACACCGACGTGATTGCGTGACGTGATTAGTGCAACGCAGTTGTTAATTTAGTGTCGTGCAACTCAATGTTGACAAGAGTGCGAGGAAGTTTTATTGTTTACTGCTGTACTCGTTATATCTACAGAGCAGCAACTCAAGGGCACTCCGTCTAGCATCGCACTGAACCACATCAGCGCGCTCATCACCCAACAACAGTAAGTGGCCAACATTGTTTTAATTTCCTTTCACAACCACACCTTGTTTCACATTACAGCTTTACACTGATTATCATTTCTAAGTATTCTTATCGCCAACGCATCCGGTAATTACCACTCCCGCAACTCATTGTATTGTAACATTAAATTTCCTTAATATAATTATAGCGTGATAAGTGACACAGACTTCACAACAATTCACAAATAATACAACGTGATATTAACATAAAGTTAATGAATAACGAACAAATCAAAATGAATAACGAATCACAATCAGACGCAACAATTCAAATGCCCAAACACGACATATTAGTAAGTCGCCGTGGACACATTAAGGGCAGACTCACTCGCATAAACACATTCGTTAATAATTTTGATCCCAACCAACAATCTGTCAATTTTTTTATCCACTAGATTAGATATTCTAAACGAGTGTTGGAAGGACTTTAATACAACGCAGACAGAGATCGAAGACATTCAGACAGAAGATTTAAATACATCAGAAATTCAGAATGAAGATTTCGAAAACAAATATTTTAACTTACGTACTAAGATTCAGGACATGATCATTTCTTTGCAGACCCCGGTGTCATCTAATAACAGCCATATTACCAATTCAACTCTCACAGGACCACAATTTAAGTTACATCAGATCAATCTCCCCACATTCGGAGACCCCATATGACGAATGGCCTTCTTTCCAAGATTCATTTAGAGCTTTAATTCATGACAACAATTTACTGAGTGATGTTCAACGCTTTCATTACTTAAAATCAACATTACGGAATGGCGCAAGCCAGATCATTCATTCACTGGAAGTCTCATCAGCCAATTATCAAGTCACCTGGGATTTACTGGAGGCAAGATACGATGACAAGAAATTAATCATAAACAAACATTTGCAATCGTTATTCAATCTTTCAGTTTTAGACGAAGAATCAGCCACCTCCATTAGACAGTTTTCAGACAATATTCAAAAGCATATGAGAGAACTGAAATCTCTTGGACAGCCAGTTCAGCACTGGGATGCAGTAATTACATATCTTATTGTAAACAAATTCGACCAATCAACAAGGCATGCATAGGAAGCCAGTACGTCCACAACGGAACTGGCAACCTATTTTGAAACTATCAACTTCTTGGAAAAGAGAAGCAAGATTTTGGAAGGTTGCGAAGAAGGTCAGAAAATGCATTCAAAACCCAAATCACGCCCAGTTAATGCCACACCACAAAGGAAACCGTCACAAGATTTTCAGACCGCATTTGTATCCACCAATTTACAAAAATGTCCCATGTGCAGTAAATTCCACCGGCTATTTCAATGTCAACATTTCCTGAAGTTGACATTTTAATCTCTGGCCACATCATTAGGATTAAAACGTCATAAGTCCCCTGTGTTTGCGACTGGAATAAATACAAAGACTACTGCAATACATATACTGTTTGTACAGTCATTAAGTCAAGCTATAATGTGTTCCAACAAGAATTTGAATTCTCCGTCATACCACGAATCACAGACGAACTGCCAACAGCCCACACAGATCGTAATTTGTTACATATATTTAAAAATATTAACCTTGCGGATCCACAATTCCACGTACCGCACAAGGTGGATGAATTACTTGGAGCTGATATTTTCTTCAGTCTCTTGTGTATTGGACAGATTAAACACGATAATCAACCTACCATGCAAAAAACAGTGTTAGGTTGGATCGTGTGTGGGAGAACAAACAATCAAAATAACAACCATATTAAAAAACAAACGGTTTGTAATTTCAGTCAAAATTTAAATCTTGAAGAACTTATATCAGCATTTTGGGAAGTTGAAAACTGTGAAAACCGACACCCTTTATCGAAACAAGAACAAGAATGTGAAGAGCATTATATGTCTCATGTCATCAGAACCGATACTGGGCGGATTATGGTTCAATTGCCATCCTCAAGGGAAATCAGTCAACTTGGTTCACCACGTGAACAAGCTGAAACCCGACTCAAGAGATTACGACAGCGACTGTCAAGGCATGCATCATTAAGAGAGTCGTATGTTGCCTTTATGGATGAATATCACAAACCTAATCACATGGAACTAGTCGAAGAAGACCGTAAACCTGAGGATCACTACTACATGCCACATCACCCGGTCATAAAGAACTCAAGTTTGAATACAAGAATTTGAGTCGTTTTTGACGCATCGTCAAGGACATCAACACGAATATCTCTGAACCAAGCATTGATGGTGGGTCCAACCATACAACGTGATCTAACTGATATTTTGTTGTCGTTCCGCCTCCCCAGATATGTTTTTTGCGCCGATATTAAACAAATGTATCGACAAGTTCTAATGCATCCAATTCACATCGATTTCCAGCGTATCGTCTGGCGAAGGGACTCAGATCAACCTATCCAAAGATACAAATTGAACACTGTCACATACGGCACATCCGCTGCTCCGTATCTTGCGATAAAATTTCTTCACTTTCTAGCAGACTTGGAATCAGTGGAATTTCCTCTTACTTCAAGATTCCTCAAGAATGATTTTTACGTAGATGATGTTCTTACTGGTTGCAATTCTATGGAAACAGTACAACGACTACAGAGAGAATTAGTGCTTTTACTTAAACGAGGTGGTTTCGAATTTCATAAATAGTGTTCTAATAATCCACAGTTATTAGAATTTATAGATTCGGACAACATAGAGAGTGAATACTTTATACAAGGTGGACATGATACAAAAAAGACTCTGGGAATGCCTTGGAAACCTGATACAAACACCTTTCATTATAAGACAACACCATACACAGGAATTGGTCCTGTAACAAAGATGTCAATACTATCAGAAATGTGCAGATTGTTTGCTCCACTAGGTCTTATATCTCCAGTGCCGGTAAAGGCTAAGGTGCTAATGCAGACTTTGTGACAGCTGACCTATCATGGGATGAAACGGTTCCAACACATATTTACAAAACTTGGACTCAATACAAGAAACAACTTGAGGAGTTAAACAATTTAGTCATCAATCGTCGCATAACCTTCCTTCCTGATGTTTCCACAATAAAATTTCATGGATTTTGCGATGCATTAGAGAGATGCTTTGGTGCCTGTATATATCTACGATGTACAGACGTCAATGGTAAAACTTCAACATATCTTTTGTGCGCAAAATCACGAGTCACTCCTATAAAAAACATTTCTCTCCCTCGATTGGAACTTTGTGGAGCAGTACTATTAGCTCATCTTACCCAGAAGATCTCAGATACGTTGGGCAGCAACATTAACTCATACACATTTCGGACTGACTCTACAATACTACTCCACTGATTGGCTTCACCTCCAAATACATGGAAAACCTTTGTCGGTAATAGAGTCTCTGAAATTCAGACAACAACTAAACATGGAACTTGGTATCACATTAAGTCTCAACAAAATCCGGCGGATATTTTATCACGAGGTGCGTTCCCCAAGGAGTTGATTAACTGTGCCTTATGGTGGACTGCACCTGCATTGTTAGCAGAAGAAAGATAATGCTGGCCAAGCAGCTTATCGTGTGACTTCAAATCTACAACCTGCAAGTCTATAGAGCTAGAAGAGAGAAAGACGACCACCGCACACACGTCCATAAATTCAACCTTTGAACTGAAAACAAAATACTCATGTTGGGCTAAACTTCTGCGGATAGCAGCTTACTGCAAACGTTTTATTCCCAATCTGAAGTCTCCTGCAAGTAATAAAAAATGTGGTCTACTCATGGTAGACGAAATTCAAGACGCAAAGGTATTCTGGATTGGACAAATTCAATTATTGCATTTTAGTGAAGAAATCCACGATCTCAACTACACCGGCCATATCAAGAAGCGAAGCATTATACGTTCTCTAGCCCCCTTCGTAGATTCGAACGGAATTATCAGGGTGGGCGGTAGATTGTCGCAAGCAAAAATTCACTATGATCAGAAACATCCAATTTTACTTCCTAAAAAGGATTATACAACAGAATTGATTATAAGAAGAGAACATGTAATATCCATGCATTCAGGACCACAGGCCCTACTAGCACAAGTGAGAAGACAATTTTGGCCAATAAATGGCAAGCTATTGACCAAGCGAATAATCAAGAAATGTGTTACATGCTCAAGAAATAATCCAATTGTCATATTTCAACCAATGGGAAACTTACCGGCGTGCCCTGTTACTCCTGACCGACCATTCATAAACTGTGGTATTGACTATTGTGGCCCAATATTTATCAAACGAGTTATGCAACGAAAATCAGCTCCATACAAGGCTTAGATTGCACTTTTTATCTGCATGGCCACCAAGAGTATCCACATTGAAATCGTTACAAGTCTCACAACATCAGCCTTCTAGCTGCGTTAAGACGCTTTATGTCCAGACGAGGAAGGGTCACAAACATATACAGCGACAATGCAACAAATTTCGTAGGAGCAAGAAATGAGTTACAAGAATTAAGGAAATTTATAAGGGAAAATAAGGAGTACTTAACACAATCCTTAGCGGAAGAAAATATAAATTGGCACTTCATTCTAGCGAATTCACCACATTTTGGTGGCTTGTGGGAGGCAGGCGTCAAAACTGTTAAACATCACATAAAACGAGTTGTTGGGAATATCCAATTAACATTCGAAGAATTTAACACATTGTTATGTCAGACTGAAGGCTGTGTCAATTCATGCCTCTTACCCCACTTTCTTCCGATACCAACGATATTCAGGCATTAAACCCAGGGCATTTTCTTATTGGTTCCCCAATTACTTCCTTCCCTGAACCTGACTTATCTGTAGCCCCAATCAACCGAATTAACCGCTGGCAACGAGTTCAACAACTGATGCAATTCTTCTGGAAACGATGGTCCACAGAGTACCTGTCTATACTGCAACAACGCACGAAATGGACTTATTCCGCAACACCAATACAAGTGGGATCATTGGTCCTCATCAAGGAGGAGTTCAGACCACTCCTCATGTGGAACCTGGGATGAATTAGAGAGCTGCATGCTGGTCAAGATGGAGTTCCTCGTGTCGCCACAGTGCAAACCTCACATGGACTCCTGCGGCGGGCTATGACCCGTCTGTGCCCTCTTCCCATCGAAAACACAAATTGAAAGGCCACATCCTTGCAAAGCGGGCGGGATATTCAGCATTCTTCAACTGCGCGACGTCTTTCAATTGTGTGCTGCCCTCTGCAGGACGGAAACTGGTTGTGTTTTGTCGAGTAAGGTTTAGTCAGTTACGAGTTTGCCGCGAACCGAGATAGACATAAGAGTACAGTAAAACTTCAGATTCATGTATCATTTAATTTAGTGTGTTCATAATAAATTTACTTCAGTGAAAAAATAACCGAGTTTATTCTCGAACAATAAGTATATTTACCATACTTGCATCAACTGTTCGCGTTTGATTTTCAGTGCTCAAGTATCAGCATACAATCACAGATTTTTGAGCACATAATTAATGAGTTCGTTTGGCTGTAAGGTCTATTGAACTATGTTTATTGAGTTATATTCTACTGAACTCCCGAGATGTGATAAAAACCTATATAAATAAAACTTTAAGTAATCGTCCATGGTCCAACAGCCCGGATACTAGTAATTTCAATGATATTAACTCCGGCCGTCATAGGCTACGAAATAGATACTCTCATTGATTCCTCTTCGGAGCACAGATTAGTTATTAACAGGGCGTAGAAATTTTATAGCTTAGAACTATACAGTTTTATGTTATTTAATATACAAGTAACAACACAATGAAAGAGGACAGTCTACAAAGCAAAATAAAGTTGTGGACAAGCTTTTAAATTTTATTCTGTTTAGAAGCCTTCTGAGACTAGAACATTTAATATCTGTAGAAAAATCATGAGCACGGGTTACCGAAGCACCAATCAGATTACTAGAATTCATTTGATGGCAATATCTATAAACGGAAAGATCAGTTTCCATTAGGAATCGATAACGTTTAAGCGCTGTGTGGCTAATGACGTCGGTCTGCTAATATGGAATAAGACAAGTTAAAAGTTTCCGAAAGATTCTGAAAAATTTATTTTAAATTTGCTATTCTGCGAAAGTTACTGATATACGATTAGGGTACAAAGACACTTTAAGCCAACTGGAAAAGATGTGTAAGCATAATACACTAATTTAGTAGTAACAATATCTGTTCGAGCTGAACGTATATAACCACGCTTGTGATAAATATCTACAGGCCCTCAAGAGACCCTCAGGCCGGTCAGCGTATATTAACCTACGTACTCATCCAGATGCAGGATCATCCAGGATCAACCCGTCGTTTGAAAGGTCGACAGTCAAAATTAAAGGAAAACAAACCTGTATTATTTATATACAATGAAATCAATTTTTTTAAGAAAGTTTCATTTACTATCACATCAGTATATACTTTATAGTAAATAGGACAAAAAGCACTTTAAAATATTAGTTTATCTTATTGCATATAAAGAGAATCTTTAGTTGTGTTACAAAGGTCAGTATTTTATAATATGTATTAAATGCTTAGTAGATTCTCATAAAAGGATAGCATTATTAATAAATCCACTTCATTGCAGTAACATATATCTCGACTACAAATTTTTGAAACATCTATATATCGCCAAAGACACACACACACACACACACACACACACACACACACACACACACACACACACACACACACACACACACACACACACACACACACACAAATATATATTTCAACAATACAGATATTTGCATATTTACCCAGAGCAGTATTGTGTAAATAATTAGTGTAACGAGAGTATGACGCATAATTTAAAAAATTTTATGCGTGAAAGTACAGGCATGGACATGTCTATAGCATGCATCTGACCTACGGAATTATTTACAGTATAAGTAATTGTGTGTGTGCCAGTGACGACATGCATTGTACTAAGTACGAATTGTCGGTTTGTATTTTTAAATCAGGTATTGGCATGATTAAAATAAATAATTAAATACTAATATTTTACCTGTTACAAACAACATATCGCAATTCTAAAAATGCCATTTAAATAAGGACATTAAAAATGTATGATGATTCAAAATTATTGCAGAAAATTGCATTATACAGACGTCATAAAAATTAATGTTTATTATTACATAATAATACATATGTTATATGTAAATGACGAGTAAAAACTTACGAAGATTATGTAACCACTCGCCTAAAGATCAAGATTTGGTTATCACGAAAACAGACTAAAAAGTGATCAGTTAAAAAAGAAAGCTACACACGAATTGACAAAGGTTAGCATGTCAAAAACAATATCTGACATGTCAGTTTGCCGTATCCTATAAGTTCCTCTGGAAATCTTGGACGATAATCGGACTCCAGAAATCTTCACACGAGGAAACTAACTCCTTTTGCTAATCGACAGAGTAAGCAAATATCACACGAGATCACTATGTCAAATTTGGCCGCGCTCACGCACTATGTCAACGCCGCAATTAATTACGCTGTAATGTTTTCCTTTTTTGTTGATGCGTAGTAGTATCGACATTTCTGGAACAATTTTGCTATCTATTTAAACGACGACAGCTGCGCTTACCGGTCAGTTTGAGTCGCGATTTATTAGAGTGCGGTTTGTAATATTGTGGGGAAGTGTTATGTGTTTTATAATTGTGCGGGACATTTGCAATACAATTTTTTTATATTAGTAGACACTTTTATTGCGTAATTAAAATTTTTTACCTTAATCCGTCACTGTGACCGCTTGGTTTTCGTCTTCTAACGCGTTTCGGATTAGATTTAATCCATCATCAGAGTAAAAATTCGTCAGTTGACTTCGTTAAAACATTAAAACATTAAAAAGACACTAAAATACATCTATGTATATGTTGTACAAACACAGCGACGTACGCGGATGTGAGTGCGCACTCGACACCTGTTGACGACGTACTGCACAGTTTATTTACGTTATAATGTTATCTATTGTAGTGTTAGGGCGTGTACTCTATGGTTATGTTATCTATAATCTTATCATGTAGTGTATGTGATTTAAATGCCAAGTGTTCGTTTAGTATATTATTAGGATTATTTCTGAAGGCCCGGTTTAATTATAATAATTGTGACGCGGATACCAGTAGACTGACTTTAAAATTTTATTGCGTGTTAAGAAAGAAAGAAGATCGAAGTGTTACAACTGTGGTAAACGCGGTCTTCTAAAGGGAGACTGTTGGGAGAAGAAAATGCCGAGAGATGAGAGTGATCCCACCAATTGGAGAAGTAAAACCCCAGAACACCACACAGTAACGGCGTTACATAAGACCAGTGGAAACATGACCGTTAATGGATTTGCGGAAGGTAAACCAACAACATTTACAGTTGACACGGGCGCAACAGTCTCCAATGTGCGCCCTGACTTAGTCAGCAACTGCCAGCCACAAATTAGTTCTTGTACAGCACAGACTGTGACTGTAAGCTCCATCAGGGTGCTAGGAAAGGTAGACTTACATGTACGTCTGGGTCTTCTTAAGTGTAGCCACCAAATGCTCGTTGCAGACATTGCGATGAAGTGATTCTTAGCACGGACCTTATGAATGCCTACGGATTCGTTGTAGACTTGCGAGAGAATGTCCTTAGGGTTGGCTAAGAGAAGGTAAAGCTTTGCGTTTATAAAATGACAGGGTCTATCAACCATTCAATTAAGCAAGTGCTATTTTCTGAAGAAAAGTCAACAGGTCTGGTGGTCAAGAGGAACTCTCCATATTGCAAGCGGAAATGTAGGAAGAACTACAAACAGAAGAAGTACAAATAAGTGTAACGACAAAAGAAGTGATTGGAAACACAACTATGGGTGTCGAGACAAGACTCTTGCTTGTTCCTGTGTTAATTGAAGAACCCGGGGAAAACGTTACTGAAGATGAAGTCACGCAAGATGTTGTTGACGAGAAACAATCAGACTTGGAACAGCTGATGGCTTATTGGTCATCAATACATGACGCATCGGAAGTGATTCCCGCAAAACTAGTAGTTGAGCGGAACACTCATATTCCTGGGAACTTGATGTTCCGGTCACACGAGACTGAATTTGAAGGACCGGAGAATGATATTTTGCAAGTAGATCAGCTATGTAGATCGCCTGGCCGAGTATTACTTAAGAGATAGTTTGCCAGTTGGCGGCGAACCGGCTTTAGGAGGTGGCAGTTTTACGACATTACAGAACAATCTACGTGGTTCTCGAATGTCCCAGTGGAACTGGCTGTAATATTGTGTACGTACGTGATTCTCAACGCAGTAGCTAGACTGTGGTGCCAGAATTCGCGCGGCCTCGCGCACTGTGTCAACGCCGCAATTAATTACGCTGTGGCCTAATGTTTTCCTTTATTGCTGATGCGTAGTAGTATCGACTATTCTGGAACAATTCTACTATCTATTTAAACGACGACAGCTGCGCTTAGCGGTCAGTTTGAGTAGCGATTTATTGGAGTGCAGTTTGTAATATTGTGGCGAAGTGTTATGTGTTTTAAAATTGTGCGGGACATTTGTAATACAATTTTTGTTATATTAGTAGACATTTTTAATGCTTGTTAACAATTTTTATTTGATTTGTTTTGACAGACTAACTTGTTGATTACAAACTGTTTAATTGTGATAATTAAAGCTGGTGATTAGTGACGTAATTGGTGTCTTGTATTTTGTTTTCCACTGTACTATTCGACGATCAGTAGACAGTCGTAACAATATGTTATTAATGTGTGCTGAATAGCAAAGGCATGTTATGTTTTCAGAGTGTAACCCTATAAAAGAGATTATTTACAATTTTTTATTTTCCAAATTTAATAATCAATAAATTTTTTTGCAATATTTAATAAACAGTTGATTGTTTCTTTTACTATTTTTTATTTAATTATTTCATGTCATCAACGTCTCACTCTACTATTTAAAAATATTTTTATTCTGCTACCACATATACTAAACGCTACGAGCACACAAAAATCCTATCCTACGACTTAGCCGGGTTTAACACTATATAGTTGCGTTGGCTACATTGACAAAAGTGTATTTATTTTATATTATTTGTAACGTTGCTAAATATATAATTGAACACGCTTGAAAAGTTATTTTATTTGTCTAAATTGAGTATATTTTATTGAAAAGTGGGTGTTACGTCGCTTACATCTCACTGAACAGAGGAAATGTGTCGGCATAGACAGTCAATTTGAAATCAGTGATCAACAACCGATTTCAAGTTCAGTGAGCCGTGCTGCTCTACTAGTCTTTCCACTCCGTCACTTTCTATTGCCTGTAGCACTTTATAACTGTCAAATAATGTTTTCATTTCTTATCCCTATCTAGGCTCCTTATCTTGTATCGTATGTAATAACTGTTTACGTAACTTAATGTGTTAGCAACCGCTGTCTAATATAAAATTAAATATAATGCAAATATCTGAAGATTCCTTGTTGCAACGGGCTAGTTAGTGTTCAATAGTCACGTGTTGTGTTGAAGCATGAAGTCTTCTGTACAAAGCCACTACGTTATTTTGCTTTATAGTCAACATAAATCCAAATTTACGATATGATGCGTGGCCTCTTTTTCCACTTATGTCCTTCCTTTGTGTATATAAAACATGATGGCTAACAGTAAACCCATAACATTCTTTTCTGCAATTTTTGGTGTTTTGCAGTGACATCTATACAGAAGCCAACTATTGACCACACCCATGTCGATGAAATGAAACAATAATATTAGGTAGCATTTTTAGGTTCTAACATTTATACTGCAATACTGCAATGACGATTTATTGAATATTTTTAGGAAGTCTTAGTAAACCTTCCACGCGAAGAGATGCCCACTTAATTTCAAAAACTTTAACTGTATCATTTTCCTAGTGTATAGGTTACATTACGCGTCACGTATGGATCATCAATAACAAGCCGTCACTAAGCCCCTATTAAAGAGTTACTGCACTAACTAATACCTTAGATGCATCAATCTTACATCATCCACAGCCATCGACTAAATCCGATTAGCTTATAAAATCTCTAGGCGTAACCCCAGTCGTGACCCTCATGGATTACTGACATTTTACTACTACTGTAATAGTGTTTAGTATACTAACGACTACACTGTAATGGACTAGCGACAAGGTAATTTTCGTGTATATTTATTTGCCGACATAATGGATTTTGGTTATGCATTATTTCTTATATACCGATATCACCTGAACAACCCAGTTCATCTGGTAATGTTTTAATGTGAGAGATCTTATATAACATATATGTGTAAAAACTCTCGAAACTAAAAAGATTTCATAATGCCTTTGTGTGTGTGTGTGTGTGTGTGTGTGTGTGCCCGTGCGCGCGCGCGTTTTTGTCTCCGCAGGGAATGAACTATTAATTTTTATGAAGGAAGGTGATGAATTATTGTTATTATATATTGAGATATATGTTGTAATGGTACATATCTTCAACATACACTTATGAAGCAACATGATAAGAATAAAATACTAAATGATTAACAATATGAATTAAAAGGGGTGAGTCAGAGATAAAGGAATGGGTAGTTAACATAATTATGCGATCAAACAGATAAAGGTAATAATAAAAGTAACCTCTGATAATAGAAATGTAGCAAACAATGAAGCAAAACTTGAAAACAATAGTACAATGCGATTTAACCAAAATAACCCAATAGATATGGTAAGCGAGTAGGTAGAACAAGCCCCAACACCAGTGAGAGGATATATCAAAACAAATAAAATAAGTGAGTAGGTAGAACAAGCCCCAACATCAGTGATAGGATATATAAAAACAAATAAAATAAGGGAGTAGGTAGAACAAGCCCCAACACCAGTGATAGGACATATAAAGACAAATAAAATAATACCAGTACACAAATAATACAGCAGAAAATAGTAACAAGTATTATATAGAGTATGTAAACAAAAAGTACACTACCAATAGTAATTAAGAGAAAACATTTGTTAATAGAATGTATGTAATTTTAATAACCCTATAGTGGAAGAAGATGGTAGAAGATAAACTATAGAAAAATGACTATAAAACTGTGTTTTAAAACCCGATCCAAGAGTGAGAGATAGGTAGGAAGTGGTAACCATAAACAGTGAAGTGGTGGTAATATTAAAACAAACAACTTTAATTTTAAGAAAATAAGTGAATTGTGTTAAATTGTAAGAAACAGCGTAGGTGTGAGGGTAAGAAAATATAAAAACATATTCTATTACCAAAAGAATGAATAGAAGGTTTATCTATATAGAATAGAGAGTAGCAATACAATACTCACAAAATTATTATGTTATTAAGTAAATGAAAAGTAATATGTTTGTTTGATGTTTAAGGGAGTGTAAACCCAGAAGGCAGAAGTTTACAGTAATATGTTTGTAGTTATATATAAGTAAGGAAGGTATAAGGAGATGAAGAGGATGATCATTTTAGTTAATGACATACAGGATGATAATTGTGTTTAAAAAAGAAGAAGGTAGTTCTATGTCATGAAAAGTATGAATATTTAGTTAATGACATACAAGATAATAATTGTAATTTTAAAAAGAAGGAGTTATTTTTATGTTATGAAGAGTATGAACATTTTGAATAATGACATGCAATATAATAATTATGTTTAATGATAAGAAACATGGCTGAACCATTTACAGACCATTAAGTTATTTATAGGTTATGTTTTGTTAATAGATTTAAGTTAAATATGTATGTAAGAAATGGGAGTAGGAGTAAAACTAATAATGACATAAAAAAATAACAAACAACAAATTAATAAATATAATATAAATAGAAAGTAAAGTATCAGATAGGAAATAATTTGGTAAATGTATAATGACATGAATAAATTGTAAAAACAGTTCAATGCATTTCAAAAACCAATAAGAACGAATGCAAACAAGGAAACCATATGTGCGTAGTAAATAATGTTTAAATAGAGCAAATTAAGAAATTCTAAGATGTTACAGTTTAGGCCTATCAATGACATAGCTGTATAAGTACAGAAAACCAATAATAAACAATTGAATACTATAATTGGATGGTGTGACCAAATAAATTATATAATTACAATTAATACTATAATACTTATAACTAATTTACCTCAAGATATACTTTTTTCCTTTAGGAACAGTATATCTTGAGGTAAATTAGTTATAAGTATTATAGTATTATATACATCAAGAAACGGACTGTAGCAGAAAGTGATTGAAATTACAATTAAATAACCAGAATAACATGTCAGAATTGTAAAAAATAATATAGATAAGTTAAATATGTATTAAAATAGAATTATCAATTTTGTAAAAGAACATTATTACAGGGCCTAGATCAGCCTTATGAGATGTCAAATTGATCACTGAAAGAAAATAGGAATATCTATGTTAATATTTCAAACATTGGAAATATCCCCAAGGAAATATAACCATTATAAAATATTTATTTATTTTGAACAATAAACCAGGATTTTTAACAATAGTTTCAAATGTACTTAACCAATCAGAGCCAAGCCGGTTACCATAGAAACAGAACGTAATTATAGTTTTGACCGTTAGTAACGGGATTCCATTATTAACAATTCAGAGTATAGACCTTTCAGAGGTTTACTGATGCGGAACTTTTAAAAAAGCAAATAAATAAGAATATCAAAATGGAATGAAACCAAAGTGAATACCTAAATTAAACAAGAGTTCCAGCAACACCAGGAGGAAGAATAAATGAAGTTACCAAAATTAATAAATAACTAAAAATTGTAATAAAAGAAACAGACGCCAACGAAGACGACAACCCTAACTTTGAGATTAGATGCATGCATTAACAACAGCGAAGAAACCATTGAAGACCGGTAACACTAACACCGTGATTGTGTTAAGTATAAATTAAATTATAATTAATTTAAAACTAAAACATCCACTTTTCTCACAATAGAGAACTCTCACTATGAACTTGGAACTCCTATTTCTTTCAAAGATTAATAAAAACTATTTTAGTAGGAATAAACCTGTTTTAGTACCAAGTCACGTGTCCGTTAACTATATGAAATATATATTGTACTTGTCTGTGACTTCTCGTATGATGTCCTTTCTTATTGCGACATGTTTCGAGACACTTGTCTCATTGCCGGTGGGTCGCTGCGAAGTGTACACTGTTTGCCTGATTCATGTTACAAAAAGTATATAGTTTATATGTTAAATTGTGCTATTTATGGTTTTAACGTTTGACAAGTATATGAGTGAATGATATGTGCTAAATATTTTATGCTTTGAAAATGAGACAAGTGTCTCGAAACATGTCGCAATAAGAAAGGACATCATACGAGAAGTCACAGACGGTTAGTACAATATATTTTTCATATAGTTAATAAAAAATATTTATGAACACCTGAAGTAACTATAAGATAACCTATGAATTAAACCATAACACTGACACACACTTTTAACACCACAGAGTTGAATTTAATATAAACCATTTTCATATTTCATTACCACAATATTAAGGTGGTGTACTTTATTTAAATATCTTGTTCTAAACTTTTGTCGTACTCAAAAGAATTCATGGGCAGTTTAATTTGTATAAATAAGAATACACGGCGACCACTACGTCGCCAACTAACTTGTGCTGCCACACTGCTCTCTGCTGAGTAAACAATTAATTTATTGCCGAGGCTAAAAGTTATTATAATAATTTCAATTGTACAATAATTATTGAAAATTAATGAGCTACCAAGCTAAATAAATAAGTATGAATCGTTACTATCTGTCCTGTAATTATTTCAAAGGTATTATGTATGTTGTGTTCTGTAGCAGTGAATAGAATTATTTGACCAAATTTTATGTTGGCAACACATCTTCCCAAACAAGCGAAATTCGAGTTCCCGCCAGTCTGCGAGTAATTCGAATCATTCATCACAGCATCGTAAACAAATACACTGATACAGAATCTTTTAATTGTTTTAAGGGAAAACAATTTGGCGCCCATCGGGAAGAAAAAACCAGTGAGTAAGGACAGTTAAGGATTAACAGACGCCAACAAGATTCGGGACGGCTTATTAGCGCGATCGCGATCACCATTATCAGCGACAGCTTTATTACAAATTGACGCATTCAACGTGTGACTTAATAAACACACAGATCTAGTTTTACTACAAAGTGACACCAACAACGTGTGGCAGTATAACAGAACTTTTCCTTTTACTACAAAGTGGTGCACCAACTATTGAGGCTAGATTTACAGGAAGAATTGTATCTAGCGGCGATTACGAAAAAAGAAGAGCAAGATGATTACTAGAGGCAGACCAAAAAAGAGGACGGAGGACGTCGACATGGATGATAAGGAAGCGACTGCGGTCGAGGACGTAAAACAGATATTATCTCCCATGGAACCTGCTGAGCCCATACAGTCAGAAAACCAACCAGAAAAACCGATAATAAATTAATTTAATTTACCTGCGTCTTGTGGCTTCCTGATAATCTTCTTACCACTAACGCGTTTCGGAACCTGTGATTCTATCATCAAAGTGTAAAATTAATCAGTCTAGAAGACGTCGTTAGTCATTAAACATAAAAATAAAATTGCACAAACACACACATAAAAACGAAATTTTAACCGCACACGCGAGTCTTAGAGTGCGCACTCGACGATCGCTTGCGACACACTGATAGATCTGTAGTCATGTCGTCTTATCTAGCTGCGACGTTGCCTTACTTATATTCACTGCGCCCAAAAATCTATCATACAAATCATGCCATATGAAATCCAATTGGTCGTTCAATACAATATTTTGGTTGGTTTTGAAGGCCTTGTATATTTCAAACTCTTCCGCCGCGTTCATGTAACGTCCTTTACTGCATACATATAATGGTATGAAGTTGTTATCAAAATCGGTGTAATTGTGATTAAATGCCGTTAAATGCTTAGCATAGTTAGACCTAATTGTGTTTAGATTACTTTTTGGCAGATTTTCCTTAAATCTCTCTTTGAAGGCCCTGCCCGTCTGGCCGATATAAAACATATCACAGTCATCATAGATTATTTGATATACGCCCGTTCTTTTCTCCATACAGTGATATTTTATATACGACAGTGATATGAATCTCAGAATTATATGTTGAATGAAAGTTCTAGTATCGCCTCCTGTGTTTTTTTTTGTATGTTATAAGATTTCTTACTCAAAACTGTGAGACTATTTGTAAAAAATTGATTAATGGGAATTTTACAAATATTCTTTATAATATAAGTTTTTTACAAGTTGGATTAAAACATGTTAATCTTTATTTTATACCATATTTTTGCAAATACGGAAATTATTTCTGTTATAATACAATTTATTCTACAAAAACGTAACAACATAGACGAACGAATATAATAAAAAAGGTTTTACAACTATTAATTTGTAACGTAATTTTTGCTTACACGCATCCATTATAATTTTTCATTAAACACGCGCGCGTGTGTGTTTTATAAGTTAAAGTGTAAATAATCTGTAAAAATTTTAAAGTAGACATACGATTTAATTACGTCTTCCAAGGAAATTTAGAGGTTTCAATGTTACATACTCTATAAATATATGTAGTGAATAATATTCCTAATTTTACTGTGTATCTAACCAATTTCTATTGTTTTCTGGTATGTATAAAGAATAATGCCATTGTTTTCCATTGTTTTTGTTGTTTCGTTGGTTTATGCAGCTACAAACATTAAAACGTGACTTAGAATACTTTGAAATAATTAATTCCATTTTAACTCCTCAGGTAGGCTATGTCATTAACTGTTGTGAAGGCAAATTCTTTTTTTGTAAAGTATGTTCTGTTTCCTTTAAACGTAAATCAAGTACATTTACGTCAACGACACAACTATTATATTTTAAAATAACCATCTTTGGATTTAACTATGGTTTATTTGGATACATAAATGCTTAATATAATATTTATAAACCCAGAGAAAGATAGGCAATTTTCTATACACACACACGGAGAATCAATATTACGCGACCAGCACGTGGCTTGTCATATAAGTTCAGGGTTTTAGTTGCACCCTACCAATTTGTACAGAGCTACGATTGGACTACTAAAGAACACTGTCCAACCTTAACCTGTTAGTGCTGCGAGAGGAATATAAAATGATACCTGTCAGTCTATCATTGATCACAGTTTAAATCAAAATTGTGATACTTTTTACGAGGTCCCATTTAATAGATAAAATTGGCACAGGTGAATAGACGTAATGACTGCCTACAATGGTACACCTCAGAGACATGAAGAAAGTAAACCACAAGTTTGATGTTACCAACATCACCATCTTCACAACACGGCATAGACAAGGAGCTGCCTGTTTCGACTTCAAAGATCCTCCAGCCATATCGTCCTAGGTCTACCCACACCCCTGTGTCCTGTACGTTTGAATTTACAGATTTGTTTGGCCAGTCTGCAATCTGACATTCTTTCTAAGTGTTTTTTCTAACGTTGTTTGTAATCTTTTATTTCTTTTGAGTTAAAAACTTGTAACTCTTATGGCCCTATTCCTTATATAGTCACGTTTAGAAGAACGTTTAACTACACTTAAGGACGTCATTTCTGAGGCCTGTATTTTATTGTTTTGTTTCTTGGTTGTTGACTATAATCACACTCATAGGACAGTACAAGGACTGCCATAACTTTGTAAAACGTTAATTTTGTATCTCAACCTTGATTGATTGATTGTCCCACAGATCGTCTGGAAGTTACCTAACGTAAGATCAACATCACAATTCCTGTCATAGCCAACATAATTTCCCAAATAATTAAAATGCGTCACCTGTTCTAGAATTATATCACTACCCATTGTTTTTGTTCATATTGGCTCCTTGCCTTGAAATGACAGTACCATTGTTTTATAATAGAGATTTTCATGTTATATTGTTTGCAAATCTGATGAAGCTTAAAAATTATATATGCACATCAGCTTCTGTGTTTTGAAGTACAAGCAAGTCGTCAGCAAAAACATCAGCACTTTAGCAGGTCTGAAGTGTTTGATATAGTACTAACCACTGTGTAAAAAGATTTATACATCAAGACAGACGCATGTATATGGAAAGTAATAACTCTTAAGCACCTAGTGGATTTGCTTTTGATTGACGCACGTATCTTGAGTGGTTGTTCTGCTAATCAATCTATGTGAGCTATGTTTAGTCCACTTCGAGTTTTTTTTGTACAGCTTTCCTCTGCGGTCTTTTTGCGGAACTTCACCTTCCTTACAAAACTTTATAAATAGTTTATTCTTTTCAATTGAGGTAACATAAAATATCGTGAAAGTGTATGATCGAAGTACTACTGATACAAATATTAACAAACATAAAATATAGGAAAACAAGGCATAAAAATTTCCGAATTATAGGAAATATATTGCAAGTTTATTATTTAGGTGTTTTATTATTCAACATAAAAAACAAGTATACTCAAGGTATTATATGTTTATTAGAAGTGTACACTAGTGTACACTAGTGTACTAAAAATGTTACTAGAAATTGTAAAACAAAAATGTGAGTTACATGAATAAAGACTGTTTTTACGCAGGAGAAACGCTTATTATACAATTTCATATATACTGTATATTTCAGTGACACCGTCTCGTCTCTTGACATACCAACACATAAAGTTGTATTAACTTTCATATTACATTCGTGTGCTTCCTTTATGTGATATTGAAACACAAGTAGTGGAAACCATGCAAAGGCAAATAAGACTAAGAAGGAAAGGGAAGGTCCTGGTAGATAAAGAGAAAAAGCAAAAGCCGTAACAAGCCTACAAAGAGAGGAAAAAAGAAAAAATGTAAATGCAGTGTAGAAGCAAAATATGAATATAGGTAACATAAGAAAGGAAGAGACAACAAATACAGTGTTATAAATAAACTTTGGTTTGTGAGGTTGCTACAGAGTGTACGATGCCTAACGTAACTGCATTCACTGCAAAATATTGAGTTTCTGGTATGTAGGAAAAACTTCTGTTTATTGAAACAGAAACTTCCCCGGAAAAATTACTGATGGTTGTCATGGTTACATTGCGTTCCGGTCTGCTGATTTAGTAGCTATTTGCAGACAATGATGGAACGGGTTGTGTGTGTGTGTGTGTGTGTGTGTGTGTGTGTGTGTGTATGTGTGAAAGAGCGCGCGCGCGTGTGTGTTGATACAATGCACAGGGTTTTTTTAGAGCCAACTTCTTTTCTGCTTCTAAAATGTTGGTAACGTTAGTACCCACGTAACTGCATGCTTAGTCTGTGATTGGTACCCAAGAAACTAAACGTGTCAAAAATGTTTTTTAATGATATTATTCTTAAGTATTCGCTGTAAAAGACTTTCGTAAATTTAAAAACGTGCAATTGATACTACTTTGTAGGGTCAGGTGTATGTATTTATGTTTATTCGTGTGTGTACGCAGTAAGACTTGTAAATATCTTTTTCCGTCTTGTAATCACACAAACGTATATTCTAATTTTCTAGTACACATAAACTACGTAACTGTAAGCAGACGTTTTGTCAACTACTGCTTTCTTGTAGTTTGTGAACCAAACAATTCCAACGGAAAACAATTCCAGCAGTGAAAAGATATGTAATTTCAAAGTAGATGTTTACTTTGACTTTTTATTTTATTTAGTTTTAACTTGTTAACCTTAGATTTATTTAATTTTAACTTAGGCAGTTACTTATTCTGTAGATGAAACGACTCTTGTCTACTCTTTGGGGCATTTAGGCATTATATAATGTCGTTGGCAATGGTGGTCATCCTTTATTAATCCAACATCTACATTAAAACCTTTTCGTCCTCGGCACTTTCTGCTTTTCTAACATTGCCTTATATCTGCTAATTATTGACCGTGTAACTTTAACTGTTCTCGTTACTACTGTCCTGTGTTTATTATTAACACGATCAATCTTTTTCTATCCTCTTTTGTAACGTCGTTTTACAGTAGTTCATATTTTATCCCATGTTTAATTTGGAGTGGGCCACCTTAGTTTATTCAATTGCTAAGCATTATTTCCCATTATTAATGACTAAAATTTAATAATTCGTGAAAAAATAGAGCTGCGGGACTTTGTTAAAACAGTATTGCCTGTTATTGAGGTTAAACATTTGGTAGTTGTCGTGGATTGTTGAGTACATTACTATGAAATCCCGTCTGACACACAAAACTAATACGTTATTATTCTTTACTCATCCAACCCGTGTTGCCAAGACAAGCCAGACATAATTTAAATGTTATCGTGGCCCCCTATAGATTTCTACGTCACCATTACTCAGTATGTACTGTCTTTTATTTCCTTGCTTTGCCCGAATAAATTTTTCGAACTTTAAAATATATTTTATAAGACAATGACATAACTGATAATTAGTTGTTTACTTTATTACTCGACAAGCATTGATGGCAGTTTCTATTGTGCGCATGTCAGGGACAAAACTTTTTTCTCTAGTCTCAAATTGTAAAGAATTTTGAAGTATGTTAGTAATATATATGTCAGTAATGGGTTACATATTTTCCGCAGATTATAAGAGACTATGCCATTTTATTTCAAACCTGTTCTCGTCCTACATAGACAATTAAGTAATAATTATAAATACCTATATTCTACGTTATTGAGAGACTTGGCAAATAGTGGAAGAAGGAATGTTTTTGCTTCCATTGCTATGACTGCGTTGAGATTTAAAGAAGCAGGATCTTGCTTGACACGAAGAAAGTTAGGCTTTACATATCAGGTGGACAGTACGTGCGCAAGTAATAAAACACTATTCTGTAGAATAATATGCGTTAATTATAAGATTAAGGAGTAACACACACACACACACACACACACACACACACACACACACACACACACACACACACACGTATACAGATTTAGCCTCTACTTGCATCCTAGTCTGCATATAATTTGTCCTTCCAATCATCGTTCATCAATTCTCTGCTTGCCACTGCAATATTAGCATAGTTTCTCTACATTCTGCTTTATCTTTCTCTTTCTCTACTTTGCTCTAGTAGGTTAAATAGGCCAGTTGTCTTGTAACATACAACTTAATAACCATACCACAGGAAACGTATGGCTTATATAGCATTCACAATGATTAAGTGATTTACTATTTTATCTCTTACGGCAATGTTAAATACTACAATTTTCCTTGTTCTCCTACAGAATATTCCCCAGTAGTTCATAAGTGCTGCTTTTATTTGGGACATGTTTGTTTAATCAAAATTCTATTCTGTAATTCTGAGCCACAAGTTCCTATACTGTCCCTAAAGATCATGTAAATACATATTTAAAAGACTTCCTTATCTGTAATCTGATACGGCACAATGTTTTCCTCCATAAGAGAAAAATTTTAAATACTAAAAGTGCTGACTATATTACTGTAGTCTACTGGGTGATTAAGTCTTCATAATTCTTCAGTATATATTGTTACAACGTTACATAACAATCTACGTGTTTCTAGGATGTTACAGAGGAATCCGGCTATAATTTTCTGTGAGTACATGATTTCAACATGCGTTCGCGAGACTTTTCTAGGCGTCGACAACAGCGCGCATTGGGTCAAGGCCGCAATCAATTATGTCCTAGTGTAGCCCTAATACGTAGTATGTGGAATGTTCTAGTTTCTGTGCGGGTTATAAATACAAGGCGTCAGCGGCCTTAGTTCAGTGTTATGTCGGCAATTTACACAGTGCGTTTCGAGGTATTGTGGCGAAGTGTTATGTGTTTTATAATTGTGTGGCACAGTTGTAATAAAATTGTGTTTTATACTCCTTAACATTTTATTTGCGTGTCAACAACTGTAATTTGATTTGTTATAAGAGACTACCTTGTTGATTACAGTCTGCTTAATTGTGATAATTAAAGCTGGTGATTAGTGACTTAATTCTTGTCTTGTGACGATCAGGAAATAGTCCTAACAATATTAAATAATTGGGCTTCTGTAGCTTTGTAAAATAATGACCGTTCCAAATTAAATGTGGAAATGTTTATAGTATATAAACATATTGAAGATCGCAATACTCGTTAAAGGAAGAAGGTAAGAAAAGCTTATCCTTACTTCCAGGGATACCTATATAGAAAATATTAAATTATTATACGTACTTTTCGTTACAATCAATATGGACAAACAAATTCACCGCGATACATTTGCAGCCTTTCTAAAAGCTATAATTTGAACGTTATTAGTTTTTACTTTACACTACGAACGAGGTGTAAAAATGGACGACGTAAAAGGTTGCTAATATACAAGGAAACAGACTAACGGCCCCAACTAGTTACGTAGCCGTTTTCCGGATCCATCTTCTATTTATGCTAATCTATCCAATATTCTTCTCAAAATTTTTAAAACTTGATTGCTTTATCCACTTTACTTCACTAAAATTGTTCCTGGTTTTTCTTTAGATTTTTGCCTTTTCTATCATTCTATATTTTCGAAACCACATTATATTTGGAAATTTAGACTAGTCACGCTTCCAAATGGACCCCAATGTTTTAATTGGCTCCATTATTTTGGTATATTCTCTATGCTTCTTTATGTCCGTGTGTATTGTTTTCATAACATTTTGTAAGGCAAATTAGGAGTTTCGTATTGTCTAGCAATTTTCTCTGTAACTTTCACTCCGTCTTATGACATTTTCCAGTTTCTAATTGTGTTTCTAATTCCTGATACTACTATAATTGTAATAAAATATTCTCTCGTACAATAATCCCATTCGGTATAAAAATTTACATTTTTATATAATTTTAAATGCACATTGGAAGCTACTCTTCTAAAGAACATACTTTTTTACTGCTAAACATTGATTAGAGCGCCTGTTTAGACCTCACAAATACCGGCTTGTCTGGTGAACGTCGAACGGCGGTGGTATACGTCTGTGGTTAGCCAACAACACGTGGCTTATGTGACTCGGTACTCCTAATATTTTTGCCACATATCACAGAAACAGCAGTTGACTCCGCAGATGTAAGGACGTAATTCATGTTTCACAGTATAATCTTTGTGTAGGATCAGTACGGAATGCTCCTGTTGCGTAGCGCACACCTGCGTTGTGAACAGGATCAGGGTCCTCCTTGGTGAAGTGTCCACCGCACATCTGTTATCTATTTTAGATAACACCAACGCGGCGTACAGACGCAATAAAATTTCTCTATCTGCCCCCAGGTCATATGAGAGATGCACCTGAATGTGTTTCACAAGGATTTGCACCTTGCAGCAGGTTGTCCACATGTGCATTCCATGTTAATTGTCTGTCGTAAGTGAAACCCAGAAATTGAATGAGTGATCTATAGAGCAGCTGGACACCGTTTATGTTTAACGTAGGGTCCAACTGCATCCCTCCCTCGCTTTCGACAAAAGTAGACACAGGTAACCCGAGAAGGGAAAGATTCTGTTTTTACTATTTTCTACCAACATGTCTATAGCCTACCGCTTTGCAATTTATGGTTGACCATCGCCGTTGGTTTGGCCGGGAAGAAAACCGCAAGATCGTCATTATACAAGAACTTCCCAACTGATGTTAACTATACCCTCAAAGATCCCGTCGATGGCGGTGGTAAAAACCGTGCCGCTCAACGGTGACCCCTGCGGTATTCCATTTTCCAATTCGTGAGGGACCGACAATGATTGTCCGGCCCTAACACGAAAAGTCCTGTATCAGAGAAAGCTGGAGGTTTTGGGCAGATTACCTCTGAACCGCTAATCATGTAGTTCTTGCATGGTGTTGTATGTCCACGGCTTGTCGAGGGCTTACTCCAAGTAAATGAATTCTAGAATTATGTATTTGTTTTCGATGAAACTGTTCTGAACTGCGTTTCTCTAGAACACACGGCAAGACCGAGAGAGACTCAGTGGTGTTTTACGAAGTGTCATAAATGCCAAAGAATATATTACACTAATGGAGTAAATAATGCAATATCTTAATTTTGTAAACCTGTTTAAATGTTGTACGAATGTTTGTAAGTATATGTATATATATTTGATACGTTTTTACATGTCTAACTGTGCCGGCGCGGAGCCGGCCGTTACAAAATATTGTAGAACAGTTTCATTTTATTGTAACATAACGCGAAGCACTCGCGACCTTTGTTCGGCGGTGAAGGGGAGCGGTATGGTGTGCCGTTGCGCGCGCAGCTCTACTTGTGCTGTTACGATTGTGTGCTGCCGGTGTCCGGCAGTCAACGCTTGCCCTGCCAGAAAGATTGTCCTCCATCTCCTCTCTTCGATTCGTTTCTACGCAGTTTGAATCTCTCTACATGATGGAGTAGAGAATAAAACGACTCCTGGTAAGAATTAATTATTTTCATTAGTTGTTTGGATATTTAATAACAAGATATATGCGATCGTGTGAAGTACGTATTTATGTGTGTGCGACCTGACAAAGTTATGTAAGAGATGTTTTTTACTGTTGTACGTAACGCCATTCATATAGCCATGCCTTATTATTTTCTGTAATAGTGCGAGAAGTTTTTCAAGAGTCATTCTCATAGTAAAAGTGCATTCCATAAAAATTAATCAGAAAAACTTGGTGCGCAGTCAAGTAGTGAACTGTGTCGGTGCATGTAGTATACTGTCGCCGTCTTTGTTAATTATCTTCACAAATAGAGAATGAAGTGTGAGAGCGTCTGTGTATGAAACCTAATTGAAGGTAAAACATTCTCAATGCTGTGAGTGACTTGCTGTTAAATTTTTTTTTGACCAAATAATGATTACTGCTCTGCACGTGGCCGGTTTGACCTGAAAAATTTTTCGAAGCATGTTGACTGAGTACAGTTCACTTGTATTAAGCCACTATTTAATTAAGTCTGTTCGTGGCTCAAACTTACTTATTCATTGACTGAATCCAGACCATTTAATTAAGTTGTAAAAACTTTAATTAATTAATTTTGTGCCTTTGGTGAGAGTTAGCTGGCGGCCCGTTAAGAGGTTAATTACCTTAACTCGGGTGTACATTCTTATAGACTGTTCTCTAATTTACTTGAATTCTTAGGGTTCTCGCACTAAGTCGGTTTCCTGGTCTGCGGTGGGCTGAACATCTGCCCGAGATGTGAACCATGTAAAGACCGCCTACTAAGAGGGAGATGGAGACGGAATCACTATGTTGGACTCGCCAGCACTTATGAGGTGACATTTATGCTTTTTCTTTTTTGGGGGCCGAACCGGCAGTGTGCCTGTTTTATGTGAATAACTTCGAAGCCAGGGGACCACGTGTCCAGACTGTCTATTGGGAAGTGAACTGTGATCATGACTCTGAACACTCTCGATAAAAAAAATTACTGAACTTTTTAAAACCTTTTCTATAACACTAAATGCTATGACTGTAAGTGCGTGCTGCACTGCGGGAGCGCGCCAGCCATTTCACTCTTGTACCATTTTACAGTTGTATCTAATTTGGCTTTTACTCATTACACAAATTTAGGTTACGGCCCTGTACCCCTGTTCCGGCTGGAACAGGGGTGTATAAAAAATTATATTGACTGTGGTTTCACAATTAAGGGTTGGGGGCTTTCCTGAAGTTTTTTTTGGGACGTTTTAAGAGTACAAAGGGCACTTAGTTTCTTGGACACGCGCTGGGGCATTCTCAGACAGGCTGATGTCCTGTCAAGTTTTGTCAACTACATGTGGGCGCGCTCCCACAGATGCCAGAGCACAACCACCTTATTGTATTCTTTTTCTAATTATTTTATACAGTTATCTGAGGCTAATCGAAACGATTTATTAATGTTCTTGAAATATTTTAGCCGATTTTGCCCCTTGCACAAGGGCTAAGCTGATTGTTTTCTTAACTGGCAAACACATATGGGTTGACTTCACACGTAGAGAAGTTGCTGTTTAATTTTGAATATAAAACTGGTTTTCATCCTTTTCTTTTTGGGTAAATTAAATAGATATACATATTGTCAAAATCTTCTGAAATTGTAAAGCCTCAATCAATTAATTTCTGTTATTAAAGTACATAAGGATTTAATTCCTTTTTGGGATTTTGTGAAGTCAATACTGTCTAGAATTTTATAAACACTGTCTGGAAGTAGGTGAGGAGTTTGTTAACATTACCTGGTGCTGTGAACGGAACAAAGGTTCACACACTCATCATGGGTCATTAATAAACGGAATGCTAGACAAGTGGGTGGTCCAGTTTCATTTATGCGTCATGAATTATTCGTCTTTAAAGGGGTTTGGGGTTTATGTTATCCTACTGAACGGGTTGCCGACGGGCGTATATTTTATCACTGCCGGGGCATAAGATGATAGTTGCTTTACCCGGTGGGTGGGTGCGTTACAGGGGCATGCGTGTTGAAAGTAAATGATTGTGAGTTGTGTACCTTGTGTTCTGTGTGTGTGTTGTTATGTGTCTAGCTAGCCACACGACGGGGAGAATTTTACATGTGTTTGTGCATTTTATATTTTATTTATGTATGTATATTTAACTTATATACTATTATATACACTTGTTCTGATGCAATTCTATCCAATTATATACACTTGTTCTTAGGTACACTGGAATTATATATGCTAGTTGTGATTTAAATTTTTTATATTATATATATGTATATACATTTACTTTGTGCACCCTTATGCACACTTATGCTGATGTACACTTAATTTATACATGCTTGCCATGATGTACCTTTTGGTAGTTTTTTTATATAGATACATATTTATTTTGTACACATGTATGAATTCCAGAGACATAATAAATCTGTTATTGTTATATTATGGCTGAGTTCATTGCAAGTCCCGTCATACTGGACCCAGCATAATTTTTGCTTCTCTAGGCTCCTGCCTAGTTGTAAATAACTTGTAACCTCTCTTTGAAAGCCAACAAGCAAGGAGATAGAAATTTAACAAGAAATAAGATAAATACTAAAAAGCATAGAGAGGTTACATAACATTTATCGAGTTAGGCTTTTTGTTTCCAATTTTACCTATAATAACCTTAATTCGATACAACACATTATAAAGTCAGCTAATGAACTATCACAGGCAATAAATAATGTATGCTTCGTTGGGCAATAGACTGAAAGGTCACCGCAAGGTCACAAGGAGTAGGTCGTGGCATTTCACTAAGAAATCTTAAACTGTTGTTTACAAATATATTATTTCACAGTGCAATACATATCACATAAAGTTGAAATGCTTCAATAAAATACAGTGTGTTTAAGAATTTATTGTTTGGCCCTCTAATTTAACTGCCCATTTTAACAATATTTTGTAAGTCGTCAATTTGAAATTAAAAAAAAAAGTTATAATAACTACAAAAACTGATAAAATGCCTAAGAGAACTGACAAAAGATGACAATAAAGTAGTAAAATTTGATAATTTTTTATTCTTTATAAAATTAAATAACACAAGTATAAATGTTGATTAAATGGGATTAATAACTTAAGGCTATTTGATCATCTTAATTAGGCTATGTAATTTTAATTAGTCTTTAGTACCACATTCGACTCTATATAAAATATTACACATTTCTTTAATTTTAAATGCACATAGAATAGTAAATTTCTTTGTAAAAAAGAAACTTAGTTATTCTACTGCCAAACCTACACCATACGCTGAATATTACATTAAGAAACATAAAATAAAATTTGGAAGTTTCTACAAACTTTTTTTAAGGAAATGTGAATCTTACGAAATAAAATTACCACAATTGACTTGTACTAAAATCTCTTTTTTATACGGCTGAATGAGTTTTCTATGTAGGCAGACTGTGCCCCCCAAATTGGAGCTTCCTTAAGAAAATAACGTGGCTTTCACTGCTTCACTTTGTCTGCCTACTGCTACCAAGCATACTATCCCAAGTACTCGATACTAGGTCGATACAGGGGTAAAAAACGGATCTTAAAGTTACGAAGCGGCCGGAAATCGAACTGTCATCTCCAGGTTGCTAGCCGATTACTACACACACTGACACACTGATCTAAAAAATTGTGTTGGTCATGTTAGTTTAATGAACAATTATTTCAGAATCTTTAATAGTGAGGCGCAAGCTGAAATAAAACGAAGAACAATAGTTTGTTAACCATGTGCCGTATCAGGCTAACTAACATATAGGCAATGTAATCATTTTAATGCATAGGTTGCTTTAAGAAAAATGTATTATTTATCTCTACTATAAAGTAATAGTAATATTAGTTTTGGCTTGGTGTCTTGTATGATTAGACGCATTTGACGTGTTCTAGTGTTTGAACCTACTAAAGGCAAGACGAGAGGAGTTTTGTCGTTTGTTATCCAAGTTTTGGCCACTAACACGTGACAAGAAACAATGCCGTCGGTTTTTCTAACTGAAGAGAATTATGGATATTTCTTTCTGACGTTTTTCAAATTACAAAGTTAGCTTCAATTTTCACGTCTCGAACACTTCCGGCAGCCAGTCATTCTATGTTGCAGCATCTCTTCTCGGCAGCCAGTCATGCTATCTTGCAGCATCTCTTCTATTCAGCGTTATTTATTGTCAGTGTTCATAAGATTTTTATACTCAGAGTCGACTAATATTTTACGGTAAAAATAAACGTACTAATAACAAAGACTCAAGAAATAAAACAATGCAAAGAGCAGCTGAACACATTTTTATGGTTTAAATTTGAGTTTAAATAATTATCTTGTTCTGTAATTCTTATCAAAACTTTGTTTACAAAACTCATAGTTTCAAATCCTAACAACACTCAAAATTAATTGTTGTTGACGTTTAGTTTACATGTTAGAATTCACATATTTAGAGATGATACAAAATAAACAAATTTACGTTAACTTAACCAAAGACTAGTAGAGCTGGGAGATATATTGTTATCGTAGATAATATAATTTATGACGTCATCATTGTGATTGGATTGTATTTAATCAGCTACACTAAAATTGGTTTAGCCTGTGTCCAGGCTAAACTTAATTTGTTTGAACAAATAATGGAGTGTAACATTAAAAAGGGTATAAAATTAAAGTACAATATGGAAGAATAATGCTATAGACAATAAGGAGGTTATTTTGAAAAGAAGACTTAACACAGACATCCAGAACTCAGACTGTGACAAGAGTAATAGTATGTTGGCCTATAATAGTAACCTAACTAAACATCAGCAGCCGGCATTAGACAAACTGTTGCACAAACCTGGCGATGTATTTAGTGGGACGCAATTTTTGAATCATCTTTATGAACAGAAGATTATTGTCCAAGATAAGTCCAAGTTTGTTCGGAGAACTTATCAAGTCCCCATGCATTTTTAACAACGTGTTGTTCGTGAAATACAAGGGATGTTTGTAAATAATAAATTTCAGCGCTTCGAGAGCAACTTCATTAATCCATTAGTAACTGTGAAGACACAGGTGATGATATAAACCTGGAACGTAATGATAAAGATTTTATTTTAACGAAACTTGAATATCCAAGCGTTTAAATAACTGCGCTAATATCATTGCTATAAAGTATGGCAGGAATTAATTTGCACCAGCTTAAAAGTGTTAGAAACGACAAACGTTTTGTGGTTTGAAGTAATCGAATTATTAAATAGAAAGAAGACACCGTTAAATGAAAACTTTTTACACATTTAAACAAATGTGTAAACAAATTTTCCTGTAAAGAAATTTGGACTCAGTTGTAGATTGTTTAATTCTTTATTGCTTTCACCTTATGATTCTCTAGAGGCTACGCGGCAACCACACGATTTTTATCCCTACCACTCTTTTTTTCAGAAATAAATACTACATCTAATCTCATACTTTAACATTTTCCTATTGTTACAAATTTATTTAATATAATACAATAACAACAACAACAACAATTATAAAATATAGTAGTACATATTAATGTAATATATAATAGTATTACATTTTCCTACGTTTTGGCCATAGTTTCCTTCTTAAGGTTATACTTTTTAGATGATTAGTATAAAAGTATTATCTCTTACATTCCGTTATATATATATTTCAGAAGGTGGTACATGAAGTAGTAATTTTATTCTAAGGGTATAATAGCATGTTGCAATGAAATTTTGTCTAACTAAAGACTGCAGGTTTCGATATTGTATAATAGACGATAAGAGTACATCTTAAATTTGTTAGTTGAAGTTAATTTTTGACAGTAAACAAAAATAATTGGTATAGTGAAGTAGTGCAAAAATATTTGTAGACATATGGCGAGTGTGCATGTGCAAGTATGTAAAACTATGTTACGGAATAATAATAAAAAGCATATTAAATTAAATAACTTTCCTGAAAATAAAATTTCTGAGATGAGCATTACAACAGAATACCCACAAGTAAATGACCTATAGAGTGGTAACATTTGTTATTAAATTAAAGAACCAAATATATGAGGTTTTTATAAAGAAAATTTTATATTCCTGAAGAAAAGTAATGAAATTAGACTTTTTTGTTCTGCAAGCTTAACTTTATTCGTCGACAGTGTAGTGCATGAATTAAGTTATCATTACTTATGCAGCAGTGAAAGGAAATATTTCGGCCAATGAAATTGCCTGAAACCTTAGTTGAGGTGGTTCTTCGCATCGTATAAGTTAGTCTCTCTCTGAAGTCGATAACGCGTCGTTATCGCTGCCAGTTTATACTACTGGTCTACAAAAGGGCACAAGTCATGAAGTTTGAGAATTAATTGAATATAGAGTGCTAATCCGGTATAGTACAAGATTGGCCGCATTGGCATTTAAAAGGACACTTCTAGTTTGATGGAGTATTGTGTGTGTCTAATACACTGAATAAATTACAATTAAAAATTAATTCACTAAAATTGTAGAAGTACCCAAACCGAGAACGACCCTGAACGCTGGACTACAGGAGAAGATCGCATCGATATCCTGAAAGTCTTTCTAGAAAGAAAACCTACAAATGTATCCCAGGCATCATAGACTTCTCATCATCCGTCGTAAAGGGATGTCGAATTAATTGTTATAAACTTTATAAAAAACACTTACAAACGTAAAGACGAAACGACACATATAAACGGAATATTTATGTATTAGATTATAAGCGAAACTTATTTCCCAACTTTCGATAAATTGAAATATTGAGTTGAATTATTTGATTTACTTATGCCGGCCGTACAATGTGTAAACAGTTTCCAGAACCAAAGATTACGGAAGTGATTAAATTCTAATCTTCTTTAAACTTAATTATTTTAAAATAAATAAATTAAAAGAAAGTTTGAAAGTAACAGTATTTGGAGAACGAAGCAGGTATTATTTGTCTAAATAAGAAGTATATCGGCTGTTGTAATTCCATATTGGGATGACCGAGATAGTAGTGTAGTAGATAAGCTATTGATAATTGCGCAGGTAAGATAAATAGTAGACCTATATAAATTCGTTACTGAAATCGCCTTGAAAATAAACATACACGCATATCAGGTAAAATTACATATACACCTCTTTTCGACAGATCATACTAATATTAATTAATCCTTGTGTAAAAAACTGTATTTAATAAATAAGTAAAAAAAAAACAATTTTGAATTGCCCCCCAAAAATATTGTAATCAAACATATGATGAAGAAACATTTAGAAGACGTTCAGAGGAAACAGACCGAAATAAACAAACAACTTGACGATCGCGACCGACCGTAAAAGAAAACTAGAAGAACACGACCCAAAACAAGGGGAGTTTATAAAAAACAGGGAGAGACTTGAAAAAAGTTAACCGCGGAATACAGAATACTGTTGGACACATTCAAGACAAATTGATGCAATACAAATGAATCTTGAGGAAAACTAAACTATACATGAACAAAAGCTGACACAACATGAAAATAAATTTGATGAAATAGATCAAACACTACAGGAACAACCACTATTAGAACCAGCATGTTCAGCGAAAGATACGTGATCGACTAGAATTTGGTAAGTACATGTACGGGCGACAGACAAAGTAAAAGCATGTAATTCAACAATTGGCGAAAGCATAACACCTGCGTCCATCAATTACGGAAGTTGAGGTCATACATACGTTTGCCTATCATTTTGAGCAGAACATACACGTCGTTTACCAGAGAAATATGCCGGTTGGAAGATCTGCTGGTGCTGTTGTCGCAATGGGGAAATCTGGTCAGCAAAGGTCAAGGTCCAGGTCCCAGTAAAACATATGAAAACACTAACCAGGTCGAATATATTTAAAAACCTAGTACACTTATAATATCAACAATTAAACAAAACACGAGCCAAAGCGGTGTTAGTATGTGTAGAATAAAATTAGATGTATTGAAATTAGCAATAATGATAAAAATATTAATAAGATATGATGTTAATGGTGTATACCCAGTTGATATGGGTGACGAGTTGTTGAACAATAGTAATGCTCAATAGATAATTGATAACCATATACATAAATATAAACAATATAAAATTAAATCAAACGAACGAATAGGGAACTACACTACAGATACAAATTAGATTATGGCGGTAGCTAGTCCTAAGATAAACATACAAAACCCAGACTGCGATACTAATAGTATCTATCAATAATAATAAAGCGAATAAACATGAAAACGCAGATATTAAAATTTTAGTTATTAAATAAGATGTTTTGCAAGAGTTGAAGCACAAAATGCGTAACTTAGGCGCCGATCAGGACCAGGCTCCATGTATCAGGACAGTCTAGAACAGCAAGATTATCCAAGGCAGAAGAAAATATCCTGTACAGTATCTTACGTTGTCTATTTAATGTGGATCCATACTAACACCCACTGCCTGAACCAGATTGCCTAGTCACTGTAATTCCTTCTGAAACAGTGAACACTTCTTCATGATTCATCATATACTTCTTCATGCTCAGCTTTAGTTAAGCACCGTCAATTCTAGTTAGAACCTCCTTAACGTTTTCAAATGGTCTTTGATAGTTGTCCCGATGTCTATAGCATCATGTAAATAAAGAAGACAACTTTTCCATGTCAGGCCTCGAAGGACCACATCCATCAATTTTTAAATGTTGCCGGTGCATTACATAGTCCAAGTGGCATAAAAATTAAATAACATAGGCCACTTGGAGTCAAGAAAGCTGTCTTTTCCTTGCTTTCTTGCTGAAGATCTACTTGCCAGTATCCACTCTTCAGGTCTAACGTGGAAAACAACTGAGTTCCCGACAGCGTGTCCAGTGTAACGTGAACGCGTGGTAGTGGATAGCAGTTTTTCTCTGTCACGTCGTTGAACCTCCGAAGTCTTGGCAGAAACGTAATCCACCCTTCTTCTTTGCTACCAGCACTACCAAACAAGATCAAGTACTTGACGAAGACTCAATTTTCCTTCTGTCAAAATATGTCCTGTACTAATCGAGACATTTCCTCTTCCTTAGCTAACGAAGATCTTCGAGGAGGTTGGCGTATCGGTGTTGTACCCCCGGTATTGATGCTACGTATTTTGTACAAAAGAGGTGTTCTTTCCAATGGCTTCTAAGTGCAAAAAAGCTCTAAATCCATGTAAAAACCGTTTGACTTCTTTTACCTCACGACTTGAGAGGTCGTTAGCAGATCTGTTCGACAATTCCTGAAGTTCCTCTGTTAATTTTAAAGTGTCCGAAGTACTGGATCCTCGTTCTGTCTTCATTGGGGCTACCCAGGCCACAGGGGACATTTTATCTCGGTTCGTATTGGTTTTGTGAAGTGACAGTTTGATCTAAAATATTCGCCACTCTGATAGGTACATTTCTGGTTACATCAAGTTTTACTAATCTTCTAGCAGTTAGTATGCCAAGTGTGCTCACTACCTGAGGTTTGGAATATAGAGCACTGGCTACCCCAAATATCTTACTCAGTTTTAAGTATGATGATATTTTTGGAGATTGGCGGGATAGTTACGGCCACTTGATTTATCACGTCCATCGATTTTCCTTACGTATTTATTGTGGTGGACATTAGCTTTTCTTAAAACATTGTTTTTGAAGTCGACTATAAGTCCATATGCATTCATAACCTCTATACCAACAATTGCTTCATCAACACTGTCTGCAACAAGTACCTGATGATCAAATTCAAGTCGACCAAGGCATATACACATTTCAGACACTTTTACAGGCCGTCCAGTAGCTGTTTGCAAGCTACAAGAGCATCGTATTTGCTTGAGACTTGTCACCACTTCATGGTGCACAATGGAAACTGCTGAGTCTGTGTCAACTGTAATCAAGGTTGGTTTTACTTGAACAAATCCGGTAACTACCAAGCTCCTACTATTTTCATTAAGTGTACAAATTGCGTATTGTCTACTGGCCTTGTTCCTCTAGTTAGTGGGCACACGACCCGTTGTACTGACTATTGCTCATTTCCCTGCTGCTTCACTCTAACACGACAATCTCGTTACAGGTGTCCAAGTTTTCCACATCTATAACATTTCCGTCTTCCATCCTTTCTTACTTTATTCTGTTCCGGCAACCGTTGTGTCTCTGTTATTTGTTCTTCCTCTTTATCATCTGTGCCGGCGCGATCTTTTAGCGCGCACTTTGTGAGTTGCCCATCCAGACGCTGACTTGGCGGCCTCAAATTTCAGAGCATGTACCAAGGCGTCCGCACTATTCTGGTGTCTTCCCATTCGTAATATTTGCAGCAGTTTGTTACGCTGGACTCCATCGGTAAATATCTGCATCGCAAATCTTCTTGGGCTTCACTTAAGCAAGTCCAATCAGTCTGTTGATACTTGCTTTAAACTCTTGAAGGCTTTCCCCGGAATGGTGTCGCCTTGCCCTCAACTAGGTGGAGTACACATCTCTCAAATGTTTATCACCATGCCGTAATTCTAGATATTTTATCAATTTGGGATATATGTGTTCTGACTGTCAGGTGGCACTTTTTGTAATAGTCCTGCGGCAGGTCCTTTTGTTTGCAGCGAAACTGCCTTGTCTTTCTCTGTTCAATTAATTGCGTATGAAGCGGTTTCAAAATGCTGAAGATACGTCGCCCAGTGTGTGCTTCCGTCAAAGGATGGCGGCTTGACATGGACTACCCCAATTTCAGGCAAAGTGACTTCCTGCATTGTCTTATTTTCTGTCGCTAACCATAGGTACAGTGTGTTCAGCAAATCAGCAATTTGTTTTGAACGCACTGTTGTATCTTCATTAACGGCGCGACTTTACTTGTAATTTGTTCTTTCATGTTTGCAATAGTCTCTTTTATAGTCGTTACAGTCTCCTCTACTTCAGAAACTTTATTTGACATCAATTCTTTTACAACAGATAGTTTTGTACATGTAGCTTCTTCTACACTCGAGACAGATTTTTCTACTTCAGCTATATTTAATGACACTGATTCTTCTACTTCCAATATTCTAGTAATTTGTTGACTAATCTCATTTTGTAAAAGACTCAGCTCTGGAACGGTATGTTCTTGCATCTGCTTTTGATCTTGTATCAAGACGTTTATGTCACCTGTTTCACGCTTCTGTTCCTCTCCATCCTGCTTCGGTTTTTCGTCTTGTCCTTCCGCTGATTCCAAAATTACTTTTTTCTGTCTTTCTTCTGTTTTAAGCATTAGCGCCTTCTGCCGTTTCTGTCTTTATAGCAGAAGATTCTTCTGTCTTTTTTCCGCTTTTTCATCCTGTCGTTTCTCTGATTCTACTGCCTTCTGTCGTCGTCATTCCTCCGTCTCTCACAACAGCGCCTGGAAAGATTCCATCACTGACTGGTATCCATTGATTGCAGATTAATTAAAAATTTCACTTGTCTTGTACAACATATCTACTGTTTTTACTGTTAACGGTTCTGTCCCACTTCTGACCCACTGTTACGACTGTCTCACTATCCTAGTATAGTACACTGGAAAACAAAATACAGACGCCAATAAACTCACTAATGATCAGTTTATATTATTGTTGAATTCACAAATACCAGTTTATAATCAAAACGTTACTCAAGATGATACTCATACATCAGTGGTCATTTAAGTTAAATTTGTCCACGATTAATAATAGTGTCAAGAAATAGAGGTCCGCACAACAATCAGTTTTCACTAGTGACTACTTGAGACGCACTGAGTAAATAGCCCAAGGTAAAAACTTACTGACTAAGCAGCAGCTGTTGGCTACTTACAGCCTCCAGGGTTTTAGACTAATGTTCTATAATGTGCATCTTTAACAAGCACTTGAAAACCCTAGAGGATACTTGAGTGCGGCTATGGCAGTAACATGCACCTGCTGGGCTAGCCGAGAAGCACGTAGAACAGCACTCTCAACTGTACTGGGGAGTTTCTTAATTACGTAACCGCACACACACGCGCGCGCGCGCGCACCTATAATCATTTTAAATTACACCTCTATTATTATACATAAACGTTTTCCTTGTTATATGATTTTCCTTTCGTATCAGCATATCCTTCCAAACTTTCTTTGCCTTCTAATTTCCACCTAAATAACAGCCAACACTTTTCAACATCACACAACATTTAAAATGTTTAAATATTTTTGTAATATAATGCCATTTTAATGAACTTTGGTAGAATGAAATCATACAATAGAAACAATCTGGTTAATAAATCACGAATCATATTATTATTATTATTATTGTTAATATTATTATTATTGTTACCAACTTACACATAGTTAGACAATAGTTAATTGCAAAAACTACAGTTAGCAATGTTTACAATTTCAGATAGTTAATCCTTTATTATTAATCCATCGTGGATGGAATATATATGCACATACAAATTTCGGAAAAAATAGGAAGAGTGCAAGTGGTACATCCAACAGTTTCTTCCCATGGATTGAAGTTTTGTAAGTAGGGGGAAAATGAGAGTTCATTGCCGGAAGTGACGTCACACGGCGGGAAATTCAAAAATTGTGGTGGTGGGGGTAACCATGCGGTAGTAGTCTGTCGGCCATGTTGTCGTCGTCGCCGCCTAAAGTGGGGTAATGTGTGCGTTGATTGGCGGAGGCGTGGCTATGTTCGCCGTTCGCCGTTCGCCGTTGACGTCGTCATCGTCGCTGGGCGGTGGCCTGGTGGTGGCTTGATGGCCGCCCGTCGTGGTGGGGCGACGGGGGCCATGTTGGAAAAGGTGCGACGTTGTCGGGTTGTGGATGTGTGTAGTGGTTAAGGTACGGCCGGGTTGCCGATTCGTGCGTGTGTTATAGTGTATGGGTATGTATATGTAAGGGGTTTTTCCGGAAGTTCGGCCATGTTGGAAAAGCGTCGTCGGTGTTGCCAACTGTTGTCGGCTCGGTGTTATAGTGTACGGGTTGAATGTATGTTTCGCCATTGTTGCCAACTCGGTGTTATAGTGTACTGGTTTCGTATATATTTACCCTGCCGTGCCGATATCGTCGATGTTGTGTATAAACATGGTTACTCCCACCACCACCATTTTTGAATTTCCCGTCGTGTGACGTCCAGCAATGAACTATCATTTTCCCTGTAAGAAACACACATGATATTCAGTGTTCGATTCACTTATCTCAACGATTGCATTGTTGACAACTGTGTGTCTATGTGTTAAGTAAATTGTAGTATGCGAAAAGGATAGTTGAAAATAAACACTTATACAATGAAAAAAATATGTACAAGTTTATTATAAATATACAAATATAAACATAAAAGAAAAAAATATCTACTTTACAATTAATATTTACAAATATATAAACATAAAAATATTATACGATAAAAAAAATATATACAAATTTATACATTTCACAATCAGGTATTTTTTTTTTTACAAGTCTCCATCCGGTGGTTAATTTCCATCTGTAACAAAAAAGTAAGAATATTAGTGACATGTGGTTGTTACAAGTAGGATGGATTACTAAAACCTTTATTAACACTGTAATATACCTTAAATATGCATACGCCCATAAAACGTACGATTCGGCTTTCCGAATACGTACATCCTGCATTGTGGGCATGCGGGTGGTGTCCCCTCCATCGCTACCGCCTGGAACCAATTGAGGACGCATCGGTAATGGTATGTATGGCCACATACCAAACCGAGGAGCCTCTGCCCGTCATTGTATGATTCTATGCATATACTGCATGTATTGTGTGGAGGAATCATACCTTGAACAGGACAGGGCTCACCGCGACGCCAACACCATGTCGGTAGACTCCTTCTAAGAAGGAGTCTCAATGTTGTTGGGTCATCGTGCGTCCTCGGTTCGGTTGCGTGTAGCACTTCAAAGAAGACGGGTAGCGCGTCTTCTGGAGGGGTCCACAAACGGGGATCTCTGCGCAATAGTTGCTGCTGCTGTTGCTGATAAATGGGCTGTGGGCGTGGTTGAGGTTGCATCTGCGGTGGTGGCGGTGGTGGTGACGGTGGTGGTGATTGTGGTGGTGATTGCGGTGGCGTAATCGGTTGTGGTTGTGGAGCTGGCGGCGCTGGTATCGGGCGAATGTCACTAAAAAAAAGACAACATAGAAATTATGTATAATCGCAAATAAAACAAAGCAGTATGTACGCATAAGAAGATGACTTACATATTTAGGTCGAGGACTTCTACATCGTCATCATCACTGTCACTATCATCATTACCGTTATGATTCAATTCAAGCGTATCAGCATCGCTTTGATTGTCCTCCTCCATAACTTCACCTTCTGTGGACTCGACATTACTGAAACAAAAAAAGGAACAATTTTAATACCAGATTTAAACGCAAGAGAACAATTGAATGTTAATTAAAAACAAACGTACCGACTCGTACCGGGTCGAGGGTGAAATACCGCCACTCCTGCAGCTAGAGCATCGCTGAAAAAAAAGTATAAATTGAACACATGAGGTAAACGCAATAGTATAAGACTTTGTTGTTAATGAAAACTGACTTACCGCAACACACTAGCCTGTAATCGAAATAATGCGCGTTTAAAACATTGCAGGCTGTTTGGAGATAGGGGACGACGACAATCTGCAGCAGCAGCAACAGCACCAGTCGGAGCGTTAGCATCACTTAAAAAAAAAACATGTATGAAATGAACACTGGAGGTAAAACGTAAGAGCACAGGAGTTTATTAATGAAAATTGTCTTACCGACTCGTGACAGGTTGCGGAGATTGGGTACGAATTACAGCAGCAGCGGCAGCAGCAGCATCATCATTGCTGAAAAAAAATAAAATAAATTGAACACCGGAGGTAAAAAAAAAAAAAACACAAAAGTACAAAAAGTTTATTAAAATGACAATTGTCTTACCGACTCGAATCGATTTCTGGAGATACGGGAGAATCCATATTAGTATCAGGAGTGACAGGTGCCTCGTCGGTATCACTGAAATAAATAAAAAATATATATAATTGAACACCGGAGGTAAACGCATTAGGACAAGAGTTTATTAATGAAAACGGCCTTACCGACTCGAGCCGGGTCCTGACAAAGCACGACGTAACCGTTGTGAACTATAAAAAAAAACACACATCAATCGAATGGAATATTCTTTTTGTGCATTATAAATAAAGAAAAAAAATGTTATATTTACCATCGTACTCGACGTTGCTCTGCTGTCCTATTTTTCATAATTTTCTTGTTGTTCATTCTGTAAAACGTATCAAAAGTTGTAAAATAAGTAAATAAAGAACATAAAGTTAATGTGTGTGTGTGTGTGTGTGTGTGTGTGTGTGTAATGCTGAACATCATCTTTACCGTTAGTTATCGGTCCGTGTACTTTCTCTTTTTTGCCTTAGGACCAGCAGCGTCGTTGGTTATTGCGGCTATCATGTAATGCCCGTACGCGAGTGTACTTACACCGTCGTCCAGTACATACCTCTTATCATCATAAGGAGACAGGGAAAGTTTTGTTATACGTTGCGTGTACAGCTTATGATGATTGCTTCGTATACAGTCAGCAGAGGTGAATACGGTACGACTGTCAAAAAGACACTCGCTGTACAATTGATGTCGTAACCTTTTTTTTATTGCCGTCCTTAGCACACCTTTCGCCACCTTTTTGTCGGTGCGGTCGGACAACAAGAGCGAGTAACACTTCGCCCTGAGTCCGACAAATTCCCTGATGGGTTTTCCATTGGTCTCATCCTTGAACTTCCCCACGACTTTTTTGTTGTCGTCGCAATGACAAGGATGATCCACGGGATAGTCCGATGTGTCAAAAAGGTGGAGACCCTCTTTCATATCTGAGTACAAATCGTCAGTCTGAATGCTGTAAAGCAAACTGTCTGTGTCAGTCATTAGTAAGGTCAATCGTTGTCCGTACTTGGCGACAGCGTACCGATAATGAAAATTGTACATTATCAATTTGCTGACATCTAGTACTGTGAAGCCGACGTACACCGGACGGGAAAGGAATATCGTCCTATTTCGTAAGGCCAGTCCGACCAAGTTATCGGTGTAGCGGATCATACGCTTTAGCCGAGGATTGGAAACAATTTTCTGCAGCCGTTGTTCGTTAGAGACTAGTTGGAAGTCTATTCGTTTCCTCACGTTCTCCAGCGATTTGCCATAGACGGCGTTGACCATCAGTTTGAAAAAATCCTTTTCGAAATTGTTGGTGGCTGCTGCTCTCTTTTGCGTGTTGAAATCGATAAACGGTTTCATCCACGCTCTCTGTTTAAAACTCAACACCCTATGTATCGCTTTCAATTCTAAACCGAGACTAATTGCGAATACTTTATAATTATTCATTAACTTTCTTAGCGCATTATCAGATTCTAGGCATAAGTATACGTAAGCACATCAACATTTACAACATTTTGTAACTTACCTAACGAACTCTATTGGTTCACTAAAACGATTGTTAGCGAGATCATGTACATACTCTGTACGTGAATGTAAATTGAAGATAAATTTGTCTGTAAGATTACTGTGGATTAGTATTACACCATGCGGATTACACTTATGAAACTCCTCACGTAATTTGGTTTTCACATGAATGCCAAAGACAAAACGTTCCTACCTAAACACCTAATGGAATACGTTAATTTTGTAAACGTATTTAAATTTTGTGTATAAGTATGAAAGTATATACACAGACATATTTTTACCACCAACGTTTTGTTTCCAATTTTACCTGTAATGACATTATTAAAATAAATTTAACCAACTCACTAACAACATAAACACTCCCTCACTCGCTAACGTGCCAAAATAAACTCAGCTAATAAACTAGCAAAGGCCACGAATCATTTAT
Organism: Magicicada septendecula; assembly: GCA_034769895.1. NCBI lineage: Eukaryota > Metazoa > Arthropoda > Insecta > Hemiptera > Cicadidae > Magicicada > Magicicada septendecula. The sequence goes on along the minus strand of CM068369.1, from coordinate 306,048,838 downwards.
GGCTCGTTGGGCAATAGTCTGAAAGGTCACCATATGGTCACTAACAATGGGTCGTGGCATTTCACTGAGAAAATTTAAAAGTTTGTTTCGGAATATTTTACAGTGTATTACACATCACATAAAGTCGACTTTCTTCAGTAGCCCACCGCAAGTTAAATAATAGACTGTGTTAAGAATTTCTTGTTGAGCTCTGTAATTTAACTGCATATAATAACAATATTTAGTAAATTGCAAATCTAAGATTTTAAAGAGAGATAACAATTAAGGGAACTGTTAAAGTGTTAGAGACACCTGGTAAGAGAAATGGCGACGAATGTTAAGAATAGCAATGCAGGAACGGACACACGGATATCCAGTACAAAGACGTATCGGGTATCAAGAGTACTATCTGCGTTCCGTTCATACCTCGACTTAAAGTCTGACAGTGTTTGAAATATAGTAAAAATATTTTTACAATATTTGTCTGTGTTACGTAAGGGTATATCACTTTAGCCTATACATTGAAACTGTTTTTATGTGACTCATATCCATATGAATAAAAAAATGTTTTCCATATTTAAGCGTGCACGCTCTCGTGTTACCTGTTGTATCTGTGCGTATGTATGGGAGGTAGTGGTAGACGTTTATTTAATAACAGTGCACTGTTGTTACCAGGGAATGTAATTAATTATGGGAAGAATGTTCAAATAGTCACAATTTGTTGCGTATAATTATTTCAAATTAAGCTCAAAAATTTTCATACATTTTTAGTATTTACAAAGTATTTATCAGTTGACGATTTACTGCGTTAAAAGAAAAACAATAGAGTAAAAGTTTGGTGGTCTATGACCACTCAGCAAATCGAATCGAGAGAGAGAGAGACACACACACACACACACACAGACAGAGGGATGGAGGGGGGAGTGAGGAAGTGATAGGAGGAGTTCTAAATGGGAGCGGAGGCAAGCAAACCATCGACGAAACACACCTAAGACCGACGGATCAGAGGACAATTATCTAGCAGGCTAGGGAATGTGAGAGGGTGAAGCGCGGAATTGATTGTTTAGGATAAGAGGGCAGAACCGTCTTCGGTTTGTGTGTAGACCTGTATTACTGAATTGACAACAGAATGTTACTGCAGCAGCAGACAACAGATATTTAACTTCTAATCTATTTAAGACTACTTCATAAACTAAACAGTTGACAGTCAATGTAAGGCAGACATTGTTTTAAGAACACAGAATTGAATAGAGACATGTGGCCCCCACTATGTTTACAACTGCATAAGGGGCTGCCCAGAAGGACTGCATTACCTTAACAACCAGTTAAAGATAGATAATAATTAACCACTCAGAATGGTAGCCAGTCTTCCATTTTTTGCTTTGAAAGCTAGCGTGCTTGTTGCTGTCATCACAGAAAGCCATAAAGTTATCCATAATCAAAAAAATAATTATTTTAATTTAACATAACCTTACAGTGGTTTTCATCAATAACAATTTGATCATATTAACTAGATTAGTAATATAAATTTGTCTTACTACTGACATTGGTCAAACTGTGGTCTTCATGATGTCTCCGTAATGATAATGACTGTGCCAGTAACGCGTAACCTCTTTCAGATTGGTCATCATTACGTACGCGTTTATCCCCTAAGTGTATTTCCGTTTTGTTTTCCAATGTTCCGCCAGTGATGTAAATACCTTTACATAATGCCCTTCTAGAAAATGTTACTTTTTAATTTTTTTAAAGGAATCCTGCGCCATGATACTATCACAGGGCGATGAAAATAAAAAACCCAGTAATACTGCTAACACTGATAAAGATTGCAGAATCTACATTTACGAAACCAACTAATAAATGTAAAAGTAGAATTAGACGTTCTGAATAGTATGCCGCGTGTGTACAATTATGTGTTATTCTGCGGATTTTAGCCATTTGCAGTAAACCCACTGTAACAATAAAGCGCAGTCATATGGGACGCTAAGTACAACGATAATTACCCTAACATGTGACGATGTAATTTACTAATTGCAACTGTGGTTCTGATACTAACGGTTGTATTTTTGCGGTATTGTACGTTACTTTTATTTTACACTATTTAGCCCCTACTTGTTTAGTGCTCTATCATTTCAGATTTCTTTATTTTCAAAAGTACTGCAATACACAGTTAGAAACAACACAACCCAATTCATTTTTTTTTTAATCGAACTTCTTTTCGTATTTAGGACGTTAATCAGAAAATTTATGCATTATTATTTTATAATATACTTTTAGTTATATATCCTTATAATATCCTGTTTAGTATAAACCTTCCCCAACTATGCCGTTCGGATCCGGCGTTAAACTGTAGGTCCCATATACCTGTGAGAGACTCAGTACCACACGCACCACGGGTATATGCGGGGAGGGTACTAACCAGTCGAAAGGCTGAAGGACTACGAAAAATATACTTTTATACAAAAAGCAGTAATAGTGGTAACATTGCTATAATATAATTGCTTATAAAACATTAAATTGATAATACCATCTCAAAGTACAGTAGTTGCGATTAGTAGGCTATTGTTCGCAGATGATGCCTGTGTGTTACAAGTGGGACGAGACTAATTGGTTATGAAGTCAATTGTGTCATGTAAAGTAACACAAGAATCACAAACACATGAGACACACAATACTGGAGCCACATATAGTAGAATTACGAATTAGTATACGTTCTTCAAGTTTGTGTACTTATACAGCTGGTTTGAACTAATTAATATATTAGACTGGTCTGCTCAATGTGTTCAATAATAATTACCTTGAAAACCTCTCTGCCTCTGTCTAGTTTTACTTCTTACAAAAGCAGAAAAGCTGTACAGAGATTTCCTAAGAAGTCTATATTTCAGTAGAGTGGAACTGAGAGTTTTAAGGCGGAAGTGACGTTACCCCCCACCCCTTGGTGGAAATTCAAATATGGCGGTGTGGGGGTACCACGTGACAGTGGTAAGTGTAGGTGGGGGTACCAAGTAATGATTTCGGGGGTACTACGTGAAACTGGTGTGGGTAGCACGTGACAGTGGTGGGGTTGTCATGTGACTGTGGTGGGGGTAGTCGGCCATGTTGGAAAAGTAGTGATGGGGTAGACGGTCATGTTGAAAAAGTAGTGGTGGGGTTGTCGGTCATGTTGGAAAAGATGTCGGCCATGTTGGAAAAGCTGTGTGACGTGTATTGGCGGGCATTATAGTGATTGGTTGTGTATGAATTGTGGGGGTAAAATTGAATTTTTGGCGGCGAAGACGGTTATGTTTAATGAAAATGTATGTGACGTGAATTGGCGGGCATTGTAGTGATTGGTAGTGTATGATTGGTGGGAGTAAATTTGAATTTTGGCGGCGAAGACGGATATGTTTAATGAAAATGTACATGTCTGTGGTATGTATATATTGTGAAAAAAAGGTAGTGATTCTGCATCGGGTGATCGTAGTAAAAAGGTGCAGTGTATTCTCCTTCTTCTGCATTTGGCGGTCGTCGTAAGATACTCTTGATGAAATGATGCCTTGTATATAATGTCCCGTATGCCGTGGAAGGTGTGTATGCAGCGCATAATTGAAAACCACTTCACTTGTAAAAACTGTGTAAAACACACAAATACATACATCATGCATGGAAAATAATTACCATTTATATTATTGTGTTGGGTATGTAACATGTGTGTTTTCATAGTTGAAAATTATTTCGTACAAAAATACTTCTACTTCTGGCGGTCATTGTAAGTTAGTCTTGATGAAAATAACAAATTGTACATAATTTCCTGCATGCTGTGGAATGTATGTAATAAATCTATGTTCATTCACTCGCTTGTGTATGCAGCGGATAATCGAAAACCACTTCACTTGCAAAAATTGTGTAAACATACCAATGTCATTCTTGGAAAATAATTACCATTTATATTAATGTGTTGGGTATGTAATATGTGTCTGTTCATAGTTGAAAATTATTTTATACAAAAATAATTGAAATGTGTTTTGAGGTAGAAAGGAATTTACATTTGTGCATTAGCTGTTCTTCAGCGGCGGCGCGTGCATCCTTGAGATTTGCATTTGGGCGTAGTCGTTATTCTTCGGTGAGACGTGCCCCCGCCCTTCTGATCGTTATTGCTTTCGGAAATCATCTCGATGTATTTGTTTCCCCGCGAGTAGCAAACTAAAACTGATGAAGGAAATGTGTAGTCAAATGTGTACATATGCCAGTCTGGCCTCGGCGGGAGTCTGTTTTACATAGACAAAGCTCCCCACCATCACACCTAGCCAATCACAATATTTACTCGCTGCGACAATATATGGCCAGTCAGCGTCGTATTGCAAAAATAATCGCATAACCCCCCCCCCAATCTGAACACTTGTGTATGTCCTGTGAAGGTCTATTGTCATTTTTTCAGAATTCAGCCTGAGTGCTGGACGCCATATGCTCATATCACAGATTTAATTATTAGTAATTACAAGGAGGAGAATGAAATGGCGGAGGTAAGACGAAAAAGGCGAGAGTAAATATCGCAGAATATACGGTATTTATCAATCATAACTTTTATTTATATAATACGTATAATTCTTATTTTACATGAGTCAAACTGTAGACATACTGTCAATTCCCTATCGTACTATATTTCTTACACTTTACACTAATAGTATATTAGCTACATTTTATAAAGCTAATGTCTCTTTTTTTTTACTACAGAATCAAACTGTAGACGTACTATCAATTCCCTACTGAGTACATATTATTTCATCTTACATTAGTAATTAGGGCCTATAAATGATATTATAAAACTCCTATCACTTCTATTTTTTCTTTTTTGACTTAAACAAAAATTAAAGACAATAATGTAAGGAGTGATCCGCACTTTTTTTGTCCAATCCATTTTAAATGAGGGAACAGGGGTATAGTTAGGTACAATTAATTAATGACCTATTGAAACTATGTACTTGAAATTTTTACCATACATTAACTCAAATATTTGTAACATCATGCACTAGTTTGAAACAATTTAAGAAGAAAATACCAATACAAAAATGATTAATTTTTATAAATTTATTAAACAATTTTTTTATTTTTACAAAATCATTTTTTAAATAAAGATATTTATTCTAGTACACTTTGATTGATGTACTGTACTGTTCAATTAGAAAAAAATGTAATTCAACAGTACTTATAGTTTTTGAGAAAAGTTTACATAATTGTTGAAATCCATGGTTACGGAAAAAAGCGTGTAAAGCTAAATAATGGGATTAAAAAACAATGTGTAATACGTTTTATTTTATTTTTTATGCCCACATTAATGTAGATAACTTCATAAAGATATATATACTTTCTTGATCAGGATGAAATGGAAAATTTTTTGGAACAATAAAAGGGAATTCATTTTTTTTACCGAAAATGTGCTGATCTCCCCTTAATATTCAGAATTCATAGTTGTTACGAAACCTTCACTAAAACTGTATTGATTTCTTTTTTTAGTTCTCCGCTACACTTTCAGAGGAGTAGGCCTACAGAGAGGCGAGACGTATGCGTTCGACAGCCGCTGTTAATTCCATCCCTCAAAATCCATTCCAGCACATTCCTTACGAGGGACTCTTTGTATTTCCCACTACTCGACTGGGTCGCTTAAACCCCACCCCACCTCATCAGGACCTTCAACCAGGTCCTTCAAACGCCCCTTCACCTCAACCGAGTCCTTCCAACCCCTAACCTCTCTTTCAATTTATAGAAAATCTCCAACCGTTTCCGTGGAAGAATATCGTTTCTCATGGCTTATCCCTACACGTTATCCTGAATATGACGTAGACAGCGGCGTCGATAACAAACATTATTAAAACGTCGCTTACCTACTCGTCTCGCACCACCTAACATCATTCCTTTACAACTCTTGCCCCCCGCCTAACCTTAATCTTTCGTTTCTTCCTTTCCGGGTCCGTAACTTCACCTACATGTTCTTTAGATAGTGTTACTTGTTAATCGACGAATACCACTATCTATCGATCGCAGCCAGTCCACAGTCTGCGTAAAGAAGGATAGCGGACACCTCAAAATAAATACATGCATCGAGACAGCTGATTTTAGTATGACAGCAGCGAAAATAAATTATGGGCCTCTAAGATTAGAACCCGAGACCTACGGTTCCCAAGATGGGCATGCTAACAACTGCACGATAAGTGGTGGTTTCCAGCTGCCATCTATGAAAATACCACTGGTTTCACCCTTTTCCAAAGGGGTAACCCTGCTGACTTGTTTATTTCCCTTCAAACTGACAACTTTGTTAGGACAGTGCACTGTCGTTATGCTGCCTGGTTTCCTTCACATTCCAAATATTGTGACAGTAAAAATGAAGGCGACTTATCACAGAATTCCAATATTGAAGAAAGTTTTATGTTATGTTTATTAAAACTAAATGCTATTGCAAAACTTGTTGCTTCAGCCTCTCTAAAAGACAACCTTGAATGTCGCTGCATGAAGCCAGTAAAACAATCTTTTACCGGCCCAGTTCACCAGAAAATCGACATTATTTGCAAACACGTATTCGGAGGCTAACATACGAATATTCTTAGGGTACAAACCATAATAACTAACAGAATAGTGCAGATCATAACACAGAAATCTGATTTTTCTTTTTGTTCTTTCCTAAATACAAGTTGTGGAAAACGCCGAGTCTTTGTAGGGTTTGTGAGCTACATCGCCCCAGAAAGTTTTTCACTTGTACGTTTGAACCAAATATGAAAAAAAGAAAACAGGACAAAATGTTTTACTTACATTGTACCAACATACCACTTTCCTTCTGGTGAAATTGAAGGTACACCTTTAATTTTAAAATTAGTGGCTGAAGTGTAGTGCTGCTGGCCACTCTACCTTTAGTGCGTGTGTCGAACACTCAGTTTAGGCAACCTATTCTACCTCCTAAATTTCCTAGGCGGCATAAAAAGGAGCCATTATTACTATTATCATTTTAAAAATTTTAGTTTTTTAGGATTTAATAAACACGTAATCTTTATTATAGGATCACAAGTAACTGACACATAATTAATTCTGAGATCTGTTATGTTATGAATTAATTTTCTTTTAAAAGTTATAGAGAAACATAACTTGCCCTCATGTTGCCACATTGCTTTTGTATTAGTATGAATCAATTGTACACTTACCATGGATCCAACAAAGTACGTAGCTGTAAACACCCATAGCAAATTAGTGACAAAAAGGTTGCTTTACACGTTCTAAAATACAAAAGGGAACAAAGACTCATTTTACTGTACACTGCTATAATCAGACTGGAGGAGCATGTACTACAAGCTATAACAAAAACGTTATACAGTTGCAGAGGTGCTGCGACTAAGGGACACTTGAAGAAGTACAAAGTATCAACTTATGTCTCTCTGCTCTCCCCTATATGGTAATACAGTCTTATAACGACTGTTAAACAAAACAAATGTATTGTATACCTTTACACGTGTATTTATACACAATATATCATAAACGTTTTTTGTGGCAAAAATACCTTTATATGTGTATTTATACACAATATATCATAAACGATTTTTGTGACAAAAATATCTGTCAAATTTTTGTATGTTGTAATGGTACATATAACACTACCAACACCAGCGTACCACAAATAAGTTGAAAGCCACTACAATTAAGAATACCTACAAGGTCAAGCATACGATCATGGATAAAAAAGGAAGTATCATAAGCCAAAACCAAGTGAATTAAAATGAAGAAGGAATTACCAGTAAATGTGCAACTAAAGAAGATAAAGCAAGACTAACGACGAGACGACATACATAATTACCCAATAGATCAAACAGTGAGAAGGAAACCCATTAAAGACAAAATCGAGAAGAAACCTATTAACCGTGAGAAGGAAACCAGTGAAAACAACGCCATGAAGAAACTTATTAAAGAGGGAGGAAGGAATCGGTGAAGAGAAGAAGAAAATATCCAGATCAAACACAAAAAAGGGAGATAACATGAATTATAATGAACTAACATATGGCAATAAAAGAATTATTATAAAAGAAGAAAGAGTAAATGGAATAAACAACATGATTTAAACCCCTAATCTGCAAAACAAATTGACACTGACCAAAACTTATTAAGTGAATACCTTCCTTGACAATGCAATACAAACAATAATCAATAAGAATGAATTATTGAACATAAAAAGTAAGAAAGAGAATGAATAATAATAAGTTCTTAGCTAAATTATGTGTAGACATGAAAAGCGGGCTATGTCCAAAACACCAATGACCAATTGTAAAGTGGAATTGATATTAGAAATAACCACTAATTACCAATAGTAAAGACTGTAAAAGATAAACAAAATGTAATCTAATAATAACCAATAGATATACCAGTACTACATAAAGTCAAATAAATCAAATGTAATACAGAAACACAAAACCGACAATAATCCATTGTTGTATATTATAACTATATGCTTGCCATAGAATGGATGCATGATGAACAAAATTATCTTGTAAACTTATCATAAAAGAGTTGGAACTAAACCAACAACATTGAATGAGGCAGAATACTATTCGAATAAGTACATTCAAGGATTATAGCCACCCAAATACTAATAATAACAATAATAATAAATAAACCATGTTGACAGCTAGATGCAAGTAATCTTGGTTACTTTAAACCAAAGCAATTTTCAGTATAAATGCAGAATGAACTACTGCACAATAATAACAGTGCTATCAAAACAATGATAAGAGATATTCAAGCAATAACGAGAATAATTTGATAGGATTACAACCCATATAAAAAGGTAACTTCCTAAAGTATAGTAAACTCACTTAACAAACTATAGTTAAGGTAATAAAACCACAAGATGAAGAAAAAGGACACTATCAGAAGTGACAATGACCAATGCAGTATGCATAGGCCATAATAAAATGTTATTAACTATTAATGTTATAATAATATTAAGTATCATGTACATGTTGTGTTTATGTTAGTGTCTATACAGGAAAGTACAGAGCAACTCACCGCAGCTAATAATAGAAGAGTCAACGCAACTTCTTCAGAATCGAACTCATGAAATGGAACAAAAAACATTCTAAACTATTTAAACAAAATTAATAAACGATGTCAAAGAGTAAGTAAACCGATTTATTCATATCGGATTCAATAATAGATTGAATTGGGTAGAATAAATCAATAAACCAAAAATTAATAATAAAAACCAAAACGTTAAGAATAATAATAAAACAGACAATCTCGTCGTGCTAAAATGTTCATACACACTTTTTAAGAGAAAATTACTTAAAACTTCGAATCTAACAAGAAAAATATTGTGTCGAGTATTCATAATGCAAACCCTTAGATATCAAATATGAAATGAAAATATAAGTACCAAGTAAAATGTATATTCTATAGCCGGCAAAATAAGGGAAGGACAAATAAAATACAGGCAGGATATCAAGAGAATGGAAAACATGGGACTACCTAAACAAGTAATAAGATACAGACCTCAGGGAAGACGAGATATAGGTAGGGCAAGGAAAAGAGATGCCTTCAGTGAAGGCAAAACAGGCTGTAATCCTATACCTTGACATGGAGAAGATTCCTAATACTTAATAGCACACTTAAGAACAAAATATTGGTATGGAGAATCATACACGACTTCCATGTTCTAAGATTTATATTTAAAATCATTTTCGAAATGAAATATTTCCATTGAAACTACTTCTTTCTGCTTACTGCTTCAGCCACTTACTGTGGGCACTAACGTATACCACCTCACGTTATCGCACTTGATTTTCACTGATGATGGAAGTCGATGGCACTGGCGAAACGTCTGGTTTTGCAGAAAACATTGGTCTACGGCCAAACAGGCCGGGAAGGAATTTTAAAAACAAACTGCTTCTTTGTTGTCAATAACGTAGTACATATATACAAAAAATTATCAGGTAAACTATTACGTTACAACAAAAAAATGTTTCAGGTAAACTACCCTTTCCCCGTAACCGATCTTCACCAAAATCAATAGGCCTTGAGTCCTCTATAACTCGGGCACATATGTAAAAAAATATCTGATTCTGTTTGAATTTACGGCAGTTATCGTTCGTCATGAAAAAATTTCTCTTGTTACAACATAAAATATTGCTGGTAAACTACCCCTTTATCTTAACCGATCTTCACAAAAAACAATAGGTCTTGAATACTCTACAATTCAGGGCTGTATGCAAAAAATTATTTGATTCTGTTTGAATTTGCGGCTCTTATCGTTTGCCATAAAAAATCTAGAAGACACACAGACACTTTTCGATAAATTACTTTTTTTCATGTTTTGAGGGTAGTATAATCAGAATCTGCAAAAATCTCTAACACGATTTTTTTTGCCATCACCATACTTCCATTTCCTTATGGAACATGAAAGTAAAATCAAAGTAAAATTCTGATGGCAACAAAAATCAAATATTCTATCAAAAATTGGGGATATACATTTTTGGTAGGTATTTGGTAGGCCTACTTGCATTGCACAAGGAATGTGTTATTTCCAATAGGTTATTGATAAAAAAAGACTTACGAGTACATTGATTTTTATTACAAAATTTATACAAAACAGTTTCAATTCTAAGGTATCAATAATGAATAATTATTAAGGATAATGAACAAATTATTTCTTCATAGAAGATACATAAAAACATTGCAAAAATAATACATATCAGACAAATATTATTACAACAAAAATACCACACAAACATTTGGGCTTTGTTACTTTATCAGTAACTATAAGATTACATTAATAAAGTACATAGAATATTTATTTACAAGAACATAATTACAAAAAGTGAAAACACCTTTGATGAAATAAACATTTTATTTATTACATCAAACATAACTAAACTCAGATGACAATATAAATGAACTAAATATAGGTTTTTCTGCGAGGGAGTGTAGGATTGATTAGGGGTTCAATTATTTGAAATTATTAAAAAAAAAAAAAGCATAAACTATAAATAGAAAAACTAGACTGGTATGTTTACAACAAAATGAAAACTTCAAGTTACATTTAAGAGATATTCCGTGTCAAATCAACAAGTGCTACAACCTGACCCTCTTAAATTTATTTGAAATTAAGTATGCATGTAGTATTCATAAATAGTAACACAAATCAATTTTTTCACATTTTTCTGACGAAAGGTTACTGAGTAATGGGTGCTCAAAAATGAAAAAAATAAATAAAATTTTTGACTTGCGCAACAATATTGATTTGTTCACAACTTGTGTTCTAATTAAGCTAGAACAATGACATCGAGTTCATTTGAAAGCTCTTTTAAAGGGCTTTCATATGATATAAAACATAATTAGTTGAAAATATATATATTTTTTATAAACACATCATTATTGCATTTACTGAATTTTGAAAAACTGTATTTTTAAAATTCTCAAAAAAATATATGTGAAAGATATTGTTTTCCTCTACATATCCTGAAAGTTTCAACTTGGGATGAGCATGGGATCACTATCAAAAGTAATTTTATATTTATCACAATTCTGTAAAACGTCATTCAGATCGGTGAATTATTATTATTTTTATTTTCCTACCCGTGACAATTTTTCAGAATCATAGTTGGATTTATTACTTGGCCTACAAAATTGTACTTTTCTTTCATACAAATAACTGTGTTTTAAAGCTTAGCACTAGCTAAATTAATAGCTCAAAATTAATAAATTGACCTACATATCTAAAATATATATCTTAATACAGTGATCCAGGTTTTCCGTGTACAAGCAAAAAAATCTCATTTTAAAGACTATATACAAAATGGTTGGTTGGTGTGACTATCTCCCATCTGTTTAGTATTTTGTCATCGGATAATATTCAGTCAGCTGTTGTCAACTGTTGTTGAAAGTGACCTGTACATTTTCTTTTGGTGTGACATAGCCTATAAAGTGAAAAAAATGTGATTAATTCTGAAATGTTGTGTTTTGAAATTAGCTTAAAGGTACTTTTGTACAATTCTCACAACAGTGTATAAGTTTATATGCCTACAACCAGTTAATATTGTAACGAGACATATGAGCCCAAATATTTCATTAACCCAAAATATTAACACATGTCAATAATTGAGTGAAAGAGACAAACCAAGTGTTTCTTCTAAAAGCCAAGCATGAAACTACATGAGCTACTCATCACCAAGGATAAACTCACAACAATAAGAGTTAATAAAACTAATGGTAACTAACAAGTGAAATAACATTATAAGAAAAAGAAGATGCACCGAACAATGGTTGTACCACAGGAACCAACAACCCAATAGTTTTCGGTCAGTAAGGAACCAATGAAGACAAGGAAGAAACATACTACGAGAAAGACACCTAACAACCATGGCATAAAATATAGATTCCAAGAGCCAGTCAACTATAGAACATCTTACCCGTATATGCAATGACTGAACAACTTACAGATTGAAGAGATGGACAAGAACTGACTAACTGAGATGACCAATATTGTAACGCAACAGAAATGCTAGCACTCAAGTTACATAAAAACAAGGTTCACAGAATAATAAACAAGTCAATATTTAACCCCATGATAGAACAAAGATCTAATAATTATATTTATAATCATAGATAAAGGTAAATAAGGATGCAAGGTAATATTAACAAGAATAACCGAACCTGTAAGTTAGACAATAGTTGATGATATATGTTTAATGAAAAACAAACAAAAAATGAAACAATAATTTACTAATAGCAAATAAGAATTTTGAGTTAAGAGGTATTATTTTGTGACAACAAATGTTATGATAAAGTTTATGTTATGTTATACCAAATATGTGTTGAGTTAATGAAAGATAATGAAACAAGATGTATTATTCAATGACTGTTGTAGAATGAAGTGTGAAGCAGCTAATTAACGTTAATAGATTTGAATTTTCTTATATGTGATCCATAGGTCAAGATAAAATTGTTATTAGATATGGAAAAAATAATTGTTTATGTAATAGTTAAGATTTAATTATATGTATGAATTTATGTAAAAGGGGCTATAGATGTGTACCAGTTATAAACACAGGTAGATCTGTTTACAATAAAAGGCCTAACAGCCAAAACCACTATATAACCACTCATAACATAAAGGTTAGGTACATCAATTAATAATAATTAATGAATACGATGTGAAGAGCTAGAAAAAACATTAAATTAATAATGATATATAATAAAATTTATACAAATTATGATAATACCATAATGCCATGATATCGATTAATAACATTTAATATCGAAAGTGGATTAAATATAAAAAAAGGAAAAAAACCGGCTTATATCAAAAAACCAGCAGAATATGTGTAGAAAATAATAAACCAACTATCGGTAAAGTTACATTCCGATAGGATAGCAAATTGATAAGGAATAGACAAAAAATATATGAAATAAACACTATATTCAAAACATGTGGAAGGAAGAAGTCGTGTGTTGCTAGGGACGACAGAAGAAGAGGAAGTTGTTAATTTGACAATAATTGCTTTGATGATCTGAATGTGATGAGATTAAAAAACCCAAGAATTATCTATTTAATCGGAATATTTTAAATCATCAGACACGATTATAAAACACAAAATCCTAATGACAATGTTTGTGACTATCACCAGTACAGTTTAATCCAAATAACACTACAGTATGAAATCACAATAGAGAATAAATAACTGGATTATACAAGGAAGAACTTGAACTGTCCCATATCCGAAGGGAATTGATGATATATTAAACCAAATAGAAAGAATTAACAGTATCACAATTAATAATATTCACTACACCAGAAGTTATAACCTTTCAAAAACACGGAACAACACTAATTGATTCAACCAAGAGAAGAACGTATTTGGATCCTGGCGTTGCAGAAGAAGCATCAATCGGGCTGTAAACCAATCCAGTAAGCTGTAATTCCGAAGTGGACAGGAGAAGAATTCCATTCTATTAAATCGAAGAAAGAAAATCGTACGGCATAATTGTCCAGAACAGTAAATTTATCAATCAACCGCCTACACGATTGGCTTCGTTCTAGTCTGGTAAATTATTATTATATTAATCATACTAACTACACAACACTTTAAATTTGTAAATCTTGCATTCTTATCTATGTATTTTTAATCTTCCCCACAGTTACAAGAACCTTCACACCCTGAATTAAATTAATTACAAATTAAAACACACTATATAACTAAATTTAAATAAAGTATCAGAATAATCAACAATCGATTCATACAATCTATAGCTCAAGCATATGTTAATTAGAACATATATTATTCAATGTTAAAGAAGTAAACAAATAAAGAACCTTTATATATTGGCAAAATCTTGTTATTTGGAGTATGGTTTAATGAGCTAGGAATAAAAAAGTAACTGAATAAGTATAGAATAATTGGTTAACATAAACATTGAAATAACCTATAAGTTTCGTTGAGCCGATACTACAGCGCTTATAGCGGAATTATCTGACACCAAAGAGAGAGAGTAAAAATACAAAATTAGACAGAATTCTCTTCAAGGTATAATAGGGTTGAACGGAATTATAAAATAACTCATTAATTATTTAAGTTACAGGTACACAAACACTGATAGTTTTTAGAGAGCTAAGTTAATAATTAATTACTTACATCAATACATCCCACAACTCCAAATATCTCCGAGATTTACATAATTAAAATAATTCAAAACACATTGGCATAGGTGTATGTACAATTTGACAAACACATCAGTGGGGTTTTAAGGAGAGGAAACCCATTCCTGTACAATATACAACAGATAATATTATAAATGTATAGGACAAGATATGTTATAAAAGAATGAAAGTAACTATACTGTTAACTGAATAGAAGCTGTGAATAAAAGCATAGTAACATGTTATGCATAGCACCCATATAACATAAAGAAGTATTAAAATTGTCTCATAATAATAACAAATATTACTCAAATAGTCAAACAATCATGTAAGATAAGAAAAGGCAATAACTAAAGAGTTATTAGTTATCATTAATAAAACCAAACTTGAGAAAATAAGGTTAAAAGAATGTAAATTTGTATCAACCTAACATACACATTGTTGGTACAAATTTCACCTAAATTCACATCTATCAGTAGGAAAAGCCTACCTAAACCAAAATGTTTTGTGCCTTAAACCAAGAAGAACTGATAAGCTTTCTACAGGTACCAATATAAGATACCCAAAATGGATTTTAAATAAGAATTTAAGTAAATAAAGTGAACCAAAACCGACCAAAAGGGGATTCACTAAGTAAAACGTGAACAAAACCACTTTATAATACCAAATAGAAGTAAAAGGTTAATGTCTATACCACAAGTAAGGTGTAATGCCACTATTGTAATAGTATAAGAATATTATAAGAAAGGACATAATGTATTATAATCGTAATTAAGAACACCTGTCATGTGACACTAGGTGTAAGTAATGTTAGTCAATGATATACACTAAGGGACAGACCAGTGTACAAAAAACACTAAACCAATTATAAAGAGACTACTATGATTAAACTATTGTAACTAAATAATAGTAGAAAGAGATAAAAGAATACCAAATAAGAATGGAAATAAGTGTACACCTCATAGTGCAAAATAGAGGTCAGAGAGAGATAACTATATAAGAATACAGCAGTTCTATAAGGAGAAATTTACCTCCAAACTTATAAATTTTGCACAATCATCTGGCGATATAAGAGCTTCTACAACAATGGACTCTGTAACAAAGAAAGAATTTTAGCTAACAAAGAAAAATAATTATCATTGCCAGTATCAACAAAAGTGCAAATTACTAAATGAAATAATTGCAATTTTATGGGAAATAATGTTATTAAACTAATTATGTACTTTATTAAGAACTTTTGTTTTCCAGCAGCTTCCAAAACTCTTTATATAAAAAATAATATAAACAAACTTATTTAGAGCTTCTAACAATACTTATCTTAAAATTATCATATGATTATACTTTCCAAAGGAAGCCCCTGATTTGAAAGCATTGACACATAATACTACTAATTAAAAATGATTCCAACTACTATGTTACTAAATTTTCTCATTTAAAATGTAAATGGGACTGTTAATAACTTTATATTGTTGTCATTAACAAGACAAAACAATCATTAATGGCTATTTTATCACAAACTTCAAAATCTCCTATAAAGCTTGCTCAATGAAATAAGACATTCCTGATGCAGAAAATTAACTTTGCCATAACACAAATTAAATAGGCTAACACCCAAACAAAAAAATGCTTTGAAAACAAAACATTAATGAAATATGGTATGAATTAATTGTGCTACATTCAAAGCTGATTTTCTTAATTGATTTAAAGTACCTATACAAGTCTAGTTTGTCAAGTAAAGATAATTTAGGTAAACCTAACACTACATATGAAACAAACATTAAATCAAATATGCTAATGTTACAAAATTCACAAACAGAAAAAAAAATTTTAAATTATCTATAGGCTAAATTGATTTGATTATATTACCTTCTCCACTTCATATGTTTTCCACATCAATATCATCTGATGTCGATACTACTGATGGTGCAATAATAGTCATTTTTTCCCAGTCAATTCTGGAAAGTTCAGGAGGAACCTGAAAGATCATTACATAACTCATACATAATTTTTCACTAAGTTAATAATTATAATAATATTAAGCTAATAATTAAGAGAATAATTTATTTTCTTAACCTAGCACAATATTTGTAGGTTAGCACTATGAATTTACAAAAAGTTAATGGATTTTGTGTAAATTTCTAAAAAAAATTAAATTTACAGCATAATCTAGTAGTTATTTTATAGTAATCTATTTTAATTTAAATGAACTGAAGTCACTATTGCTTGGTTACATCCCTGCACTGAAGATTCCTGAAAAAGATTTCTAATATAATCACACAAACTCGAAAAACAAAAACTGTTCAAATGATTAACATTGAATAATATAATCCTGATTATAACGGTATTATAACTAGCAAATACATTACGGATAATTCATCCATACTCCGTATCATTTAAATCTACTATTAAGTATAACACACCCCATAAAATTTAGAATATTAAGATACTAATTTTTTAAAATTTCATGTGGTATTAGTTGAGTATCATTTAGGAGGTTAAACAATATAAATACAATTCTACACATTAAGTTACAGATTATAAATACAGATAATAAGAAATTAAATAAAAATAACACTATAGGCCTACATCAATTATCGGGTTTAAGAACCTGCTGCTGTAAGCAGTGATAATTTTAGTTTAGTGAGCTTTAATCAGACTTGCATGCAATAATAAATTTTACATAAGATAAAAGAACGATGCTTTCTTTAGTCACCAGCAAAACCTTTTCTGTCTGCAAGTTAATATTATAAAATTTAAAAACAGCACAATTCTATTAAAAAATTTAATCGAGATTAAAATGCATGTTTAAGTCAAAAATTAAAGAAGTCTCAGTTCAAATTCTCTTTTCACTTTTTCTTTTACCTGACAAATGTTAGCCCTTAATTTTTAAAGCAGAGCTGTGTTAAAATAAAATTTTTATGTCAAATAAATTACAATTTAATGGACTCGATGTTATGAAAGTAACTATGTGTACAAAATATTACAACAGTTTGCTTCCGTATTACAGTAGCCATAGGCCTATATTATAAATTTTGTTATATTAGGTGTTAAAATTAACCTTAACTTATTAAGTCATATCTTATTTAATTAATTACGTTTCTCTGAAAAATCCTGAATTTGAAAGTATATTTAGAGTAATATAGTGGGACTAAAGAATAAAATAAAATATGTTAACTAGTTAAATACGAGCAGAGTACAAATTAAATATATTATGGTAAGGCCTACCATCTTGTGTTAGGTAGGACCTCATTTTACGAATAAAATGACTTACAAATTGGATACATTACACAAATATAGGTAGGCCTATTTCATTTTTACAATTGAAAACGTACGCAGTCTAGCTAATATTTCTATAGGCTAATGGGTGTACTCAGTAGGAACTCAAGGCTTAGTACTTGTCTTCAGACATTTTATACTTCATTTCAAAGCCATAGATTAAATTACTGGCAAAAAATTTAGGCAGAATTTACGAACAAAATTTAGCATAAATTTCAGGCCTAATCTACCACTCAAACTTACTTGATCAGACACTTGTGTGTGTCCTAAATCTTGTGAAATTCGATCGCATACATTTTCCGGAAACAGTCTTACATCAGTAAGAAAATTAAAATTATGTAATGTTCATACATGAATCACCATAAAAGTAATAAATGGAATTTTTTTAGAGTAGACAAAATAATTGTCAGACTTACAGGAGTATCTATAATAAAAAAAAAATATTTAATTATATTGCAGTCAGTGCCCTCACATGGACTTTTTTTTAAAATCAGTTAATTAATCTTAGTTTTAAGTTAACTAGAGTTTAAGGGGTGATTTTATACACCTAATATAAGGTAACATGAATAAATTAACACTGAACTTACTACGTTCCCAGTCAAATATGAAAGTAAAGTATGAAAATATATGTAGACATGCACTATTGGTGTAAGTTCTGGAGCTAAAGATAATTCAACTGTGATACAGAACTTAGTCTATTATACTTAACACCCAGGCCTATAAACTTTTGATCTTTTTCTAAAAGTAATTAATTTTATTTCAGAGTTAGGTTAGGCTTAAGGCTAATCCGCAGTAAGTTTAGCTAAATCAGTTATATTATCATAGGCCAGACTTAATCTAAATAAAATTATTCTGTGTAAAGGTATCAGTAACTTGATATTTATACAGAATAAGCATTTAATACAGAATACATATTTCATTTAACTGGAGTCAGTTCCCTCACAGGGTCTTTTTCAAAAATGGGTTAATTAATTTTATATTTTTAGTTGATTAGAGTTAAGGGGTGCTTTTATACACTGAATATAAATAACAATTAAAACTATATGTACCTTTTTTTGCTGTACGTCTAGTAGGCCTTTGCCTACTTTCACAGTCATCTGAAAAGTAAAATATGACAATTGATGTAGACATGCAAGTATCTGGAGCTAGAGACAATTTACTGTGATAAAGAACTTAGCCTATTATACTTAACACCCAAGCCTACATAACACAAACAAATTTTGATTTTTTCCTAAAAGTAATTCATTTTATTTCAGAGTTAGGTTAGGCTTACACGCTATTCAGCTGTAAGTTAATCGGCTAATGCCCTGCTAGTTTTGTTAACATAATTAATCTTTCAGCGAAATCACTTCTATTATCACAGGAACGTTGCTGTTGTTAATAATACATCAGCACAAAACTAACTGGAAGTTTATTTTAGTCCTAGGGTTATAGAATCAAAGTCTTATCTAAACACTGAACTATCCTTAACTGATAATTTCATGTTATGACATCCAACTTGCATAAAATACAATAAATACTCATGTTCTTGTATACCACAAAGAATCTACGATTTCTATTCAAATATTATTATTCTGATATTTTGATTTTTCTGTTTTATCCTGCACTTTTCAAAGCAGGAATTACAATATTAAAGTTTTACAACAATGCATCTAATAAAATTATTCTGTGTAAAGGTTTAGTAACCTGATATTTATATCACTATTGTATTAACAACTCGGAACACTAAGTGTGTTTGATATTTATGTAGCATAAGGTGACGCGTATATGACAGGTTTTATTAATGCAGTAAAGGAACAAATCTAATTTAAATAGTCTTTGTATTATTTTGGAATTCAATTTTTTAAAGCAAATGATAATACCTTATGCACCTTTGTAAAGGTTTTTACTTATTGGGGATAAGTGAACTGAATTAAAACATCAAACAAATGATTTTTGTTTCACAATCAAAACAATACGCCTACTGTATTAAATTTATTATGGCAATTCTATTTACCCTAAAACACTACAATACAAAACTCCAGAATTTTTGTTTTTGTATAAATTGGCCCGCTAATAATGAAAAAATAAAATTGTATTAATTAAATTAGAATGCTAACTTGCTCAATTATTAAATTTTGGGCAGAACACAGTGCTATTAGGCATAGTTGGTTCTATAACAGATACGTATTCGACAAAGTAATCTAGACATGAAACACAACCTACCGTATTTCTTTTATGAATTTTATGAAAAATGCTGAATTTGAAAGTATATTTAGAGTAATATAGCTGGACTGAAGAATTAAATAAAATTTGTAACTAGTTAAATACGAGCAGAGTTCAAATTAAATATATTATAGTAAGGCGTACCATCTTGTGTTAGGTAGGACCACATTTTACGAATAAAATGATTTACAAATTGGATACATTACACATATATAGGTAGGCTAGAGTAGACAAAATAATTGTCAGACTTACAGGAGTATCTATAATAAAGAAACTTTATTTAATTAAATTGCTTCAGTGCCTTACAGGGACTTTTTTTAAAAATTAGTTAATTACCCCTTGCGTAATTATGAAGATTCTCATCAATGCTGATATTGCGCTGATATATTTTTATTATATTCTTCTATGTTATATAAACACGAGAAAAATAATTTTAAACGGCGGTCGAACCTATTTACGGAGACAAAAAATTAAATTTTTACTCCCATAAGAACGCATGGCGTTAGCCTAGGTATATTGTATTAATTAAATTAGAATGCTAATTTGCTCCATTATTAAATTTTGGACAGAACACAGTGATATTATGTATAGTTGGGTCTATAACAACCGGTAGGCCTAGTGTACAACCCAAAGTAATCGAGACATTCATACATAACCTAACAGCTAATTTCCTACAAACAACGGACAACATACACTAAATAAATGATCATCTTACCTTTCATTATTATTCCTAGCGCCTCCAACATATTTTTACTTCGACTTGCAATCACAAACACTTCATACGAATTACAAAATTCTGTTCCACACACGTTAGCAAACTCAACGAATTACAGGACAACGAGACGACTAAACAGAATAAATTATGGCAGGTCGCAACATTTCGTTATACCAACTAAACAGAATAAAAACACACATTCCTCTGTAGTGTCTGTCTTTTTTACACATGTTACAAATTTTATAGAATAATTATTACGAATGCCAATATGGCCGACTAACTACCCATATTTCATTATATACATTTGTATATATCGAACAGGTTGTCTGGCTTCAGCGTACAGCAAAAATACGATGTATAAAAATTTGTATAAGTTTTTCGTACGCTGACACACCATAACTTGGGCAAAATAACTTCTTCACCTAAAGATGTACTTATACAAGTTCCTCAAATTTGTTTTAGATAACCTGGGTAAAAATTGGCGTGTGATGAAGAAATTATGCGGCGCTAAGTCTATATATATATATATATATATATATATATATATATATATATATATATATATATAATCACGTTTATCCATCATTAGCTAAACATGCAAGTTCTGACCAGAGAAGTTCATCTTTTTGAGACCCCATATATAAAAGTTACGAGTAAGCTTAGACACTTTATTCTTACATATTCGTAATCAGCATAAAAAACCGTAAAAATATATATCCGTTTCAAGATAGTTTGTTTGAAAAAAGTTGAATAATAATTACCCTGTTAACTTTATCGTTACAAACCACTCACACGTTTAAAAAAATGCATTACTATTTTATCACGGATATCGGTTTAGCTTTTAGTGATGAAAAATATGCACAGCGTTGCCACAAAATGTATATAAAGTCACGAAGGTCACAACGTTGCCAAGTCTACTGAACGTAAGCAATTCCTGCAGCTGCTGTGTCTCGGCTGTGTATTCCAGTCGCCTACGTTTAATTCCTGTATACGATCTTAGTTATTTTTAATTTCAGTACCGTAGTAAAAATAATCTTTGAAAGACGTAATCAACTATTTTTCAAAGCTGTTATTAAAAAGTGGGTTAATCATTCAATGACAGAAAACATATAAGGTATAAAATGTTGTGATCACTTTATTCACACGTTCTTTTCTTGACACGTAAATAACTATATACTAAATAAAGATATAATAAGTATATCTTCATTGTACATTAGTATAATATGTAGTTAAAAAGTACAGTACAACCTGTCACATCTTGACCTGTGATATCCGGAACCTCCCATATCCGGACGTATCTCCAAACTAATTTTTCCAATTTTGGTTAGCGAGTGGTTAGGGATGTAAAGATACTACTCTTGATGTTTTGGCTGATCACCCCTTTTCTTCACTACACTTACGTCATTCTGCGATATGGTTCACTATTTTTGAATATTTAACTTTTTACAATTGAAATACTTTATTTGGGGCAACTGAATCTGGGGCAGCGGCGTTAGGTCGACTCACTTTGGCTTCATGGCTTCCAAAAAACGTGTGCATTGTATGAAGCAGCCGAATCACAAACTTTTTCAAAAACTGATGTAGGCGTACTGTAAGTAAAACTTTTTAACCAATTTTACTTTTTGTATTTTAAAGAGTACAGTGTACAAATGCAAATGCTAAACCAATAGAAACGTCTAAAAAAACACGTTCTTCTTCTGTGTATCTTCTGTAATTGTTAATTATATTAATTGAGATATTGGCTACTTATAGAGATTTAATTACTGAACACAATGCAGTTTTCAGAATTGCTGTATATTTATTGGTTTTGAAGTTATCGCAGGTTGAACTGCAAAAATGGATTGAATAAAACTTACTCATGCGGCCGCGTGTTTGACCACGAAGTTAGAGCGAGATAGTTGCTTATTATACCCTTTCTGTCTAGCGTACGGCGCAGCGCACAGTGTCCCTTTCAATACACTATATTTAATGTATCTTTTAAATGTCAATAAATTTCAATGTAGATAATGTAGAATGTAGAAAATGTAGATAAAGAAAATGATTATGATATTGATTATAATTATAATAATTGGAAGCTTGTTTCAAATATATTATACTACATAGAAATGTTTATACACGCACTCATGCGCGCACGCGTGTGCACGTACGCGCACCCACCCACGCAGGCATATTATATATATATATAAAATTTGTGATGTTTTCAATTTGTTTCTTCTGCAAGTAGTATAATTTCGTATATTCTTTTTAACACCTGACGCACGTTTCACTGAAAAATATCAGTATCATCTGAGGTTTCTAAGTAAATTAATAACAATCGAAATAATTCTATTAATATAAAATTAACGAATAATAAAAAATTCCGACTTAATTTTACATCTTGTGCCATTTTGTCAATGTTATATGTGGACAGACTTGCTTACTTTTCTATTAAATGTAGAAATAGATTTTACCATTATTTTTTGCCGCAAACCATTTAATCTTGTTGTTTAATCCTTTTTCTATATGACTAGCTCATTACAATTATTGTTAATATTTCGTGTAAACAGCAGAGAGATGCTAAGTAGGACATTGTCTCAGGTAAGATTGCATGGTAAATCAAGACTCGCGCGTATTTCTTCCACCAGTCGGACGTCACGCGGCAAAAACAGCTGATCGCTAGGTTAGCGCGGGAAGCCGGAATGGCCCCCCCTGTGTTGTGTCTATTCAGCGCTAACACCACAAGATTTCTCATTCCCGTCAACATGAGTACCTACTCAAGGTCAAATAACATTCTTAATGTTGTAATGACAGACGTGTACGTTTACAAAACACTGTTTTGGCTGACACATATATACACATCTACGTCTGAACTCGCAACCTCTTATTTATCAGCTGGCCGGTTTTACGTTTCCACCAAACGTGTTCCAGAAAATCATATTAAAATAATATGAATATTTTATAGTAAAAACATAATAAAAATAATAATAATATACAATTTAAAAAGTTAATACACTACCTCTTGCTTATCCTAAGTTTTGTGCCGTATCACTTTTCCAAGGATTCATAAAATTGTTATCTCGAATGATACATGGATCTTGTAGAGCTCGTAATCCTAATGTTCCTTGCATGATTGATGGAATATGTACACATAATAACCGAGCAACATTTTACGTTAAACTATTGAAAATAACAATGGTTTTCCAAAGTACCGGAGACGAGATGACGGAATTGTTGAACTAAAAGGAATACCGTATATCATTTGATAATCGTGATTCGTTCAATACAATCGCTTCCTAATTCTACAGTACAGTGCTCACATCAATATTGAAAACCGATAAATACATGTATAAATAGGCTTACCATACGTCCCGGTTTGACCGGGATTGTCCCGGTTTGACGACCTGATCCCGGGGTCCCGGCCAGTTTGTCAATTGTCCCGGTTTGAAAATTGACGAGAGTAGTTTCCGTCCGGGCGAAGACGTTGTGCAAGCTAAGCTCCCGATTTTTGGTTAAATCAATAGAAAAGAGAGTTTGAAAGATTAAAAGTAATTTTTCATGAATGGAAAATTTAAAAGCTACAGTAGTCACTTTGCACGAGTATACACATTCAAATGACTTAGGGAGCACAAAAATCCTAATGTGTGCTACACTTGCTTTCCTTCGAAAAGATGTAGAATGTGGCTGGTAGTATATCCATGGTCAAGTTCCAGAGGAAGAGAAACTCGATTAATTCTTTAATTGTTTCGTAGAACAATAGCTAGACAATGATTAGTGCCACAGGAGTTACGGAACTGCTACTTCCGACGTCATACAATGAATAATACCGTACAAACACGCATCAGAAACTAAACAGCCACGTTGGAAGACCACATCCAAGAATAAAAAACATTATCAAATGTTTATAATCTGAGGCAGAGAAATGTATTCAGAACGCGATGTAACGATGGAGTGAAATTTTTAAGCTATGAAAAGGACGAAAAAGTATACTGAATTGGATAAACTAAAAGATATGAAAAAGATTCTGAAGTTGGGATGTTTCTCAAGATCACGTCGTCCGTTCTACAAGTTGACTAATAAAAATAAATAAAAAATAACCTTCATTTTTAATTTAGAGAGAGAGAGAGAGAGAGAGAGAGAGAGAGAGAGAGAGTGAGGGAGCGGCTATGCAAGTGTGTGTGTGTGTGAGTTTTATAAAAATTGTAACTTGGTAAACGTAGTTGGTAACAAAAAATACATTTAACGAATTATAAAAACATAAACACAATACAGGGTGGATGTACATACATCGTTGTTTGTGTGTTCGCAAGTGGGAGGTACTCTCACGTATCAAAAATTAATTACGTGTCTTATCTACTTGAGTGTTCGCAAGTAAAACGAGTTGCAAGTGCCACTGTTCGTAAGTGGGAGCACACCATCGTCGGCCGGATACGAAAAGCAGTTTAATTTACCTGGTTTCTTCGAGACAAAAGCATCAACATGAATCAAAAAATTTAACTTGCAACCATTATTTTAGTAAAACGTAGATGATTGTGGGTATCATAGCTTAGGCTTTTAGAGCATAGGCTGGTACATTTATTTAGGATTTACATTATGTAGCTGATGATAGAAGTTCAAATGCGAGTTCCTGGTCCCTAAAAACATGGGTATCTCAGCTGGGAGAGTGAACTCCAAGACAAAATACTGATCCTTCAAATGTGTGCGTGTCGGGTAGGTATAGGCCTACTCCGGGCTCCTTAAAAAAGCTACTGCTAAAATAACAGTGATTTGTTCTAATTTTGTTTGCTACATAAAAAGGTGACGCCGTATAACATTAAAATTTGGGTTTGGCAAAGATTATCAGAATTGGCACATTCAACAATTAAAAGTTTTGTACGAATGAGCAGAAAATAATGGTATTTAAAAGGAACTATAAAGACATATCTTATGGTCATAAACAAACCGTAGAAGAAATTACTATTGTAATCAGTATAGTCATATTTGGACAGGTGTAGAAAAATATGGAGAAGCCTGTACAGGTGTGTCGGTGCTGATGGGAACACACATAAAAACGTTTGTATGAGATTAAACGTATGTATCCAAGATAAATACCGTTTTATCTACAACAGGTGGCTTCGAAATATGAATTTGGGGATTTCCCTTTTATTTAGGGGGAATTGTTATAAGGTAAATACAGTACACCCTGTCACATCCGGACCTGTGATATCCGGAACATCCCATATCCGGACGTATCTCCAAACTAATTTTTGCAATTCTGTAATTGTTAATTATATTAATTGAGATTTTGGCTACTTATAGAGATTTAATTACTGAACACAATGCAGTTTTCAGAATTGCTGTATATTTATTGGTTTTGAAGTTATCGCAGGTTGAACTGCAAAAATGAATCGACTAAAATTTACTCATCCGCCGCGTGTTTCACTGACGAAAGTAGAGCGAGATAGTTGCTATTATACCCTCTCTGTCTAGCGTACGGCGCAGCGCACAGTCTCCCTTTATGTACATAAATATGTAGGAAAAATAAGGAAAATATGTAGCTAAATATGTAATATTTAAGAAATATGTAGTATTAAAATACTTTCACATCAACAATATAATTTACATTTTACGAGAACATAACAGTGCCCTCTTTGAAAGGTTTTGAAAATAATAGGTGCTTCATTTTAAACTTTTTAAAATCACTTTCAAAACATGCAAATATATTTTGAGCAAAGTCAATGTAATCCATAAAATACTAATCAAGTTCGGGGATGACACTAATCACCAGTTAGATTACCACTTCTGTTACAGAAAATAAGTTAACACTCAGAATACACAGTATCTGAAAGTTCAACTCTTTGTTGAAGAGTTTACAATAAGACAGCATGCATAAGAAATTAATTACTTTTCAATTGTTTATTGTACTTTAGAAAATTTATGAAAACATTTTAGAAAACAGTATTAAAAAAGAAACCTTGATATTATAAAATTGACAACAACAAAGTATTTTACCTATGGATTTCTGTAGTATAGGACATGAGTATAAAGTAAAAAATTGAGAATTATTAACTATTTAACAAAGTATTTTACTAGGAGAGTTGAAATTACTATAAAATTAAAGGTAGATTTTTGACTTGAAAATCTATATTGTACATATATATATAAAACTCTACTATAACTCTGCATAAGAATAAAGTGTCCATGTAAGTTTTTTTTTCCACTGTTTAGTTGCACAATTAATTATTAAATACTTTTGTATATTGTCTGTTGACATGGACTGTCTTCGGTCTGAGAGTATGTTTTTATATATAGAAAAGGATCTCTCGACATCACATGTCGTCACCGGCGCATGTATATATAGAGGAATCGTACTTGGAAGAATATTCTCAATCGATTCTACAGTTTCGCCGTTACATATGCGATAAATGGTATGTAAAGTTGAGTAACCAGGGTTTCTATTCAGCACAGCATTTAATTTAGTAGAAACTTTGTCACCGACTTCACCCTGCACAGCATTTAACTTGTTAACTGCTTCTTCAACTATTCCTATGGCCTCTTGGAGAGTCAGACCTGCAGTCTCCAGTTTCTTGATACAACTGAAATGCGTTTTGATGTACGAAACTGAACATATCACCTTAGAGTTGTTGAATGCAGACAAGGATTCGCTCGCTGACACTGCAGAATCGGGAGATAATGTTTCCACCACATACTTCACAGCTTCAAAGTTGTCACTGTAGAAATTTACGGCTTCGATCCAGGTTCCCCATCTTGTAATTACGGGTTCTAGAGGCAGAGGTGTGTCAGGTAGCCTTTGTTTGTAGCACTGGATACGGTAAGGAGCTTTCAAGAACACCTTTTTTGCTGCTGATATTAATGTATTTACTTCGGGGAAAAGGTCTCTGACAGTTTCAGCTACTCGATGCAATCCATGAGCCAGGCATGTAACATGTAGTAGGTTGGGGTAAAACACATTTAGAGAATTACCTGCTTTTAACATGTATGCTGCTGCATCTGTATACAACAGCAGTACCTTCTCTTTTTTAACACCATTTGGCCATAACAAACTTGGCAAAATACAGCTTTATCGTCAGTTGTAAAAGCACTGTCAATCTGTACCCATGATTTTAACTTAGATGACAAAGATGATGCGGTCGGTGCCATGATAAAACAAGGATATTTGTATTTAAAACTCTTAAGAACTTGCGTTGAACAATACCGCACACTATATCATTTAAGACGTCTTTTGTCCAACAACGAGAATCCGCCAAGGCAAGAAAAAGCAAGCGCGAAGTGTAGGCGAAAGACAAAACACTGACTTGACAATAACATCAACACACCACACTGCACACCAGATTGTTATTTACGTGTAGGCTTACACTCCGAGAGCGTCGATAATACTGGCGTCAAAAATCACATTGTGCCCTACAATAGCATAGAGTTATATGGATATTTGTTTGTTTAGGTAGATGGAATCCGTTGCGAGAATTGCAAGATCTGCGAAGAGTATTTATTTACCGCGGACAGCACGTTCTTTCCCCATCGAGCCTGCTGAACGTGCGAACGAAACGTAAATAAGGAGTGCGGCCGCGCATACCATTCTCAATAACATCCCCTGCAAAATGCCTTACTTGTCGCTTGAGCTCGTAAAAAATTTTACTTCTTGAAAGTAGAATCTATGTGTGCAATTGCAACAGATGCAATATTTTGCCTTTTCTTGTAATAAATTTAATTGGACCTGATTCTGATTAATTGCACATTTGCGCATCTGAGTAATGTTGTTATAGGCCTAACTATTTTTTGCCATTTCAATTTTCAAATTGAAGTAAAGTATAGTAAAATAGCTAAAATATGTAGAAATATGTAAGATGGAGTGAAATATGTAATATGAACAAAATATGTAAAAATATGTAAAATTAAACTCGCGGATAAGACACCTATTGGTATGATTCGCCGATATCTGGCTTTTCCGTGTAAATGTGCACTCAGCATTCAAATATGTAATTACATAAAAATCCGGGCCTTAATCATCACCTACACCTGCATAAATATGAATGTAGGGGCTACTCATTACAGTATTCACTTCCCCTTCCTTTGTATTTTGATTTGACAGCATTACAGGATGTTTACACTACCTTGTAAGCACGTATGTTTCCCCTTCTGTTTTGTCCAATATACAGTAGATTTGATAGAAATTTTAAATGAAGAAGGAAACTGCTACTTGGTAAATTAATATGTATTGTGCTTTTAAAAGGAAAAGAGAGATAGCTACCGTTTTTCTAATTCTATCAGTAGGATAGAAAACAGAAATAATATAAAATGTATGAGACCCCATTAATATTAAGTATTTATCTCTAAATCACCAGTCGATTGTCTCAAAATAATGCGAAAAATTGCGAAAGAAACTACCGTGTAGTTATTTTTATCTCGCAAGGGTGTGTACGATGAACTATAGAAAAGAATCTTGTAGATAAATGTTTTTAAACAATGCCGTTTGGTTGCTAATCCCCGACCTTATAACTTTTTTATATACTTGCTTTTGTATAGAAAAGTCTTATGAAGTGAAAAGAAATTAGTAAAAGAGAATGGAAAATTCCAGGGTGAGGAAGAATATTTAACGTTACGAATTATAAAACGAAGGAGATATTACAGCTGCAATAAAGAGCAGGCAACGAATTATATCAAGGGCTCAAGAGAGAAGTAACGCAACGGAAGGCTGATTGGAATTCCTCAACTTAAATGTGAAGGAGGTATTGTATAATATTAATACTACCTGTAACTACCGCAGACCTTCCTTTGTCATAAACCGTCTCCTCACCATTCCCGATGGACCTCCTCCCAGAAACCCCCGCCAACGGAGAAATAGAAATAATTAAGTCTCTTCGTCATACTTACTACACCTGGCTTCCTTCTTGATAACTTAACATCTTAAATTTTCCTATCTACCTATCCGGTCTTTATCCCTCTCCTTTGTGCCTCCCCGCCTTACCTTGACGCCTCTCTGACACCTCCCTCCAGCTTTGGCGTCCTGCGTTACTCGACTTCGTCTTGGCTGTCGTTTGACTTATACTTTTATTATGGCTCTACCATCACCCATTTGGCTCTGCACACTACGTAAACACACAAATACACATCCATACACTACACTCTATCCTGAATGCCTCCACCTACTTCGCCACCGGTCCGCGCTGCGCTGGCGTGCGACTCCTCTAAATCTCCAATCGGCGGAAGGGTGCTTGCCCCAGATCAGCCTGAGTCTTATCCTCTGAGACAAGTCTCAGACAACGCAAAAAAAGGTATAATATTATAGCCTACTGTCTACTATGACTGTGAGACGCGAATATGACAGCAGATACGCAAGAATGTAGGTGGCTACAGAAGAATAAAGGAACGGTCCAACTTCGGATATTA
Source organism: Magicicada septendecula (assembly GCA_034769895.1). Lineage (NCBI taxonomy): Eukaryota > Metazoa > Arthropoda > Insecta > Hemiptera > Cicadidae > Magicicada > Magicicada septendecula. The sequence continues at coordinate 306,018,656 of CM068369.1, read as the reverse complement.
TGGCTTAAGTAATCATATTAGAAAGGATTATTACAATTTATTTTATACACCACACAATATATGTGATAATTTTAATTTTTTATTTACCTATAAATTTTGAAACGAATTAAGACCTGTATTAACATCAACCGTTGTGTATATAATTCTTTTCACTCAGACTTTTCACAAAGTTTAGTGATATATTAAAACCATGTGTAAGATAATCAATTTTTGTGAAACCTATAATATACCCATTAAATAGTGTAGACTAGACAAGTATGATAGTAGCTTAATACAGTCTTTTTTCCGGGATGAAAGGGAAATTATAATATTGTGCGCTTAAGAATGAAACTTTTTTTGTTACTAGACCAACGTTTATGAAAATCTATTTGGCTTCATTTCTCAGATTGTAATAAAATTGGAATCGATTATAGCCTATATCAAATTAAAAATTTTTGCCAAAATTATTTGTTACTAACCAAGTTTACTTTATTTTCTTAACCGATGGATTTTTGCATATCAAATTCCGTTTATTAGACATCGATTTTCAATATAAAATTGGTCTCTAGATTACTGATTTGCGTTAATGCGTCCAAAAAAAATAGTAGTTTGATAAACCTTATTACTAAGTTTTAATGTTTGTTTACATACGGCGTTTTCAAGAAACTGTAACAGTGTTAGAATAAATAGGCCTACTTAAAAATTTGATTACATACCTGCACCTAGTTTCGTATACAGAAGCAGTGTAAAAAGTATTTTGTAAAGCTTTCTTACAAAATTATAACATAACTGAAGCCCAAATGATGTTTAAGATTTTGCACGTTAAGTCATATGAAGTTTACTTAAGAACCTGTTACGTTCAGACTTCCTGAGATACAGTTATTGAGAAGAACAAGAGTAACAGAAAGAAAGAGAGAGAGAGTGAGAGAGAGGTCAAAGTACATGATGTTTACTACAGTTGGCTACTTATAAGGAACTTGAAAATAATTAAACTTATTGTAATGTAGAAAGTTAACGAAACATGAACCAAAAGCGAGGATTATGTGCAGCAGACTCAAGAGTTTTATTAACAGGATCCAAACAGCCTTTGGTGAAACGATTATTACGTTAAATAATTTATTCGCAATTAAGAAGTGGTACATTTTGAAGAAAGGAAAAAACCGAGGATGAGGAACTTATAAGTTGCTATTAAAATATGTAACTTACCTTTTGGATACCTAATTATTTTACAAGCAAGTTACGGAAACTATAAAAAAAAATTAATTCTTAATATATAAGCCTTCACGTATTATTTCAAAAAAATTAGATTACTGCTCACTGTGATATACGAAAAGCAAAAATATAATTAATGTAACATTACAACTCTTCAACTCTGTAAGATATAAACTCTTCTGCTTCTGCAGGTTGTTATTTATATTATTGGTACTTGTAGAAATTTTTATTAATCAGAATGGTGAATAAATTTCCAACGGATGGGAGTCAACTTGAAACATGTTGCTTCGGTACTACTGTATACCAATAACTGCATAACTATATTCTTACAAATGATATTCGGTATGAATGAGAATAATTAAAGATTCGTAATTCTCTCTCCCCCGTCTCTCTTCTCCCCCTCACTCTTTCTCTGTCAATTTTCCCCATCTACCTCACTAATAGGGGCAAACCTCACTACTACCTTTAATTAAACATGACTACCTTACTATTAATTTCCTTTTATTTTCATTAAGTTAGCACGGCAGGTCCTTCTGCGACTGCACCCAAAGCGCGCCTCTTTAAGTGTTTGTTGAAATGTTACACTGCTACAAACAGATTACTCAAGTTTGAATGTGTAGTCTGTACGAACACAATGAATGATTAAACAAACAGACACAAACAAACAGTGAAGGATTGTGTGTAACACTGAAATTGTTGACAAGAAAAAGAAGAAACTGTACGAGTTGGCGCGCGTGCGTGTGCGCGCGCGATAGAGAGAGTGAGTGAGTGAGTGAGTGAGTGAGAGGACTGAAAGAGAGAACATGGGCAGAGGTAAAAAAAATCTGTCGCATTAAATTCACGCCAACATTCTTAATGTCGTAATGACACAACAGTCTTTGTTTACGAAAATTACTACCGTCGTCACGACACAAATATACAGATCTAATGTGTGTTGGCAGGCTGACGCGTTCGTACTACTAATTCATTCGAAGGCTGTATTCACTCCTGTCTGTATTAAAATAATACAAATGTTGTTTTATAGTAATAATATAATAATAATATTAACAACTATCACGATTTGTAGGCTTAAGCATTCATAACATAAACAGTTTTCTAACGTTCCCTCCACTCAAAAGACTTCTACGAACTTTTTTTAACCTATTGATTTTACTCCATTTTTAATAATTCACCAATCCCTTCAGTTTATAACTTACTGCTTACATGTCGGAGTCATGTGATAGTATGAAACTTTTATTGAGCAGAATTCAGTATGACGGATATTCGTGGCATACCTACGGAGATGTGAAAGTAACGTAGTTATACTTCGATTGCAGCTTGGATTCACTAAATTCTGTTGCCTTCTGTACGAGCGGGTAAATTCTATGCAGGAATGGGAAAATTATTATGTAAAAAAAAGCAGTGATCATTAAAGACAGAGGCACTGAGTGTAGGAGATCAGACCGTTGTAGGTCAAGTACTAGTAAAACCTGGAAAAGCTTATCGTTCACTACTACATATTAAGTAGGTTTAATGAAAATTATGTAAATGGAACGGATGTAATTTCGAAACTGTTAATTTCCTTCAAGTGTGTACTAAAGTAAAGAATGTTACAATTTATAAGTTGGTAATTACACCAGGTAATGCTAACAACCAGTAGCCTACTGATTCGAATGTGTGTGTGAAGAGGGCTTTTGAGTCGATAATAACGCTATTACCTACTTGACACAGAAATTCCCGTGTCACCTGCATTTTGTATTATGCAAACGTTCGGAGGATGTAAATTTTTCAACAACATTGTTGGAGTGCCAACCTTTAGAATGAACCGTTGTGGCGGAATGCAAGATTGATTTAAAGAATTCAAAAATTCTTGGAGATAGTACACTATATTTTCAATATTAAATACGGTGTTAATAGATTCTTCGGACTTTTTATTATCCCCAGAAAATTTTTCCAAACTTGTATCATTATTTTCCTTCACAGATTCGATTCTTTGGGAATAACCACTTGTAATTTTTATCAAGTAAACACTTGACGTTTTGCACAGAATTTAGCAATTAATACAGTGTTGTACTATTTACTATGTCCCAGTTTTTCGTCAATTTCTGTGAAGCTATCGTCATTAGGAACACTACCGTCACCGAGGTGCAGTAAGTTTGTAGAAAAATCACCATCTCCTCCTCCTCCTAAATGGGCTCTCATATTGCTTTGCAAATTTAGTCTGAATAGCATTCCACATCGCCGAGGACTTTAAACACACTGAGACAATATCAGCGCGGGTTCCTCTTGCAGTTACCGGTAATCTCTAGCGAGAATCCTCTGAAATAACAAATGTTACGCTACCCACTAATTTGTTACAATTTCTTAAGTCTTGGAGAGTTTGATTGACCGTTTCTATACAGTCCACAAATCGCCTTCGTTTTACCGTTCATGATTAGTTTCCGTTTTGATCGCTCTTTCTTTTGTCATGCCTCCTCTTCAATACGAATTGCTTTTTTAATAGGAGTCAGTGAGAATACTTGACTTTTTCTTCTTGGCGCATTTCTATTTTATTTTTGCAGTCGCTTTCGGATAAGGGCGAATTTATTCGGGTGTCAATTGTGATAAGGTATTAGCAGATGTCTCGTTTATTTCCGACGTGGGAGGTCCGGCTACTGTGGTCTCTTGACAATCTTTTGTTGGTGTTAATCTTCCTTCATAATTACTTTTGTCTCCTATCTCTCTGTCAAATACAGGTGAACACAGAAACTCTTCGATACTGAATATATTTTCATTTAATGGCCAAATTCCAGTTGAACTAAAACCTGCTGTCAGTTAGATGGTGTAGCTGCCTTTGAAAGGGCATCTTTGCTAGCCCAGGTATGTCATGGTTTTACCTGGGTTTATTGTCATCCAGCTCTCAGCGGCTGCACCGAAACAGGCCATATAAACACTTGTCTAATGGTTGAAGTCAGATTGTAACGGGTATGAGGTATAAACTGTTTCATAAATAGTAAAAAAAGAGAGGCTGCAATTTATCTTGATGGATGTGCTACTCCAATACAACCTGCTGGTCCATAAATAATCAAAGTGATATCTACATAACACTCTGTGGATATAACGATAAGTGGTGGTTTCCAGCTGCCATCTATGAAAATACCACTGGTTTCACCCTTTTCCAAAGGGGTAACCCTGCTGACTTGTTTATTTCCCTTCAAACTGACAACTTTGTTAGGACAGTGCACTGTCGTTATGCTGCCTGGTTTCCTTCACATTCCAAATATTGTGACAGTAAAAATGAAGGCGACTTATCACAGAATTCCAATATTGAAGAAAGTTTTATGTTATGTTTATTAAAACTAAATGCTCTTGCAAAACTTGTTGCTTCAGCCTCTCTAAAAGACAACCTTGAATGTCGCTGCATGAAGCCAGTAAAACAATCTTTTACCGGCCCAGTTCACCAGAAAATCGACATTATTTGCAAACACGTATTCGGAGGCTAACATACGAATATTCTTAGGGTACAAACCATAATAACTAACAGAATAGTGCAGATCATAACACAGATATCTGATTTTTCTTTCTGTTCTTTCCTAAATACAAGTTGTGGAAAACGCCGAGTCTTTGTAGGGTTTGTGAGCTACATCGCCCCAGAAAGTTTTTCACTTGTACGTTTGAACCAAATATGAAAAAAAGAAAACAGAACAAAATGTTTTACTTACATTGTACCAACATACCACTTTCCTTCTGGTGAAATTGAAGGTACACCTTTAATTTTAAAATTAGTGGCTGAAGTGTAGTGCTGCTGGCCACTCTACCTTTAGTGCGTGTGTCGAACACTCACTTTAGGCAACCTATTCTACCTCCTAAATTTCCTAGGCGGCATAAAAAGGAGCCATTATTACTATTATCATTTTAAAAATTTTAGTTTTTTAGGATTTAATAAACACGTAATCTTCATTATAGGATCACAAGTAACTGACACATAATTAATTCTGTGATCTGTTAGGTTATGAATTAATTTTCTTTTAAAAGTTATAGAGAAACATAACTTGCCCTCATATTGCTTTTGTATTAGTATGATTCAATTGTACACTTACCATGGATCCAACAAAGTACGTAGCTGTAAACACCCATAGCAAATTAGTGACAAAAAGGTTGCTTTACACGTTCTAAAATACAAAAGGGAACAAAGACTCATTTTACTGTACACTGCTATAATCAGACTGGAGGAGCATGTACTACAAGCTATAACAAAAACGTTATACAGTTGCAGAGGTGCTGCGACTAAGGGACACTTGAAGAAGTACAAAGTATCAACTTATGTCTCTCTGCTTTCCCCTATATGGTAATACTGTCTTATAACGACTGTTAAACAAATCAAATGTATTGTATACCTTTATATGTGTATTTATACACAATATATCATAAACGTTTTTTGTGGCAAAAATACCTTTATATGTGTATTTATACACAATATATCATAAAAGTTTTTTGCGACAAAAATATCTGTCAAATTTTTGTATGTTGTAATGGTACATATAACACTACCAACACCAGCGTACCACAAATAAGTTGAAAGCCACTACAATTAAGAATACCTACAAGGTCAAGCATACGATCATGGATAAAAAAGGAAGTATCATAAGCCAAAACCAAGTGAATTAAAATGAAGAAGGAATTACCAGTAAATGTGCAACTAAAGAAGATAAAGCAAGACTAACGACGAGACGACATACATAATTACCCAATAGATCAAACAGTGAGAAGGAAACCCATTAAAGACAAAATCAAGAAGAAACCTATTAACCGTGAGAAGGAAACCAGTGAAAACGCAATGAAGAAACTTATTAAGAGGGAGGAAGGAAATCGGTGAAGAGAAGAAGAAAATATCCAGATCAAACACAAAAAAGGGAGATAACATGAATTATAATGAACTAACATATGGCAATAAAAGAATTATTATAAAAGAAGAAAGAATAAATGGAATAAACAACATGATTTAAACCCCTAAGCTGCAAAACAAATTGACACTTGACCAAAACTTATTAAGTGAATACCTTCCTTGACAATGTAATACAAACAATAATCAATAAGAATGAATTATTGAACATAAAAAGTAAGAAAGAGAATGAATAATAATAAGTTCTTAGCTAAATTATGTGTAGACATGAAAAGAGGGCTATGTCCAAAACACCAATGACCAATTGTAAAGTGGAATTGATATTAGAAATAACCACTAATTACCAATAGTAAAGACTGTAAAAGATAAACAAAATGTAATCTAATAATAACCAATAGATATACCAGTACTACATAAAGTCAAATAAATCAAATGTAATACAGAAACACAAAACCGACAATAATCTATTGTTGTATATTATAACTATATGCTTGCCATAGAATGGATGCATGATGAACAAAATTATCTTGTAAACTTATCATAAAAGAGTAAGAACTAAACCAACAACATTGAATGAGGCAGAATACTATTCGAATAAGTAAATTCAAGGATTATAGCCACCCAAATACTAATAATAACAATAATAATAAATAAACCATGTTGACAGCTAGATGCAACTAATCTTGGTTACTTTAAACCAAAGCAATTTTCAGTATAAATGCAGAATGAACTACTGCACGATAATAACAGTGCTATCAAAACAATGATAAGAGATATTCAAGCAATAACGAGAATAATTTGATAGGATTACAACCCATATAAAAAGGTAACAAGCCTATAATAAAAGGTCTACGAGAAATAACTTTTGATCATTATTCAAAGAATCAAAGCCCTTTTGTTAGCCTTGTACCAGGAAAATCATTGTGCCCAACATGTTACGCAAAAATATTTGTAATTAACAAAGAGAAGGATAGTGATAGTACAGATAAAGAATTTAGTGTCTTATCAGAAACTCTCCTAGGTTTATCGCCTGCTTGTAAAATTAGAAAACTAAAACAAAAAATATCTGTAGCCTTAAAAGCAATAATTGAGAATGTTTCTAGTACAGTTAGAAAGAATTTGGAAATTTCTTTTCAAAAGCAAATTCCTTCTAATGAACCAGTTGAAAATCCTGAAAATTTAATAACTGACTATGATGATTTGATAAAAAAGCTACAAACTAATGTTCCATTTCACACAAAGAGGATAAGATCAAGATTACCAGTTTACTACCAAACTCTTGGAGCCGAGTAAAAATTAGCAATGAATTTCAAGTGTCAGAACATTTAGTTAAATTAACAAGGCACTTAGTCAAAGTACAGGGTATTTTACCTGAATTACAAAACAAGAACGCATCAAATTTGATAGATGAAAACACAATCAAAAGAGTTAAAAGTTTTTATGAAAATGACAATAATAGCCGTTTGATGCCTGGTAAAAAAAGATTGTATTTCAATGAAAGAAAATGGTACTAAGGTTCAAAGACAAAAAAGGTTAATAGTTCAACTGTGTAATTTAAATGAACTATTTACTGAATTCAAAAACGAAAATCCTGGCATTAAAATCGGAAGGTCGAAATTCTGCGAGTTGACCCAAAATGGTGTATTATTGCAGGAGCATCTGGCACCCATAATGTATGCGTTTGTTTGTATCACCAGAACGTAAAGTTGATGATAGCTGGGGCCCAAATCATATAATATTTTACATACAGCCCTGAATTGTAGAGTTCTCAAGACCTATCGTTTTTGGTGAAGATCGGTTAAGGGAAAGGGGTAGTTTACCGGCAACGGTTTTTTATCAAGTGTAATTTTTTTTATGGTAAACGATAACAGCCGCAAATTCAAACAGAATCAAATGATGTTTTGCATACAGCCCTGTATTGTAGAGTTCTCAATACCTGTTGGTGATGGTGAAGATTGGTTAAGGGAAAGGGGTAGTTTACCTGCAACGTTTTATGTTTTAAAAAGGTATTTTCTATGGCAAACGATAAAAGCAGCAAATTCAAACAGAATCAAATACGTTTTTGCATTCAGCTCTGTTTTGTTGAGTACTAAAGACCTATTGTTTTTGTTGAAGATCGGTTACGGGAAAGGGGTAGTTTACCAGACACGTTTTTTGTTTTATCAAGGGTATTTTATATGGCAAACGATAACAGCCGCAAATTCAAACAGAATCATATAATATTTTGCATACAGCCCTGAAATGTAGAGTTCTCAAGACCTGTTGGTTTTGGTGAAGATCGGTTAATGGAATAGGGTTGTTTACCAGCAAAATTTTTTGTTTTATCAAGGGTAATTTTTTTTTTTGACGAACGATAACTGCCGTACATTAAAACAGAATCAACTACTCTTCTGCATACCTTTTTGAATTATACAGAACTCAAGATCTGTTGATTTTGTTGAAGATCGGTTAAGGTAAAGGGGTAGTTTACCAGCAACGTTTTATGTTCTAACAAGGGTATTTTCTATGACAAACGATAACAGCCACAAATTCAAACAGAATCAAATTTTTTTTGCATACAGCCCTGTATTGTAGAGTTCTCAATACCTATTGGTGCTGGTGAAGATCGGTTAAGGGAAAGGGGTAGTTTACCTACAACATTTTATGTTTTAACAAAGGTTATTTTTTATATGACGAACGACAACTGCCGTAAATTCAAACAGAATCAACTACGTTTTTGCATACCTTTTTGAACTAAAGAGAACTCAAGGTCTGTTGATTTTGTTGAAGATCGGTTAAGGGAAAGGGGTAGTTTATTACCAAAGCTTTAGGTTTTAAAAAGGGTAATTTTTCTTATGACGAACGATAACTGCCGAAAATTCAAAGAGAATCAAATAATTTTTTGCACACTTGCCTGAGTTGTAGAGAGCTCAAGGTCTGTTGATTATGGTGAAGATCGGTTAAGGGGAAGGGGTAGTTTACCTGCAACATTTTAAGTTGTAACAAGAGAAATGTTTCCATGACGAACGATAACTGCCGCACATTCAAACAGAATCAAATAGTTTTTTGCATGCAGCCCTGAATTGTAGAGGACTGAAGGTCTGTTGATTTTGGAGAAGATCGGTTAAGAGAAAGGGGTTGTTTACCTAAAACATTTTATGATTTAACAAGAGTAAAGTTCTTAATTTTTATAAATAAATTATCCTGATAAGAAGCTCATAATAATCCACTGTAGAAACGTAGATGAAATATCTATAAATGAAGAGGTTAGGTGAACGGGGTGGGGGTAATTTTCTATTATTAAAAATTATATGGAGGTGGAGGGGAGCATTTTTTATACGTGTACTACGTTATCAGCAACAGAGAAGTAGTTTTTTGTTAAAATTGCTTCCCGGGCTGTTTAGCCGTAGTCCAATGTTTTCTGTAAAACCAGACTTTTCGGCAGTGCCATGATTGCCATCATCAGTGAAAATCGAGTGCGAAAACGTGAGGTGGTATACGTTAGTGACCACAGTACTGTGGTTAATGCTGAAGCAATAAGTAGAAAGACGTAGTTTGTATGGAAAAATCTTCCATGTTCCTTAAGGAAATGGAAATATAGTGATGGCAAAAACATCGTGTTCGAGATAATTGCAGATTCTGATTGTACTACACTTAAAACATGAAAAAGTCATTTTTCGAAAAGTGTGTGTGTGTGTGTCTGTCTGTCTGTAGATTTTTTCTATGGCAAATTCAAACAGAATCAAATCATTATTTGCATACAGCCGTAAATTGTATAGTTCTCAAGACATATTGTTTTTGGTGAAGATCGGTTAAGGGAAAGGGGTAGTTTACCTGCAACGTTTTATGTTTTAACAAGGGCATTTTATATGGCAAACGATAACAGCCGCAAATTCAAACAGAATCAAATGATTATTTGCATACAGCCGTAGATTGTATAGTTCTCAAGACCTGTTGATTTTGGTGAAGATCGGTTAAGGGAAAAGGGTAGTTTACCTGCTACATTTTATGTTTTAAAAGGGTATTTTCTATGGCAAACGATAAGAGCCGCAAATTAAAACAGAATCAAATAATTTTTTGTATGTAGCCCTGGTTTGTAGAGTACTCAATAGCTTCTTAATTTTGGTGAAGATCGGTTAAGGCAAAGGGGTAGTTTACCTGCAACATTTTATGTTTTAACAAGGGTAATTTTTTATATGACGAACGATAACTGCCGTAAATTCAAACATAATCAAATAAGTTTTTGCATACACCCCTATATTGTAGAGACCTCAAGGCCTGTTGATTTTGGTTAAGATCGGTTAAGGGATGGGGGTAGTTTACCTGCAACATTTTATGTTGTAACAAGAGAAATTTTTTCATGAACGATAACTGGCGTAAATTCAAACAGAATCGAATAAATTTTTATTTAAACATAAAAACAGTTTTATTATACAGCATTTGCGTATATGTTTGATATATGAAATATAGGAAAATCAATTCAGTCAATAAGTATCTTCTAAATAATGTTTCAATAACGCCTATTTTTATCGTGTTATTTTAGTTTATTTTATTGGGATTGATTTCAGGATGTTATCACACGTTTTTCAAACAGGTTAAAGATAGCAATGTTGTTTAGTCTTAACCTGTTTTTTACTTCCGTGTTTCGTAAGAAAATGGAAGTATGGTGATCGCGAAAAAATCATGTTCGAGATAAAGGCTGATTCTGATTGTACTACCCTCAAAACATGAAGAAAAGTCATTTTCCGAAAAGCGTCTGTATGTAGAATTTTTTCTATGGCGAACGATAACTGTCGAAAATTCAAACAGAACCAAATAAATAATATAAAATAATAAATAAAAATTACAAATAATTTTTGCATATGCACCCGAGTTGTATAAGACTCAAGGCCTATTGATTTTGGTGAAGATCGGTTAAGGGAGAGGGGTAGTTTACCTGCAACGGTTTACGTTTTAACAAGAGTGAAGTACTTAATTCTGATAAATAAAGTATCCTGAAAAGAAAATCAGACATAAAACATCCTTCAATTTGTCAAACATAAAACACGATTTACAAGGAACACACATAACTTGTTAGAAATTATGGAACCGAATTCAGGTAAATGATTTTAAATATAAACATTAGAACATGCAAGTCATGTATGGTTCTCCATACCGATATTTACATTATTATTTGTAATTAGTTGTATTATTAGTTGATGATTTTTACTTAAACTTTAACCAAATTATTTGTAATTTTATTTTATCGTTAATTATTTCTAAATAATAATGTAAAATAATCGAAATCTATGTTCTATAATACTGAAATACATATTCGCCCTTTCTATCCTAAGAGTATTCACAAACTTTAAACACGATTTCCCAACACCATGATTTTCATATTCGCCCTTGCTCCTCCAAGCTCCTGAATTGTTACATTATAATTTTAACTATGAATTTCTATTAAAACATTTTAATCAGAAGCTTTTAATCATTTACCATCTATTATACATTTCACATCAAAATAAATTATTCAAATTTATTACCCATATTTCAATCTTTTACATTAATTAAACTATTTATAATTAATTTAATTATATTATGTAAAACATTTTACATTAATTAAATCCTCTCTTATTGATTCAATTTCATTATAAAATTCATTTACCATCTATTATATCCTTCATATCGAAATTGTCAAACTTAGTACCATGATTACTATCCTTTAAACATATTTTCTCAATTTAATTTCATTTCATTTTAAAAATTTCATAATTACATGACTGTGTAGACGGTGAGAAATGACATAGCTCCAGCTGTTGTTAACGCGTGACGCTTTATCAAAACAACATTTACATGATTCTTACATGTTCAAAATTGCGTTGAGCCCAAACGGCGGTTTAAAGCTTTGCGTTGAGCCCACCGCGAGTTTATTATTAGTAACCTCGGACGCGTCGGAGACTAAAGCATGTGCGGTGAGCCGGCCACCCACGAGTCCGAAATATAATGCTTTGCGTTGTAGGCAATTGAATTACATTAAGGCAAAATTGGATAATTATGACATTTCTCACCGTCTACACAGTCAATATGGCGCTCATTCACCATTGCATGCGTTCTTATGGGAGTAAAAATTTAATTTTTTGTCTCCGTAAGTAGGTTCGACCGCCGTTAAAATTATTTTTCTCGTGTTTATATAAGATAGAAGAATAGAAAAAAATATATATATCAGCATTGATGAGAATTGTGTCAAATGAAACATTATTATTATTATGAAATCAATCACTACTACACACGTTAGTTACCTAAAATACTATACAATTATAATAAGAAAGTGACAACATTACAAAATTATATACAATTTACGTCGTCCAATGTCATTTTTTAACAAAATCGGTATACCACAAAATCATTTCACTATTCAGTCCGGTATTTACCATTACATTCACATAATTAAATGTCCATTAATAACAATCCAAGTTTTTAGGACAGAACATAGGATTAAGCTACTATACTTACTTCTGTAAGTGAATTTGAATGATGTTAATAATTTTAAGTGGAAAATTGGTTAACAGTTTTTTTTGTACTCATCCTTCTTGAAGACCTCGTCCAGTTATTTTGCCATCACGGTTGAGTCACTGTGTTCACCATACACTCCGAAAATAGGTTTAAAATGTTAAAATTTTGACGCTAGCTTTGACTGTCCCCTTTCTGTAGATTTACACTATTGTTTTAACTCATTTGAACTAAGATTTTGTCGGCCAACGTAACTTGCTCGCGAGCACTTTGTTATAAGTCTGCTTGACGTTGACTGAGAGGTATTACACAGTTTTTTTCCTGAGTCGTAGATGAATATGCAACTCGCTTTGTCTACTGCCACCAGACACTTAGCGTTTGTTTAGAGTTGTGTTATGTTGTTATGCATGTTGGTTAAAAGAGGTTCCCCAAAGGTTGAACTTATTACAATTATTAAAATATCTGTTCCCCTGATTTGCCCTGTCACTCAGATAAGACAATAAATAAAAATAACTGTAGGCCTACATCAATTATCGGGTTTAAGAACCTACTGTAAGCAGTGATAATTTTAATTTAGTGAGCTTTATTCAGACTTGCATGCAATAATAAATTTTACATAAGATAAAAGAACGATGCTTTCTTTAGTTACCAGCAAAACCTTTTCTGTCTGCAAGTTAATATTATAAAATTTAAAAAGAGCACAATTTTATTAAAATATTTAATCGAGATTAAAAAGCTTTTTAACTCAAAAATTAAAGAAGTCACAGTTCAAATTCTCTTTTCACTTTTTCTTTTACCTGACAAATGTTAGTCCTTAATTTTTAAAGCAGAGCTGTGTTAAAATAAAATTTTTATGTCAAATAAATTACAATTTAATGGACTCGATGTTATGAAAGTAACTATGTGTACAAAATATTACAACAGTTTGCTTCCGTATTACAGTAGCCATAGGCCTATATTATAAATTTTGTTATATTAGGTGTTAAAATTAACCTTAACTTATTAAGTCATATCTTATTTAATTAATTACGTTTCTCTGAAAAATCCTGAATTTGAAAGTATATTTAGAGTAATATAGTGGGACTGAAGAATAAAATAAAATATGTTAACTAGTTAAATACGAGCAGAGTACAAATTAAATATATTATGGTAAGGCCTACCATCTTGGGTTAGGTAGGACCTCATTTTACGAATAAAATGACTTACAAATTGGATACATTACACAAATATAGGTAGGCCTATTTCATTTTTACAATTGAAAACGTACGCAGTCTAGCTAATATTTCTATAGGCTAATGGGTGTACTCAGTAGGAACTCAAGGCTTAGTACTTGTCTTCAGACATTTTATACTTCATATCAAAGCCATAGATAAAAATTACTGGCAAAAAATTTAGGCAGAATTTACGAACAAAATTTAGCATAAATTTCAGGCCTAATCTACCACTCAAACTTACTTGATCAGACACTTGTGTGTGTCTGAAACAATCTTGTGAAAATCGATCGTATTCCGGAAACAGAGCCCGTCTTACATCTGTAAGAAAATTAAAATTATGTAATGTTCATACATGAATCACAATAAAAGTAATAAATGGAATTTTTTTAGAGTAGACAAAATAATTGTCAGACTTACAGGAGTATCTATAATAAAGCAAAAATGTTTAATTATATTGCGGTCAGTGCCCTCACAGGGACTTTTTTTAAAAATCAGTTAATTAATCTTAGTTTTAAGTTAACTAGAGTTTAAGGGGTGATTTTATACACCAAATATAAGGTAACATGAACAAATTAACACTGAACTTACTACGTTCCCAGTCAAATATGAAAGTAAAGTATGAAAATATATGTAGGCATGCACTATTGGTGTAAGTTCTGGAGCTAAAGATAATTCAACTGTGATACAGAACTTAGTCTATTATACTTAACACCCAGGCCTATAAACTTTTGATCTTTTTCTAAAAGTAATTAATTTTATTTCAGAGTTAGGTTAGGCTTAAAGCTAATCCGCAGTAAGTTTAGCTAAATCAGTTATATTATCATAGGCCAGACTTAATCTAAATAAAATTATTCTGTGTAAAGGTATCAGTAACTTGATATTTATACAGAATAAGCATTTAATACAGAATACATATTTCATTTAACTGGAGTCAGTTCCCTCACAGGGTCTTTTTCAAAAATGGGTTAATTAATTTTATATTTTTAGTTGATTAGAGTTAAGGGGTGCTTTTATACACTGAATATAAATAACAATTAAAACTATATGTACCTTTTTTTGCTGTACGTCTAGTAGGCCTTTGCCTACTTTCACAGTCATCTGAAAAGTAAAATATGACAATTGATGTAGACATGCAAGTATCTGGAGCTAGAGACAATTTAATGTGATAAAGAACTTAGCCTATTATACTTAACACCCAAGCCTACATAACACAAACAAATTTTGATTTTTTCCTAAAAGTAATTCATTTTATTTCAGAGTTAGGTTAGGCTTACACGCTATTCAGCTGTAAGTTAATCGGCTAATGCCCTGCTAGTTTTGTTAACATAATTAATCTTTCAGCGAAATCACTTCTATTATCACAGGAACTTTGCTGTTGTTAATAATACATCAGCACAAAACTAACTGGAAGTTTATTTTAGTCCTAGGGTTATAGAATCAAAGTCTTATCTAAACACTGAACTATCCTTAACTGATAATTTCATGTTATGACATCCAACTTGCATAAAATACAATAAATACTCATGTTCTTGTATACCACAAAGAATCTACGATTTCTATTCAAATATTATTATTCTGATATTTTGATTTTTCTGTTTTATCCTGCACTTTTCAAAGCAGGAATTACAATATTAAAGTTTTACAACAATGCATCTAATAAAATTATTCTGTGTAAAGGTTTAGTAACCTGATATTTATATCACTATTGTATTAACAACTCGGAACACTAAGTGTGTTTGATATTTATGTAGCATAAGGTGACGCGTATATGACAGGTTTTATTAATGCAGTAAAGGAACAAATCTAATTTAAATAGTCTTTGTATTATTTTGGAATTCAATTTTTAAAGCAAATGATAATACCTTATGCACCTTTGTAAAGGTTTTTACTTATTGGGGATAAGTGAACTGAATTAAAACATCAAACAAATGATTTTTGTTTCACAATCAAAACAATACGCCTACTGTATTAAATTTATTATGGAAATTCTATTTACCCTAAAACACTACAATACAAAACTCCAGAATTTTTGTTTTTGTATAAATTGGCCCGCTAATAATGAAAAAATAAAATTGTATTAATTAAATTAGAATGCTAACTTGCTCAATTATTAAATTTTGGGCAGAACACAGTGATATTAGGCATAGTTGGTTCTATAACAGATACGTGTTCGACAAAGTAATCTAGACATGAAACATAACCTAACGTATTTCTTTTATGAATTTGCTAACTGCTATAATTTTTTATTGTTCGACTAAGCTTTTCGTCATTACTGACATCTTCAGGTCTTAAACAACGTAACACCTAATATGCTACAAATAACGGACAACATACACTAAATAAATGATCATCTTACCTTTCATTTTTATCCCTAAGGCCATTTCCAACATCTTCCTGCTCCGACGACTACCCATGGCAAACAAAAATAATACTGTCCCACACACCTTACTTATTACCGTGGACACTCTGAATTAAGCGCGAATTAAAACTATTGGTTGGCGCGTTTTTTTTACTGCACGCTGACCTTGCCTATTACCGCGAACACACTGAATACTGAACAAAGCGCGAACTAAAATTATTGGTTGGTGTCTTTTCTTCATTGCATAAACTAAACAGAGTAAACACATGGTATAAACACACTTCCCTCTTGACAGAAGGTAATTAACCTATTTTATAAACCCAAAGGAATCTAGACATTCATACTTAACCTAACACAGCTAATTTGCTACAAACAACGGACAACATACACTAAATAAATGATCATCTTACATTTCATTATTATTCCTAGCGCCTCCAACATCTTTACACATTTTAAAAATTTTATAGAATAATTATTACGAATGCCAATATGGCCGACTAACTACCCATATTTCATTATATACATTTGTATATATCGAACAGGTTGTCTGGCTTCAGCGTACAGCAAAAATACGATGTATAAAAATTTGTATAAGTTTTTCGTACGCTGACACACCATAACTTGGGCAAAATAACTTCTTCACCTAAAGATGTACTTATACAAGTTCCTCAAATTTGTTTAGATACCCTGGGTAAAAATTGGCGTGTGATGAAGAAATTATGCGGCGCTAAGTCTATATATATATATATTTCAATCACTTTCTGCTACAGTCCGTTTCTTGATGTATATAATACTTTAATATTTATAACTAAATTTACCTCAAGATATACTTATTTCTCTATTAGGAACATGTTTCGAGAGTTCCTGTCCTCGAGGAAGATGGGAAGGTGAGAGGACAGGAACTCTCGAAACATGTTCCTAATAGGGAAATAAGTATATCTTTAGGTAAATTTAGTTATAAATATTAAAGTAATATATATATATATATATATATATTTTTTTATACCTTTCTGCTACAGTTCGTTTCTTGATATATATAAAGTAATTTTAAAATTTATGTTTATACTAGCAGAACCCGGCTGACGTTTTCCTGCCTGTGTATCTTTATTTATATAAAAATGGATGGTCTGTATGTAATCTAGAATCTATAATGCGTTGTGTAAAAATGTGAAAAAATGAAAGATGACTCATACTGATGAAATTCCATTATTTTTATTGGTATACATAGACGATCAACTATATAAATTTGTTATGAATAATTCACGTGAATGAACAATATTTTTGACTATTCCATTCGCTATATAATTGAACCAACTTAAAATAATTGAAACTAATACTAACATCTAGCGTAACGCAAGTGGATAAACAATATTTTTGGTTTTCTGATTTGGTGTATAGATGTACAGAGTTTCTGGATTTCCTACTCTGGAGCAAGCAATATATAGCTGACCATGCGAAAAACATGGATTTTCTGAATTTAATCCGGCAACGCGCAGCGACTGCCCTTGAGCTTTGTTGATTGTCATCGC
Source organism: Magicicada septendecula (assembly GCA_034769895.1). Lineage (NCBI taxonomy): Eukaryota > Metazoa > Arthropoda > Insecta > Hemiptera > Cicadidae > Magicicada > Magicicada septendecula. The sequence continues at coordinate 306,001,031 of CM068369.1, read as the reverse complement.
GAAAGCAAGACGCACAGGAAAGTGTAGTCGTTTGAATGTGAAGGGCAAATCAGTGGGAATCATTGGAATGCGCGGAATCAGCACATCTTCTCCTTTACATTTGCCGTTAATTATTGTTGCTTCAATCACATTCGGCATCAGTTTTTTCACGGAAAGTTTGGTTCCGTTGCACAACTTTGGCGTGTTCAGATTCCGAAGGAGCAGTATTGGTGAGCCAACTTTCAAGGACAATTTGTGCGGTGGCATTCCAGGAGGCTCCAATGAATTGAGAAATTCGACTGGATAATTAACAGCTTGATCCTCTTCTCTAACTGTGTCAATGGATTTGTATTCCGTAACCGGACCAGGAATTTTCAATTGAATCTTATTATTGATTCGATTGACGTCATCATTTTTTGGAGCTAAGATAGCTCGCTCGCAAAGCCAATCGTGATTCCTGAAGTTGTTGGCGATGTTCGGGAAAACCTTCTTTTCAAGATCTTCAATTGATGACAGAAGTTGACAGAAGTTCGGTGGGAACGATATCTCCTGTTTTGCAGGATCAACCGGAAGTTTGCCGTCGCCTATATCCAAAAGTTGCTTGGCAAATGTTTGTGCAGAAACATGTCCAAGTAAATGCACACGCATATTGGTCGACAGTGTAATTTTCTTCACATGTCTCCAGATAGCCGAATTCTTCAGGCATGCGTTCAGTCGTCTGCTGGTGTTGATCTTGGAATGACGGGCAAAATTTGACGGAAATCACCGGCGAGCAGTATCAGAGCTCCGCCCATTGGACGTTGATCGTTTCTGAAATCTCGCAGAGTACGATCAAGTGCCTCAAGTCCTTTCTTATGGGCCATGGTACATTCATCCCAAATAATGAGTTGGCATGTTTTCAATACAGTTGCCATTCCAGATGTTTTTCCAATGTTGCAAAGAGGATCTGCAGCTAGATTTAAATTCAATGGAAGCTTGAAAGCCGAATGTGCCGTGCGTCCTCCATCGAGTAGCGTTGCTGCAATCCCCGATGATGCCACAGTCAGAGAAATCTCATGCTTCATTCGAATTTCGGCGAGTATGAAATTGAGTAGAAATGTTTTTCCTGTGCCTCCTGGTGCATCAAGAAAAAGAAGTCCACCATTTGCGCCTCGTACATTCTCCATAACTGTGTCGTACGCAAGTCGTTGGTCGTTTGTTAAGAGCCTTTTCTGAGCCTCAACATAAACTTGCATCGACGTCGTATTGTTTTTCTCGCAATACGTCTCTATCGACAACATCATTTCTGTCACGTTCCGGTGAAAATAGCTCAAACTGATTGAGGATTTTGTTGTTAATCGACATGCACGTATCCTCAAGTGATATCAGTGCTTCATTGAAAATGTCTTCCGAATACTGTACATCGAGGCCGGGGTTGTCTCTGCGTGCTCGGAGAAGTATGTCTTCGCTCATACTCTCTTTGTGTTTTTCCCATAGATCTTTTGGATCAGAAGGCGCACAGGTTGTCAAAATTATGGCGAACAGGGTTCGTATTTGGTGAGCATGACGTGTTTCAGATGCTTCTGCCAATGTGTTGTCCCAATGTTGATCATTTTCAAGCAAACCAAGTTTGAAATATGCTTCTCTGTATGTCTGACACACTTGACCATCGATGGTTTTGATTGCTTGAAACGATGTTGGTCCTTTGACCACGTGAAGCAGCATTCGCAAATAGTAGCATTTACAATTATTCGGATGAACAGTATACACTCGTCCCAATGCGCCAGTAGAAAATATGCCAGGTATCGAAGAATGCCTGGCGCCTCGTTTTCTTCTGCAAAATTTCTTCGTCGATTGATTCCAAGTGTAATAGTGCGGGACTTCGTGATACAGCAACGTTTTTGCGAATTCGTCAGTTGCACACAATTGGAAAAAAGCGGTCAACGTTGTGTTTGGTGGATCTGCAGCTCTCTGGGGTGCGTTCTCTTCCGTGAAGTAGACTCGTTGACGGTTTTCCAAGTGAACACTGAGATGCATGACAGCAGGAAAGCGTTCATGAATGTCGAAACCAAGAATTCGCCATACAGCTTCATTACTGCTAATATAACGTCCCATTTGAAATTGTTCGACTTCATTGACGGGTGCATTGGGATTCGTAAGTCCGAAAACTGCCATATCGCTGCCTTTATTAACGTATTTACATATGTATTTTATTGACTTAACTGAATTGCAAGACTCCACGTTGATATGCGCATTGAATGCTTTCAAAAGCATAGGAGAGTAGGGCAAAATCCATTGGTTATCAATTTCAAAATCAACGTTATTGATTTTAATAGTTGTTGTGTGTCCTCCATAATCTGGTTTTCGTCGTCTGTACAGCGGATAACCATCGCCACCAGTTTGTGTTTCTGGTAACAGCTGACGTGGATACTTTTTGGTGCATTTTACGTTTTTCATGCATGGCGAATGTGGGTTGCGTAGTCCACATGGTCCGTGAATCATATTTCTTTTTACAATTTGAAATAATTCTGGATCTTCTTCTGGATCGGGCAGCTCAGCAGTAATGATATCGTCAATCTGAGTTGGAACAATTTTTTCAGCCAACCAAATTAAGATATGAGCATGTGGTAGACCTCCTTTCTGCCATTCAATGGAATACATCCAGCAGCGAGTTTCTCCGTATATATGGTTCTTAGTGATGAGATCCATGAAACGTATCAATTTTGTTTAAAAACTCTCGCTGTGAGGTCATGCCGATGGGATGGTTGCTGGCCAGGCAGAAGTAAATCTTTGATTTCAGTCCAAGATGGATTGCATGTGTACGTGATGAAAAGATCTGGACGTCCATATTTGCGAACATATGTCAGAGCATCCTGAGCATATTCATGCATGTGTCTTGGACTTCCAGTATACGAAGCCGGATGTATAACCATTTGTCCAATGTTAGCAACTTTTCCATCCTTCGCGATTGCATCTCGCAAATGAATATAATCTTCGAGTCTAAGCTTCGATTGATTGTAACGAATGTAATTGAGTCGTTTGCTTTCGACTTTAGCGTACATATCAACGATGGATTGTTGGAAAAGTTGACGACACTTGAGGATGTGGTTGGATTGTTGTGCTCGAATCATGATACGATATGCACAAAAATCCATACAACTGACATTTTTCGTTGTCGCAGCACCTGTGACGGGATGAGTTTGATACAATTCGAGATGATATCCGTCTTCTCCTCGCGGAAACAGTATTGGATATTGAAGTGCGTCGTACGATCGGTGTGTTTCAGCAACACGTTGCTTGGTTTGATCTCGTCTGCTGATAACAATATCTCGCCGGGTAATCTCTGTTCCGACAATAACAGCTGCTACTTCAGGGGCCATTGGAGCATTGAAGCGTCTTTCATGCCCATTCGACGGCGTTTTGTCTGCCCTGATAATGACTTTCAAGTCATCCGCTCTCGCATTCTCCAATGCGGATTTGAAATCTCTGACCAAACAGTTGTGCTCGTGGAATAATGCTCGTAATTCAGCAATAATTTCCCGATCTGTTGCTACACTAAATGCGCATCGTCGATCAATCTCTTCCTCCACATTGTCCATAAAATAAATTTGCAAAAACTGCGGATCTTCTTCGGGTACTGGAAGAAGTGAACCAATCTGAAGATACACTTGTCCTTGCACTTTGAATGTGGGCATGTAATTACCATATCTCACAATATTCGTCGCTCCAAACGATGTCATTTGAAAGCATAAGTTGTATTTCCGAATATGCTGTAGAAAGTGTTTGGACTCCCGAGTAGTTCCAGCCACGTAAGTTAGAAGTGTTTCTGGTGGCTCAGCCAGTGGTGGCAAATTGACTTTGCCATTGGAGCAACACATGCCAGGTGTTTCTTTCTGAAACTCCAAAGCGCGACAATGTAAGCACAATGTAGCCATTGGACCAATGACAACATCGCGATGCATTCTGTAATCGCAGTCTTTATCGTAATTGAACGCCGCTTTCTTGAGATCGATTCTCGTTCTTGATCGAGTCTGCCGTGAGCGTTCAGCTTCACGTCGTGTGTCTCGCTCTTCGGGTGTTGCAGCAGCTCTTGAAGTAGAAGCTCTTGCTCGAAGATCTGCAAATCGCACGTCATGCTGTTGAGATGTTTCGGCAGCTCTTGAAGTAGAAACTCTTGCTCGAAGATCTGCAACTCGCACGTCATGCTGCTGAGATGTTTCGGCAGCTCTTGAAGTAGAAGCTCTTGCTCGGAGATCTGCAACTCGCACGTCATGCTGTTGAGATGTTTCGGCAGCTCTTGAAGTAGAAGCTCTTGCTCGAAGATCTGCAACTCGCACGTCATGCTGCTGAGATGTTTCGGCAGCTCTTGAAGTAGAAGCTCTTGCTCGGAGATCTGCAACTCGCACGTCATGCTGTTGAGATGTTTCGGCAGCTCTTGAAGTAGAAGCTCTTGCTCGAAGATCTGCAACTCGCACGTCATGCTGCTGAGATGTTTCGGCAGCTCTTGAAGTAGAAGCTCTTGCTCGAAGATCTGCAACTCGCACGTCATGCTGTTGAGATGTTTCGGCAGCTCTTGAAGTAGAAGCTCGCACTCGCAGGTTTTCAACTCGTGCGTCTCGCTCTTCAGATGTTTCAGCAGCTCTTGAAGTAGAGGCTCTGATCCGGTCAGTTTCCCGGCGCGCGTCTCGCTCTTCAGATGTTTCAGCAGCTCTACTGGCTGACAGTTGCCGCGCATGTCTGGTTGATCTTCCAATGTTTGATTTTTTGGGTGGCATTTCAAATAATTTCAAAATCAATTAATGTTTGGTGACAGATGAGGCGTCCAAAGATAGTTGCGTTGTGTGTGTCATTCGCCTATAAACAAAAGAACAATGGTTATGCATATTGTAAAGAAATCTTGTCTATGGGTGTAATTAGTTATATGAGACTCCCGTGAATCAACGTTAAGCAACACGTTGAAGGTGGCAATTTGTAACAATTTAAAATGTTGTTACCTGGTTTAAGTAATGTGTTATTAATTAGTAGATCTATTCGGTTGTGACCGATGAAACCTCCTGAAAATATGTTATTAGACAAATATAATTATAATAATGTTTTTTCTTAACTTATAATCGTACTACGATATAGATCTAACTTAGTATTCAGTAGTTGGGTAATATTAACTATATGTATCGTATATTAACTGAAAGTAATGAGTATTCTTGTCAACCCTAGTCACTCGACGTCAGGAAATTCTATTCAAAGTTTGCACTGAAAACACGCTAGTTCTGCGATCTCCCGTTCCACCAGCTGTAAGTATTAGTGCTGTCACTTGTAATAAGCATATTTATAGGTTAGTCGTGCATCGGGTTTGAATAAACCTTTTATGGTAAATTATTATCCCCACCACTTATAGTGTCTATTCTGCAATAACTTCAAATATTATCTCATACAATCAAAATCCTTTATTAATTTTATCTATTAATTCACAGTACCCGTGATTTCCAAAATAACAATATAATCAAATCGATCACACCAAAATATATCGATTATCAATCAATCCAATTCCATAGACATATACAAATGAAAAATAATAATACATAGTTCTTATCCCAGGGTTCGTAAAGTTCTTGGAACCATTAGTAAGGCCAGGTAAAATGCATAATTAAGGTTACTCAAGTATTGCAAACAAAATTATTTACTCTAAATATAGTGAAATTAAGATAAGTTTTTTTTTTTTACCGAGTCGACGAAAGCTTCGACTGGCGGTGTAATAAGCATATTTATAGGTTAGTCGTGCATCGGGTTTGAATAAACCTTTTATGGTAAATTATTATCCCCACTACTTATAGTATCTATTCTGCAATAACTTCAAATATTATCTCATACAATCAAAATCCTTTATTAATTTTATCTATTAATTCACAGTACCCGTGATTTCCAAAATAACAATATAATCAAATCGATCACACCAAAATATATCGATTATGAATCAATCCAATTCCATAGACTTATACAAATGAAAAATAATAATACATAGTTCTTATCCCAGGGTTCGTAAAGTTCTTGGAACCATTAGTAAGGCCAGGTAAAATGCATAATTAAGGTTAATCAAGTATTACAAACAAAATTATTTACTCTAAATATAGTGAAATTAAAACAGGTTTTTTTTTTTTATACCGAGTCGACGAAAGCTTCGACTGGCGGTGGACGTCTGTAAACAGTGGTCAAGATGCCGCTTAATTCCTCTTCATCAAGTAAAAGTGCTCTGGCGTTTAATAAAATTGATTATGGCGTGTACTGGGAAGGTTTTCTAATTTTGGTTCATTTTTCTTCCAAATTTATTATTCAATTTTTGTTAAATGTATCTGCCCATCTCAACCTAATAGCTTGTAACAATCAGAACGAATAAATCCAAATCAACAACTTCAGTTGCCTTAACAACCACGTTTTCTAAATATCCTTAAGCCGGCATTATAGAATATTACTACTCTTTTCCAATAAAATACTCCATGCTTGGATTAATATTAAATTACCTAAAATTCTCCCCTAACCTTCCTTCTTAAACAGTAAATGTTTTACCATAGTTTCGTTGGACTGGATTTCTTAAAAAGGTATTAATTTCCTTTCACTAATATGGAATTTAGGCCTATAGATTTTCTTACAACCATTATAACATTATTTGGTTTTTTAACTTAATTTTCTTTTACCTGACCTACTGTACAATTAATTATTGGTTAATTGGTTAGTTACATTAATTTTATTTTACTGGTGGTTACTTTATTACATTAATTAACTGGTTCTGGAACCCTTCATTAATTTATAATATAATTGTCAGAACTACTTGGCAAACATGAAACACTGATCACCCTCCTGGCCCAGTTTACAAACATTAATTAAAACAACAGTATTATTCAACTTTATACAATACTTAGAACTTAGTATAATGTCTAACACTGGTAACTATACTTGATTGTCTAAAGAGAAATTTAACATAAATACAACCATAATCTTTGATGAAGTATTACTATTAAGCAACATCAGTTCATTTTTAGCATACTCAAAATACAACATAAATACTCTGTAGACCTCAACATGTTACAGTACAAAAACAAACATTTTATTACATTCAACCATTCATTGGTCTGGCTCTTTTATATTTAACATTAGTCATTGCCTCCTTTGACTTGAGGTACTTTTCAGATATATTAACTACTGAGTAACCTTAATTCAGGGTATGGTCCTTGATCATGTTTCATTCAATTTTTATGTAACGTTGGGGGACCTTAACTCTGTTACGTTACAATATCGACGTCCAACACTCAACACAATTCGAATGGAAATGGTATCCCATTTTAAACTCACTCACCAATTACTAATTACAGTCACAATCACTATTTGTTATAATTGAGGATTGAGGACAATATTATTGACGATTGATGACAATATAAAGGTTAGCGCGAAAATATTCTCCGTGCTGAAATACCTGTGTATACCAATTTTCATGGCGTTCGGTTGAACGGTGTAGAAGTTGATGCGCTGCAGCGCCATCTAGTGGCAAGTTACAACAAAACAGGTAGCGCGAAAATATTCTCCGTGCTGAAATACCTGTGTATACCAATTTTCATGGCGATCGGTTGAACGGTGTAGAAGTTGATGCGCTGCAGCGCCATCTAGAAGTTGATGCGCTTCAGCGCCATCTAGTGGCGAGTTATAACAAAGTAAACAGAATAAAAACTTTCTTCATGAAACAATACTTATATGTGCCAACTTTCATGGTGATCGGTCAAACGGTGTCGGAGTCTATAAATTTCAAACATACATACATACATATATATTGTAGCGTGACAGAAAATCCACTACATTTTAAGTCATATGAAATCATAAAGTTTAATTACACCAACAAATGTTATACTAATATTGAATGACATTTAAATAAATCAGAGGAATGAACCACAATAAAATAAAAATCCTCACTACATTATATATCAAAACCACTGTTTTAAAAACCAAAGAAATTATCGAAGCAACTCATAGTATCATATCAGTAAGTTACCCAGGAAGTTCAGAGCAGTAAACCAGTTATATAAGACCATATCAAGAAAAAAGAGACTCAATTAAAGAGTGGTGAATACCAAAATACCCCAAAAACAAGAAGAGGGAAGAATAAAGTTTGTGAACAGGAAGAAAACAATACCCTGAAACCTGTATAGAAGAATAAAGTCAGTATCAGTGAATAAATTAAATACTCCAAACTAAACCTCAGTCGAGATAACACCAAGTACCTTGGTTTATCCAAGAATGAGGAAGGAAGAACAGAAGAGTGAAGGCTAGACGAGGGACAAGAATGAAGACTAGAAGAGGGACAAGAATGAAGACCAGAAGGAAGATACGAAGAAGGACAAGAAAGAAGACAGGAGGAGAGGAAGAAATAGTATGAAAGAAACACCGTAGTAAAACCTATTATTATATAAACTACTATCAACCCCAAACCCACAAAAACTATGCAAAAGAAAGTATAACATACCCAAAATCCTATAAAAATGTAATTATTGAGAAAACTAAAGTGCTGTATAGCGTTATAAGAAGTGATCCGACTAAAGCTATTGTGTAATAAAGAAAATAAACTAGTCTTAGCAGTCCATGATTACTAAAGGTCTGGTCTGAGATAATAAGACTCAAAATATCAGAACCAACAGTGAAAGTGAATTTGTGTAAGTGTTTTTTAAAAAAATGCAATAAACTTAAAGTTGGTGATACTATAACTTAGTAGTATGCTATATCACAACTTTGATATCTAATAATAAACAGCATAATAAAATAATAAAATGGAAGATTTCCAGTATTTTATTATTTTAAGGTAAATCTTTATTTACAAGACATTTGTAAAAAATGATAATAAATAGAGTATGGGAGTTAATGTTTACTGATGTAGGGGATCACAATAATAATGGTTTAAACCAGAAAGGACTGGTATTAACATAGTATTAATAAGTGTAAAATGTTTAAATAGACTGTTATTTCACAGTCCTAAAATCAATGTGTTAATAAATGTATTTGTAAGGTTTTTAGAAAATAAGATTTACGTTATGTGTTTTAAAAAGAATTATGTTTGATAAATAATAGCCAACATACCATTAATAATGTTCTAATAGGTATGCTATGTTAGCTAAAGAATAGTTAAAAGATATATGTTCAAACCATATCTGCAATATGTTCAATTGTGCAGATTGCTAAATAATGTTCATAATTAATTATTTTAATAATTGTAGTGTTAATTAACTACTACACCACACAATAAGTTATAAACCATGTTGTTTTCATATAATTGTAATTATGTAAAGTCAGAGAAGGAATTAAGTTTAAATTATTTGAGAAAGAAAGAAATATAAAATTCTGAAATCTAGGCCATTTGGTGAAATCACAGAACCAATATAAACTAGTATAATTTACTTATAAATCCTGTAAACTACCAAGATTTAGATAAGGTAACACAGTTAAACATTACTGGGAATGATCCTATGAATTAAAATGATAATAAGGAAATATACCTTAACATTTTGTAAATTTTCAAAATATATAAATCAATTAATTTTACAGAGCAATGTCAAATTTACAGATTAACACAAAAAACCATTTCAAAGGTGTAATTTATATGTATTTAAGGAAAGGAAGAGGAATATGACTAATTAAAATTTATTATAATAGTATTAATAATATTTAAAATGGAGGGAATTCGTATAAAGACGGAAATCCAATTTTGAGCCTATATTTCCAAAATGTGAACAAAATTTGTTAATTTCCACAAAATGTCTACAGATATGGACTATAATACATCAATTTAAAGGGAATGAGATGATTAAACCAATAATAAGGTTAATAATTCATAAAAGTAAGGAATAAAATAGATAAATTCTATATATAATGTAATATTTTATCATGTGTACAGGCAATCGAATATGTTAACAATACTTTTTCAAAGATTAACTGGGCCAGATTTATGACCAAGTTAATTAGTCTTTTGTTGAATATCAAGCTGGACAGTTGTGTAAAGAACGTTTCTTTAAATCGAGAAAAATGGTACTAGCGTTTAGCCATTGAAATAAGTGAACGAGAGTTAGACGGTTTAGACACTTTTTAAAGCTAAAGCTGTTAATACATTCACGACAATAGTGAAAACAAACACTTAACTCCATAATACGAGTGATAGAAACAAGTAAAACACTATATTTCAACTGATTTATTCTGCAATTCCTAACCAATAACTTGAGAACTTAACCGCAGAAGTTGAACACATAGAAAATAAACTAACTAACACCAGTTTACACAGAACACTTCACCAGAATACACCAAATAGATTAACAGACATATTACACCAGTGCGGGGACATTTTAAACCTTAATAAAGGGAATTTTATCGTGATTTTCTGACACGACGCATATGCTGTAACTTAGTCCAACTCGAGTAGCGGCCATCTTGAAAACGGAGTCTGCTAACCATATCGCAGTGACGTAAGTCTTCATTGGTTTGACAAAACATTTATATTTAAATATTATATACTGAAATTATTTAAATACTATTGAATAGTAATTATTGTATTTATTTTTAATTGTTAATGTTATACTTTCCCGTCACCCTTCTCTGACTATTAATTCTAATCGCTCAAAGAACCTGTCTTTTAATATAATATATCATAAAAATTGTTCTGTATGACACAATCGATAATTCCCGAGACAGAGTCGATAATTGCTCTCCATCGATAAAATATCGATTATTTATTTAAAATTGTCAATAAATCTTTATATTTCCATTATTTCGTATCTGTTATTTATTTCACAGGGTAATTTAAGGGTATTTATAAGGCTGAAGGACTTAAGTACGAAGAATATATTCTATCTGAACAAGATATTGGACCAGTCAGAAAAGTCACCAATCGATTATTACCTGGAGTTAATCTATTTAACTCCAGACTTGGTGCAAATTTTCAAGAAGTGCTCGACGGTCAATAAATACCTACCTGTTATTAAAATTTTACAGAACTTTCTTAAAACAGATGTATTTCTTATTTAGACACATTGATTAACATAACAAAATTATTTTATTATTTGAAAATTCTATTTTTATTGAATTTTCCATATACATTTTATTTTTATTCTTTTGTAACGACCGGCATACAGCGGTCTGGTGACCAAGTGGCTAGCCCAAACAGTGGGACTTGATAGCAGCCATACAGGGTCTTGTTACAAAGTGGCGTCTAACTTAGAGGGCTTAATAATCTAAGGTTGGCAGCGATTAATAAATAGAGACAGAGAAAGATGCAAAGACGAGCTACATCGAAAAAGAGGGCGGCAGAGGCCGAGAAAGAGGTTGACATGGGGGATAAGGAGGCAACAACCGTGGAGGATCCGGAAGTGTTACTAACCCAGATGGAATCGAAACAACCCACACCACCAGAGGAACATCCCGAAGTAACAACGCAAACAGGGGAAGCCAACGTCCCAGACAAGGAAGTAGAAAAATCTATGACCAGTGAAGGAAGCAAAATGGATAAGATGATGGAAATGTTCCTAAAAATGAGTCAACAAATGGAAGGAATGGAGAAGAAAATGGATTCCACTAGCAAGGACAATAAAGAAGATAACAAGAAGATGGAGGAGAATTTAAACAAGAAGATGGACGAAAGTAGTAAGGAAAGGAAGGAAGATAACCATTCATTAAATGAAAAACTAGAGGATCTGAAGGAAGATAACCATTCATTAAATGAAAAACTAGAGGATCTGAGGGAAGATAACCGATCCACAAAGGAAGAATTGGGCCGTAAGATAGAAAATACTAATAAGAGGATCGAAGAAACTAGTAGAAAGATGGAAAGGGAAATGGAAGAATATAATAAGAATTTAGAAGAAAAGATGGAAGAAACCAGTAAGAAAATAGAAAGCGCAATCAGCAACTGAGGGAGAAGTTGGAGGAAAATAATCAGAAAATGGAGGAGAAAATGGACGAGAATAATCAAAGTTTAAGAGAAGAATTAAGGGAAGTTAACCAAGAGAACATGAATAAATTAGACGAGAGGATTGAGTTAGCCAAAGAGGAGATAAATAAAAAGATAACTGAGACGAAGGAGTCCATTGTAAAGAAATTAGAACAGGAAGTCGTGGTTGTTAACCAGCAGATCCGAGAAGTAGACGAAAGATGTCGTCAAACAGAAAACGAAGTGCTGGAAGTCCGGGAAGTAATAACAAAGGATATTACTCAGGTCCAAGAACAACAGAAAACTAAATTGGAGGAGACCAAGAAGTTTGCCTTGGAGGAAGTAAATAAAGTGAGAACCCAAGTAACAGAAAGATGCGACGGCGTGGAAGCCGCTATGGTGAACATAACCGGACAGGTGCGTCAGAGCCAGGAGGAGATAGAGTAAATAAGAAACAGACCATCGGGATATCACAGTTTCCCCATGTCAGAGAACAGAGAATGGCTCAATTTCCGGCAATACAAACGGAAGCCTATGGAGTTCTTGGCACGAATAGAGGAGTACCTCGAGAAACACCGAGGGAACCGATGGGTCCAGAACAGAGAGATCCTTGACGAGTCGTTTCGGGAGGTGAATGACCATTGGTGGATGGCCAACCGGAGCGACATCGACAATTACGAACAATTCAAGAGCCTGTTCAAAGCCAAGTACTGGTCAGAGACCACGCAAAATCTCATAAGAGATAATATATGCCACGGCCGCTACAAACCACAAGTCGGTAGCTCAATGACAGCTTATTTCCTCGGCAAAGTGTGTATGGCCAAGCACTTAGAACCAGCCATACCGGAGGAATGCCTAATAAACAAGCTGTCTTACCATTATGATGAGGAGGTGATTCGTGCTAGGAGGGGCAGCCAGATAAAAACCATCCAGGCAATGACAGAACTCCTAGAGAATTATGAAAATGAAGATTACTACCGGCAGAGTCGTAGAAGAAGTGATGGGCCCGAACCAAGGACGTACCAGAACAATAATCAGGGTACGAACCACGTAAATACTGGGTACCAAGGAGGTCGGGCATACCCGCGAAATTACAATTCTAATAATGGAAATAATGTAAGTAATACTAATTACAATGATAATAATAATACGGGTCCCAACCAGCAAAACCCGAATCGACCCTCTAATGGTTATCAGGGTAACCGCAATCCCTACCCTAATAACGTAAATAGTCAGAGAAGCCCCAATTATGGTAATAGTCCTTACCCTAATAATGCTAATCGTGCGGGTCCCAATAATGGTAATTTTAATAATAATAGGTTCCCTCGCCCTAGAGTGAACTTCATACGAGCCACAGAAGGAAGACAGCGAGGATTCAACCACAATCGACGAAGCAGTTACCGAAGATACGAAGAAAGGCGGAGGAGCCTAGAACGGGACCAACCGAGGTACTATCCGGCGCGTAGGAGCAATAGTTTGGACAACACTGAACAGAGGTCGCACCATGAACGACCGGAAGACCGTAGGACAGATCGGCAAGTAACCACTCTGAGCATCCCGAATGAGGCATCGAATAATATGGCTCAAAGAAACAATGATGCCGAGCCTTTAAACGGGCACAGGCAGTAAGAAATCGCCAGAACCCATTACTGCTTCTGACTACTGGGTATGATAATGATAATGAGTGCAATTTCGAGAATAATCACAATCGTATTACAATCATCGGGTGCAACTACCTGAAGGACATCAGACAGGAGTTATTGGAAGAGGATAACAGGAGTCCCACCAATAACTTCAATAATGAAATTATACATGTTGACGCCAAGGTAGAAGGCATCCCAGCCAAGTTAATGATCGATACTGGGTCAAACGTATCAATAATAAATACGACGGAACTGGAGAGGATACAGCAAGAGTGCGGGAGAACTTTACCAACATTGCCGTTGAATAATATTGTTTTGTTGGGAGCAACCGGCCGACAAAACGAAACTATACGTAGACAAGTTTCCGCCAGTGTGATGAGCTGTGGTATAGCGATTGACATGGAATTCTTGGTGGCGAGCGGTCTGCCATTTAATATACTGGTCGGGTGTGATGTGCTTAGGAGAAATTCCGCCATCATTGATCTAAGAACTGAAACATTGTTGCTGTTTTCTAACGGACATACTTGGACTTCGAACTTGGTGGGTAGTGACCAAGTCGTTCCCGATAGTATCCATCAGCAAATCCGAAAAATTAATTACATCCAACCAACATCCATAATTGAACAGAGAATAGACGAAACCTCCAATGAAGATTTATGGTCGCAAAAAATCCAGGAGATCAGGGATTTCCGGAGCGGTATAACTGGCGAAGGTTTAACAACAAACCAAGCGAACAAATTAATAGACATATACAATAAATATAAATCAGTCTTTTCTGATGAGCCCGGTAAAGTGAAGAATTTCCAGTGTACTCTACAATTCCGAGACACTGTAGACTTTAACCGGAAGTCTTACCCCATTGCGCAATCACGAAAGCAAGCAGTAAGAGCTGAAATAGAGCAAATGATTAACCGTGACATAATAGAGAGTAGCCATTCCCCTTACACAAGTCCTATCGTGGCTATTCCTAAGAAAAACGGACAAGTCCGTTTGTGTTTAGATGCGCGCGAAATAAATAAGATGATCATAAATGACAGGACTTCGCCCGGTGAGATTGAGGAGATCTTAAAACGATTCCACGGTACCAAATACTTCACTACCTGGGATACGGTGTGCGGATACTGGCAGGTGGAATTACATCCACAGAGTCGCCAGTATCTGGCCTTTATATTCGAAGGGCGGAACTACCAGTTTAAGAGGTTGCCCTTCGGACTGGTAAACTCAGTCGCAGTCTTTGTGCACTGCATGGATCAGATACTTGGCCAAGAAGCACTAAAATTCACCACCGTATACGTCGATGACTTGCTAGTGTCCTCAGAAACTTGGGAGGAACACTGCTACCGTGTGGAACACGTCTTACAGAAGCTAGCAGCAAACAATATTACTCTGAAGTTAGCAAAGTCTCATTTTATTGCTAAAGATATACAATTCTTGGGCTTCATATTAAAATGATAAGGGAATCTCACCGTCGGCTGAAAAAGTCGAAGCAATTCAGAACTTTCCTACACCAAAGAATCGAAGGCAGTTACAGTCGTTCCTGGGACTCTGTAATTATTACCGCAAGTTCCAGGAAAAGTACTCCGAACTGACTGCCAGATTTCAGCCGCAACTGTCATCTAAAAATAAATGGATCTGGGGTAATGAACAACAAAACATATTGACTCTTATAAAACAAAAATTCCTTAAACACATTATACTCCGCCATCCACATTTTAACAAGCCTTTCTTTCTTAATTGTGATGCCAGTGACATCAGCCTCGGCACTACTTTATATCAAGAGGATGAGGAGGGCGAGCATCTTGTAATCTGTTTTGCCAGCAGAGCTCTGAACCAGAGTGAGAAAAACTATCATGTGACAGAAAATGAGTTATTGAGTGTCGTATTCGCGTGCGGAAAGTTCCGTACATATATACTTGGTTATCCCGTTACCGTCCGGACAGACCATAAATCTATATCATTCCTTAAGAGATGTAAGTTGAGCCATGGAAGGTTAACGCGGTGGATACTATTGCTGCAAGAATACGACCTTAAGTGGGAGTATATCCCCGGAAGGAAGAATGTCGTCGCGGACGTATTGTCTAGAGTTGACATTGACAAGCAGACGTTCGAGGGGGAGAAGGAGAGTATTCTGAAAGTGTACCATATTATCAGCAGCAGCGCCGGTCTACAATCAGTTCTAGAACAACTAAGCACACACCAACAAGCTGACCCGAAATTAATTACTATTATCTCAAGATTGGAAGCAGGAGATGAGACCATCTCCCAATATTACACTATACATAAGGGAATCCTGTTTTCGAAACCATCATTATATAAGGAGGAGTGGAAGGTAATAATTCCGATCCATATCGAGAAAGAGATAGTGATCAGTTATCATGTTCGATATGGGCGCTTTAAAGGTGGTAAAGGCCCTGGAAGAAAGCTGCTATATCAAGGACATCAATCGGAAGGTACGGAGGTATATTAGAAACTGTCGCATTTGCCAACTCGTAAAAACTAATAACGAGAAAAGAGAAGGGCAGATGATTCCAATAACATCGCAGTCTAAACTTGAGAAGGTATTCCTGGATATCTGCGGGCCATTTCCCCCCAGTGGAGGCCGCCACCGATACAAATATATCGTCATCATTATGGACCATTACACTAAGTTCGTTAAGCTATACCCAGCGAATCGGGCGACTACGAATAAAGTGCTTAATATCCTGATCGACCAATACTTCCCAACCGTCGGAAAACCGGTATCGATCATAACCGACCACGGAACGCAATTCAAGGGGAGGAGATGGCGGGATACACTGCTGTCCATGGGGGTTCATACATACAAGACATCCGTATACCACCCGAGCAGTAACCCGGCCGAAAGAATCTTGCGAGAGGTGGGGCGCCTATTAAGAACGTATTGCCATGATCAGCAGAGAAGGTGGCAAGAATACTTGGAGGCTACGGAAGAATTCCTCAACCTGGCCTACCGTCCAGCCATAGGAATAACCCCATACTCCGCAATGTACGAGAGACAACCCCCTAGAGAGATTGAAGATATCTTGGAGTTCCCCAGAGAACATAAATATAGATTTGATAAAATTCAATTTTGTAATAAGGTGGCCGAAGATCAGGAGAAACGGTGGAATAAATACAATAAATGCATGGGTAAGGTTATTCATTATACCGTTGGAGAGAAGGTGTTGTTGAAGAATAGGGAATTACCCAGTTCCTTAGAGGGGATAACAAAAAAGTTATTGCTCCTGTATACTGGTCCCTATATCGTCTCAAAGGACTATAACAACAACACCTACGAAATCAAAGAAATAAGTTCAAATAAAGTCAAGGGTGTCTTTAACCAGGCATCCATGAAGAAATTTTATGATTAAAAACCTCTAAATTCTAAACATAATATAAGCCAATTACATACAATTTATTTGAGAAGAAACAATTTTGAAAGAAGATATGCATAAGAAGAAGTTAGAATAAACAGTCAAATTCTAAAACAATGGTAAGATCACCTTACATAAAAAAATATTTGAAGGCAATTTTATGGCAAGAATATAAGAAGAAGATAGAATGTAAAATCCCCAAAATTCCAAAATACATGTAAGTCAACCTTACATCAAGATTATTTAAAGGAAAACCATTTAGAAGATATGCATAAGAATAAGATAGAATTTAAAATCCTCTAAATTCTAATAACAATGTAAGACAATTACATACAATTTATTTGAGAAGAAACATTTTAGAAGAAGATATATAAAACCGAATTTTGAAATAATCAGCCAAATTCTAAATAAAGTAATACCACATTACAAACAAAAAATTTGAAAAACTTTATGGCAAGAATGTAACAAGAAGAATTTAAAAACCTCTAAATTCTAAACATAATGTAAGCCAATTACATACAATTTATTTGAGAAGAAACAATTTTGAAAGAAGATATGCATAAGAAGAAGTTAGAATAAACCAGCCAAATTCTAAAAAGAAATATAAGCACATATTACTACAATTAATAGAAAATATTATGGCAATGATAGAAGAAGAAGAATTTTGAATGAAAAAATCCCCAAAATTCCAAAATACATGTAAGCCAATCTTACATAAATAATTATTTGAAGAAAAACTTTATGGCTATAATATAATAACAAAGAAGGAGAGAATTTAGAAATAAAACCATCTAAAGTCAAAAACAAGTAAGGACAGCTTACTAAATATTTATTTGAAGAGAACCATTTTGACAATAATACCGAGAGAATTTAGAAATAAAACCATCTAAAGTCAAAAACAAGTAAGGACAGCTTACTAAATATTTATTTGAAGAGAAACATTTTGACAATAATACCAAGAGAATTTAGAAAAATAAAACCAACCTAAACACATGTAAGCCCACCTTACATACAAATTATTTGAGAAACTTTATGGAATAATATAAGACGAGTGAATTTTGAATTATGTATAAATCAAGTTTCCCAAACCAAGTATAAGTACAACTTACCAACCAATTATAAATAAAACACTATGATGAGATAAACTGAAGAGATTTCATACCATATTTATGGTAAGCATAGAAGATAATTACCATGGTAACAAAGGATCATAATGGGATGAAGAAAGGAAACAGATTTAGAATTAAAACAAATAATTCTGGACAATATAATCATGTCTAAGTTCAATATGAAGAGTAAAAACCTTTCTATAAAATGATGTTAAAGGAAATAAAAAAGAAAAAATTCTTTAATACGATTTGAGTGATTGAATAATAAAGTACAAAAACTTCTTTGAAATTATGAGAGAATGAAACTTTGAAGTGGTATGAGGAGAAATTATGACCTCATTATGAAATTAATAAAAAACCGTCATTCGAAGGTATAATAACAATGACAGGAATAATGTGAAAATAATGTCAAAGATTTATGTAATTAAACGAATTAATATAAAATGATTAATGAATTAAATATCAATTATGATAATGATAGTTATACAAATTCTAGAAAATAGAACAAGTGGAATTTTAAGAAAAAAGAAACAGTCTAAAAAATGTCATAAAGATATGCTACTATAAATAATGCAGATTATAATAAAAAAAAAAAACCAGAAGGTAATAAAGAAATTATAACCAAAAGATTTATATGATAAGAAAAGTTGAAAAATGTAATAATAGAAGAGCTTCCTACCATAATATCAAATGAAAGAAACATCCAGATAATGAGTCAGATGAACAACTGAGATAGGAATATTAAAATCTCTGAGAAGTATAATAAGTAATAAGTGAAGTATCCCAAAGATATTTTTTAAATAGTAACAAATGTGTACTATTCTGAATAATTATTTTAATCTCTCTGAAGATAATTCCAGCAGGATTAATATGTTTTTTGAGCAGAGATGATTTGCCTCTGTACTCAAATATGTGTGAAGTATTGGACAGCACAGGAAAGTAGCGTACAGTGCCTCTCTGAACTGAACCAGCTCACAAAGTAGGGAACGATAGGGAGGAAATATCCCAAGGAGAAAATACTAAGAAGAAATATAAAAATGAAATAATAAATATGAAACTCAGAAGACTATTACTATCAAGGAAGATCAAGTGAGAATGATATAAACTCAAATATAAATAAGAAAATTTTAAAATGGAAGGAAGTCCAGAATAATAACAAACATTGAATAATTATCATAAGCAATTGTTTCAGACAAAGCAAGTATAGTCTGAAAAAATTACTTCTAGAGAAGGGCATTCCGTAGCGTGACAGAAAATCCACTACATTTTAAGCCATATGAAATCATAAAGTTTAATTACACCAACAAATGTTATAATAATATTGAATGACATTTAAATAAATCAGAGGAATGAACCACAATAAAATAAAAATCCTCACTACATTATATATAAAAACCACTGTTTTAAAAACCAAAGAAATTATCGAAGCAACTCATAGTATCATATCAGTAAGTTACCCAGGAAGTTCAGAGCAGTAAACCAGTTATATAAGACCATATCAAGAAAAAAGAGACTCAATTAAAGAGTGGTGAATACCAAAATACCCCAAAAACAAGAAGAGGGAAGAATAAAGTTTGTGAACAGGAAGAAAACAATACCCTGAAACCTGTATAGAAGAATAAAGTCAGTATCAGTGAATAAATTAAATACTCCAAACTAAACCTCAGTCGAGATAACACCAAGTACCTTGGTTTATCCAAGAATGAGGAAGGAAGAACAGAAGAGTGAAGACTAGACGAGGGACAAGAATGAAGACTAGAAGAGGGACAAGAATGAAGACCAGAAGGAAGATACGAAGAAGGACAAGAAAGAAGACAGGAGGAGAGGAAGAAATAGTATGAAAGAAACACCGTAGTAAAACCTATTATTATATAAACTACTATCAACCCCAAACCCACAAAAACTATGCAAAAGAAAGTATAACATATCCAAAATCCTATAAAAATGTAATTATTGAGAAAACTAAAGTGCTGTATAGCGTTATAAGAAGTGATCCGACTAAAGCTATTGTGTAATAAAGAAAATAAACTAGTCTTAGCAGTCCATGATTACTAAAGGCCTGGTCTGAGATAATAAGACTCAAAATATCAGAACCAACAGTGAAAGTGAATTTGTGTAAGTGTTTTTTAAAAAAATGCAATAAACTTAAAGTTGGTGATACTATAACTTAGTAGTATGCTATATCACAACTTTGATATCTAATAATAAACAGCATAATAAAATAATAAAATGGAAGATTTCCAGTATTTTATTATTTTAAGGTAAATCTTTATTTACAAGACATTTGTAAAAAATGATAATAAAGAGAGTATGGGAGTTAATGTTTACTGATGTAGGGGATCACAATAATAATGGTTTAAACCAGAAAGGACTGGTATTAACATAGTATTAATAAGTGTAAAATGTTTAAATAGACTGTTATTTCACAGTCCTAAAATCAATGTGTTAATAAATGTATTTGTAAGGTTTTTAGAAAATAAGATTTAGGTTATGTGTTTTAAAAAGAATTATGTTTGATAAATAATAGCCAACATACCATTAATAATGTTCTAATAGGTATGCTATGTTAGCTCAAGAATAGTTAAAAGATATATGTTCAAACCATATCTGCAATATGTTCAATTGTGCAGATTGCTAAATAATGTTCATAATTAATTATTTTAATAATTGTAGTGTTAATTAACTACTACACCACACAATAAGTTATAAACCATGTTGTTTTCATATAATTGTAATTATGTAAAGTCAGAGAAGGAATTAAGTTTAAATTATTTGAGAAAGAAAGAAATATAAAATTCTGAAATCTAGGCCATTTGGTGAAATCACAGAACCAATATAAACTAGTATAATTTACTTATAAATCCTGTAAACTACCAAGATTTAGATAAGGTAACACAGTTAAACACTACTGGGAATGATCCTATGAATTAAAATGATAATAAGGAAATATACCTTAACATTTTGTAAATTTTCAAAATATATAAATCAATTAATTTTACAGAGCAATGTCAAATTTACAGATTAACACAAAAAACCAGTCAAAGGTGTAATTTATATGTATTTAAGGAAAGGAAGAGGAATATGACTAATTAAAATTTATTATAATAGTATTAATAATATTTAAAATGGAGGGAATTCGTATAAAGACGGAAATCCAATTTTGAGCCTATATTTCCAAAATGTGAACAAAATTTGTTAATTTCCACAAAATGTCTACAGATATGGACTATAATACATCAATTTAAAGGGAATGAGATGATTAAACCAATAATAAGGTTAATAATTCATAAAAGTAAGGAATAAAATAGATAAATTCTATATATAATGTAATATTTTATCATGTGTACAGGCAATCGAATATGTTAACAATACTTTTTCAAAGATTAACTGGGCCAGATTTATGACCAAGTTAATTAGTCTTTTGTTGAATATCAAGCTGGACAGTTGTGTAAAGAACGTTTCTTTAAATCGAGAAAAATGGTACTAGCGTTTAGCCATTGAAATAAGTGAACGAGAGTTAGACGGTTTAGACACTTTTTAAAGCTAAAGCTGTTAATACATTCACGACAATAGTGAAAACAAACACTTAACTCCATAATACGAGTGATAGAAACAAGTAAAACACTATATTTCAACTGATTTATTCTGCAATTCCTAACCAATAACTTGAGAACTTAACCGCAGAAGTTGAACACATAGAAAATAAACTAACTAACACCAGTTTACACAGAACACTTCACCAGAATACACCAAATAGATTAACAGACATATTACACCAGTGCGGGGACATTTTAAACCTTAATAAAGGGAATTTTATCGTGATTTTCTGACACGACGCATATGCTGTAACTTAGTCCAACTCGAGTAGCGGCCATCTTGAAAACGGAGTCTGCTAACCATATCGCAGTGACGTCAGTCTTCATTGGTTTGACAAAACATTTATATTTAAATATTATATACTGAAATTATTTAAATACTATTGAATAGTAATTATTGTATTTATTTTTAATTGTTAATGTTATACTTTCCCGTCACCCTTCTCTGACTATTAATTCTAATCGCTCAAAGAACCTGTCTTTTAATATAATATATCATAAAAATTGTTCTGTATGACACAATCGATAATTCCCGAGACAGAGTCGATAATTGCTCTCCATCGATAAAATATCGATTATTTATTTAAAATTGTCAATAAATCTTTATATTTCCATTATTTCGTATCTGTTATTTATTTCACAGGGTAATTTAAGGGTATTTATAAGGCTGAAGGACTTAAGTACGAAGAATATATTCTATCTGAACAAGATATTGGACCAGTCAGAAAAGTCACCAATCGATTATTACCTGGAGTTAATCTATTTAACTCCAGACTTGGTGCAAATCTTCAAGAAGTGCTCGACGGTCAATAAATACCTACCTGTTATTAAAATTTTACAGAACTTTCTTAAAACAGATGTATTTCTTATTTAGACACATTGATTAACATAACAAAATTATTTTATTATTTGAAAATTCTATTTTTATTGAATTTTCCATATACATTTTATTTTTATTCTTTTGTAACGACCGGCATACAGCGGTCTGGTGACCAAGTGGCTAGCCCAAACAGTGGGACTTGATAGCAGCCATACAGGGTCTTGTTACAAAGTGGCGTCTAACTTAGAGGGCTTAATAATCTAAGGTTGGCAGCGATTAATAAATAGAGACAGAGAAAGATGCAAAGACGAGCTACATCGAAAAAGAGGGCGGCAGAGGCCGAGAAAGAGGTTGACATGGGGGATAAGGAGGCAACAACCGTGGAGGATCCGGAAGTGTTACTAACCCAGATGGAATCGAAACAACCCACACCACCAGAGGAACATCCCGAAGTAACAACGCAAACAGGGGAAGCCAACGTCCCAGACAAGGAAGTAGAAAAATCTATGACCAGTGAAGGAAGCAAAATGGATAAGATGATGGAAATGTTCCTAAAAATGAGTCAACAAATGGAAGGAATGGAGAAGAAAATGGATTCCACTAGCAAGGACAATAAAGAAGATAACAAGAAGATGGAGGAGAATTTAAACAAGAAGATGGACGAAAGTAGTAAGGAAAGGAAGGAAGATAACCATTCATTAAATGAAAAACTAGAGGATCTGAAGGAAGATAACCATTCATTAAATGAAAAACTAGAGGATCTGAGGGAAGATAACCGATCCACAAAGGAAGAATTGGGCCGTAAGATAGAAAATACTAATAAGAGGATCGAAGAAACTAGTAGGAAGATGGAAAGGAAAATGGAAGAATATAATAAGAATTTAGAAGAAAAGATGGAAGAAACCAGTAAGAAAATAGAAAGCGCAATCAGCAACTGAGGGAGAAGTTGGAGGAAAATAATCAGAAAATGGAGGAGAAAATGGACGAGAATAATCAAAGTTTAAGAGAAGAATTAAGGGAAGTTAACCAAGAGAACATGAATAAATTAGACGAGAGGATTGAGTTAGCCAAAGAGGAGATAAATAAAAAGATAACTGAGACGAAGAAGTCCATTGTAAAGAAATTAGAACAGGAAGTCGTGGTTGTTAACCAGCAGATCCGAGAAGTAGACGAAAGATGTCGTCAAACAGAAAACGAAGTGCTGGAAGTCCGGGAAGTAATAACAAAGGATATTACTCAGGTCCAAGAACAACAGAAAACTAAATTGGAGGAGACCAAGAAGTTTGCCTTGGAGGAAGTAAATAAAGTGAGAACCCAAGTAACAGAAAGATGCGACGGCGTGGAAGCCGCTATGGTGAACATAACCGGACAGGTGCGTCAGAGCCAGGAGGAGATAGAGTAAATAAGAAACAGACCATCGGGATATCACAGTTTCCCCATGTCAGAGAACAGAGAATGGCTCAATTTCCGGCAATACAAACGGAAGCCTATGGAGTTCTTGGCACGAATAGAGGAGTACCTCGAGAAACACCGAGGGAACCGATGGGTCCAGAACAGAGAGATCCTTGACGAGTCGTTTCGGGAGGTGAATGACCATTGGTGGATGGCCAACCGGAGCGACATCGACAATTACGAACAATTCAAGAGCCTGTTCAAAGCCAAGTACTGGTCAGAGACCACGCAAAATCTCATAAGAGATAATATATGCCACGGCCGCTACAAACCACAAGTCGGTAGCTCAATGACAGCTTATTTCCTCGGCAAAGTGTGTATGGCCAAGCACTTAGAACCAGCCATACCGGAGGAATGCCTAATAAACAAGCTGTCTTACCATTATGATGAGGAGGTGATTCGTGCTAGGAGGGGCAGCCAGATAAAAACCATCCAGGCAATGACAGAACTCCTAGAGAATTATGAAAATGAAGATTACTACCGGCAGAGCCGTAGAAGAAGTGATGGGCCCGAACCAAGGACGTACCAGAACAATAATCAGGGTACGAACCACGTAAATACTGGGTACCAAGGAGGTCGGGCATACCCGCGAAATAACAATTCTAATAATGGAAATAATGTAAGTAATACTAATTACAATGATAATAATAATACGGGTCCCAACCAGCAAAACCCGAATCGACCCTCTAATGGTTATCAGGGTAACCGCAATCCCTACCCTAATAACGTAAATAGTCAGAGAAGCCCCAATTATGGTAATAGTCCTTACCCTAATAATGCTAATCGTGCGGGTCCCAATAATGGTAATTTTAATAATAATAGGTTCCCTCGCCCTAGAGTGAACTTCATACGAGCCACAGAAGGAAGACAGCGAGGATTCAACCACAATCGACGAAGCAGTTACCGAAGATACGAAGAAAGGCGGAGGAGCCTAGAACGGGACCAACCGAGGTACTATCCGGCGCGTAGGAGCAATAGTTTGGACAACACTGAACAGAGGTCGCACCATGAACGACCGGAAGACCGTAGGACAGATCGGCAAGTAACCACTCTGAGCATCCCGAATGAGGCATCGAATAATATGGCTCAAAGAAACAATGATGCCGAGCCTTTAAACGGGCACAGGCAGTAAGAAATCGCCAGAACCCATTACTGCTTCTGACTACTGGGTATGATAATGTTAATGAGTGCAATTTCGAGAATAATCACAATCGTATTACAATCATCGGGTGCAACTACCTGAAGGACATCAGACAGGAGTTATTGGAAGAGGATAACAGGAGTCCCACCAATAACTTCAATAATGAAATTATACATGTTGACGCCAAGGTAGAAGGCATCCCAGCCAAGTTAATGATCGATACTGGGTCAAACGTATCAATAATAAATACGACGGAACTGGAGAGGATACAGCAAGAGTGCGGGAGAACTTTACCAACATTGCCGTTGAATAATATTGTTTTGTTGGGAGCAACCGGCCGACAAAACGAAACTATACGTAGACAAGTTTCCGCCAGTGTGATGAGCTGTGGTATAGCGATTGACATGGAATTCTTGGTGGCGAGCGGTCTGCCATTTAATATACTGGTCGGGTGTGATGTGCTTAGGAGAAATTCCGCCATCATTGATCTAAGAACTGAAACATTGTTGCTGTTTTCTAACGGACATACTTGGACTTCGAACTTGGTGGGTAGTGACCAAGTCGTTCCCGATAGTATCCATCAGCAAATCCGAAAAATTAATTACATCCAACCAACATCCATAATTGAACAGAGAATAGACGAAACCTCCAATGAAGATTTATGGTCGCAAAAAATCCAGGAGATCAGGGATTTCCGGAGCGGTATAACTGGCGAAGGTTTAACAACAAACCAAGCGAACAAATTAATAGACATATACAATAAATATAAATCAGTCTTTTCTGATGAGCCCGGTAAAGTGAAGAATTTCCAGTGTACTCTACAATTCCGAGACACTGTAGACTTTAACCGGAAGTCTTACCCCATTGCGCAATCACGAAAGCAAGCAGTAAGAGCTGAAATAGAGCAAATGATTAACCGTGACATAATAGAGAGTAGCCATTCCCCTTACACAAGTCCTATCGTGGCTATTCCTAAGAAAAACGGACAAGTCCGTTTGTGTTTAGATGCGCGCGAAATAAATAAGATGATCATAAATGACAGGACTTCGCCCGGTGAGATTGAGGAGATCTTAAAACGATTCCACGGTACCAAATACTTCACTACCTGGGATACGGTGTGCGGATACTGGCAGGTGGAATTACATCCACAGAGTCGCCAGTATCTGGCCTTTATATTCGAAGGGCGGAACTACCAGTTTAAGAGGTTGCCCTTCGGACTGGTAAACTCAGTCGCAGTCTTTGTGCACTGCATGGATCAGATACTTGGCCAAGAAGCACTAAAATTCACCACCGTATACGTCGATGACTTGCTAGTGTCCTCAGAAACTTGGGAGGAACACTGCTACCGTGTGGAACACGTCTTACAGAAGCTAGCAGCAAACAATATTACTCTGAAGTTAGCAAAGTCTCATTTTATTGCTAAAGATATACAATTCTTGGGCTTCATATTAAAATGATAAGGGAATCTCACCGTCGGCTGAAAAAGTCGAAGCAATTCAGAACTTTCCTACACCAAAGAATCGAAGGCAGTTACAGTCGTTCCTGGGACTCTGTAATTATTACCGCAAGTTCCAGGAAAAGTACTCCGAACTGACTGCCAGATTTCAGCCGCAACTGTCATCTAAAAATAAATGGATCTGGGGTAATGAACAACAAAACATATTGACTCTTATAAAACAAAAATTCCTTAAACACATTATACTCCGCCATCCACATTTTAACAAGCCTTTCTTTCTTAATTGTGATGCCAGTGACATCAGCCTCGGCACTACTTTATATCAAGAGGATGAGGAGGGCGAGCATCTTGTAATCTGTTTTGCCAGCAGAGCTCTGAACCAGAGTGAGAAAAACTATCATGTGACAGAAAATGAGTTATTGAGTGTCGTATTCGCGTGCGGAAAGTTCCGTACATATATACTTGGTTATCCCGTTACCGTCCGGACAGACCATAAATCTATATCATTCCTTAAGAGATGTAAGTTGAGCCATGGAAGGTTAACGCGGTGGATACTATTGCTGCAAGAATACGACCTTAAGTGGGAGTATATCCCCGGAAGGAAGAATGTCGTCGCGGACGTATTGTCTAGAGTTGACATTGACAAGCAGACGTTCGAGGGGGAGAAGGAGAGTATTCTGAAAGTGTACCATATTATCAGCAGCAGCGCCGGTCTACAATCAGTTCTAGAACAACTAAGCACACACCAACAAGCTGACACGAAATTAATTACTATTATCTCAAGATTGGAAGCAGGAGATGAGACCATCTCCCAATATTACACTATACATAAGGGAATCCTGTTTTCGAAACCATCATTATATAAGAAGGAGTGGAAGGTAATAATTCCGACCCATATCGAGAAAGAGATAGTGATCAGTTATCATGTTCGATATGGGCATATGGGCGCTTTAAAGGTGGTAAAGGCCCTGGAAGAAAGCTGCTATATCAAGGACATCAATCGGAAGGTACGGAGGTATATTAGAAACTGTCGCATTTGCCAACTCGTAAAAACTAATAACGAGAAAAGAGAAGGGCAGATGATTCCAATAACATCGCAGTCTAAACTTGAGAAGGTATTCCTGGATATCTGCGGGCCATTTCCCCCAAGTGGAGGCCGCCACCGATACAAATATATCGTCATCATTATGGACCATTACACTAAGTTCGTTAAGCTATACCCAGCGAATCGGGCGACTACGAATAAAGTGCTTAATATCCTGATCGACCAATACTTCCCAACCGTCGGAAAACCGGTATCGATCATAACCGACCACGGAACGCAATTCAAGGGGAGGAGATGGCGGGATACACTGCTGTCCATGGGGGTTCATACATACAAGACATCCGTATACCACCCGAGCAGTAACCCGGCCGAAAGAATCTTGCGAGAGGTGGGGCGCCTATTAAGAACGTATTGCCATGATCAGCAGAGAAGGTGGCAAGAATACTTGGAGGCTACGGAAGAATTCCTCAACCTGGCCTACCATCCAGCCATAGGAATAACCCCATACTCCGCAATGTACGAGAGACAACCCCCTAGAGAGATTGAAGATATCTTGGAGTTCCCCAGAGAACATAAATATAGATTTGATAAAATTCAATTTTGTAATAAGGTGGCCGAAGATCAGGAGAAACGGTGGAATAAATACAATAAATGCATGGGTAAGGTTATTCATTATACCGTTGGAGAGAAGGTGTTGTTGAAGAATAGGGAATTACCCAGTTCCTTAGAGGGGATAACAAAAAAGTTATTGCTCCTGTATACTGGTCCCTATATCGTCTCAAAGGACTATAACAACAACACCTACGAAATCAAAGAAATAAGTTCAAATAAAGTCAAGGGTGTCTTTAACCAGGCATCCATGAAGAAATTTTATGATTAAAAACCTCTAAATTCTAAACATAATATAAGCCAATTACATACAATTTATTTGAGAAGAAACAATTTTGAAAGAAGATATGCATAAGAAGAAGTTAGAATAAACAGTCAAATTCTAAAACAATGGTAAGATCGCCTTACATAAAAAAATATTTGAAGGCAATTTTATGGCAAGAATATAAGAAGAAGATAGAATGTAAAATCCCCAAAATACATGTAAGTCAACCTTACATCAAGATTATTTAAAGGAAAACCATTTAGAAGATATGCATAAGAATAAGATAGAATTTAAAATCCTCTAAATTCTAATAACAATGTAAGACAATTACATACAATTTATTTGAGAAGAAACTTTTAGAAGAAGATATATAAAACCGAATTTTGAAATAATCAGCCAAATTCTAAATAAAGTAATACCACATTACAAACAAAAAATTTGAAAAACTTTATGGCAAGAATGTAACAAGAAGAATTTAAAAACCTCTAAATTCTAAACATAATGTAAGCCAATTACATACAATTTATTTGAGAAGAAACAATTTTGAAAGAAGATATGCATAAGAAGAAGTTAGAATAAACCAGCCAAATTCTAAAAAGAAATATAAGCACATATTACCTACAATTATTAGAAAATATTATGGCAATGATAGAAGAAGAAGAATTTTGAATGAAAAAATCCCCAAAATTCCAAAATACATGTAAGCCAATCTTACATAAATAATTATTTGAAGAAAAACTTTATGGCTATAATATAATAACAAAGAAGGAGAGAATTTAGAAATAAAACCATCTAAAGTCAAAAACAAGTAAGGACAGCTTACTAAATATTTATTTGAAGAGAAACATTTTGACAATAATACCAAGAGAATTTAGAAAAATAAAACCAACCTAAACACATGTAAGCCCACCTTACATACAAATTATTTGAG
The DNA here is from genome assembly GCA_034769895.1 of Magicicada septendecula. Taxonomy (NCBI): domain Eukaryota; kingdom Metazoa; phylum Arthropoda; class Insecta; order Hemiptera; family Cicadidae; genus Magicicada; species Magicicada septendecula. The sequence goes on along the minus strand of CM068369.1, from coordinate 305,971,685 downwards.
AAACTTTATGGAATAATATAAGACGAGTGAATTTTGAATTATGTATAAATCAAGTTTCCCAAACCAAGTATAAGTACAACTTACCAACCAATTATAAATAAAACACTATGATGAGATAAACTGAAGAGATTTCATACCATATTTATGGTAAGCATAGAAGATAATTACCATGGTAACAAAGGATCATAATGGGATGAAGAAAGGAAACAGATTTAGAATTAAAACAAATAATTCTGGACAATATAATCATGTCTAAGTTCAATATGAAGAGTAAAAACCTTTCTATAAAATGATGTTAAAGGAAATAAAAAAGAAAAAATTCTTTAATACGATTTGAGTGATTGAATAATAAAGTACAAAAACTTCTTTGAAATTATGAGAGAATGAAACTTTGAAGTGGTATGAGGAGAAATTATGACCTCATTATGAAATTAATAAAAAACCGTCATTCGAAGGTATAATAACAATGACAGGAATAATGTGAAAATAATGTCAAAGATTTATGTAATTAAACGAATTAATATAAAATGATTAATGAATTAAATATCAATTATGATAATGATAGTTATACAAATTCTAGAAAATAGAACAAGTGGAATTTTAAGAAAAAAGAAACAGTCTAAAAAATGTCATAAAGATATGCTACTATAAATAATGCAGATTATAATAAAAAAAAAAAACCAGAAGGTAATAAAGAAATTATAACCAAAAGATTTATATGATAAGAAAAGTTGAAAAATGTAATAATAGAAGAGCTTCCTACCATAATATCAAATGAAAGAAACATCCAGATAATGAGTCAGATGAACAACTGAGATAGGAATATTAAAATCTCTGAGAAGTATAATAAGTAATAAGTGAAGTATCCCAAAGATATTTTTTAAATAGTAACAAATGTGTACTATTCTGAATAATTATTTTAATCTCTCTGAAGATAATTCCAGCAGGATTAATATGTTTTTTGAGCAGAGATGATTTGCCTCTGTACTCAAATATGTGTGAAGTATTGGACAGCACAGGAAAGTAGCGTACAGTGCCTCTCTGAACTGAACCAGCTCACAAAGTAGGGAACGATAGGGAGGAAATATCCCAAGGAGAAAATACTAAGAAGAAATATAAAAATGAAATAATAAATATGAAACTCAGAAGACTATTACTATCAAGGAAGATCAAGTGAGAATGATATAAACTCAAATATAAATAAGAAAATTTTAAAATGGAAGGAAGTCCAGAATAATAACAAACATTGAATAATTATCATAAGCAATTGTTTCAGACAAAGCAAGTATAGTCTGAAAAAATTACTTCTAGAGAAGGGCATTCCGTAGCGTGACAGAAAATCCACTACATTTTAAGTCATATGAAATCATAAAGTTTAATTACACCAACAAATGTTATAATAATATTGAATGACATTTAAATAAATCAGAGGAATGAACCACAATAAAATAAAAATCCTCACTACATTATATATAAAAACCACTGTTTTAAAAACCAAAGAAATTATCGAAGCAACTCATAGTATCATATCAGTAAGTTACCCAGGAAGTTCAGAGCAGTAAACCAGTTATATAAGACCATATCAAGAAAAAAGAGACTCAATTAAAGAGTGGTGAATACCAAAATACCCCAAAAACAAGAAGAGGGAAGAATAAAGTTTGTGAACAGGAAGAAAACAATACCCTGAAACCTGTATAGAAGAATAAAGTCAGTATCAGTGAATAAATTAAATACTCCAAACTAAACCTCAGTCGAGATAACACCAAGTACCTTGGTTTATCCAAGAATGAGGAAGGAAGAACAGAAGAGTGAAGGCTACACGCGGGACAAGAATGAAGACTAGAAGAGGGACAAGAATGAAGACCAGAAGGAAGATACGAAGAAGGACAAGAAAGAAGACAGGAGGAGAGGAAGAAATAGTATGAAAGAAACACCGTAGTAAAACCTATTATTATATAAACTACTATCAACCCCAAACCCACAAAAACTATGCAAAAGAAAGTATAACATACCCAAAATCCTATAAAAATGTAATTATTGAGAAAACTAAAGTGCTGTATAGCGTTATAAGAAGTGATCCGACTAAAGCTATTGTGTAATAAAGAAAATAAACTAGTCTTAGCAGTCCATGATTACTAAAGGTCTGGTCTGAGATAATAAGACTCAAAATATCAGAACCAACAGTGAAAGTGAATTTGTGTAAGTGTTTTTTAAAAAAATGCAATAAACTTAAAGTTGGTGATACTATAACTTAGTAGTATGCTATATCACAACTTTGATATCTAATAATAAACAGCATAATAAAATAATAAAATGGAAGATTTCCAGTATTTTATTATTTTAAGGTAAATCTTTATTTACAAGACATTTGTAAAAAATGATAATAAAGAGAGTATGGGAGTTAATGTTTACTGATGTAGGGGATCACAATAATAATGGTTTAAACCAGAAAGGACTGGTATTAACATAGTATTAATAAGTGTAAAATGTTTAAATAGACTGTTATTTCACAGTCCTAAAATCAATGTGTTAATAAATGTATTTGTAAGGTTTTTAGAAAATAAGATTTATGTTATGTGTTTTAAAAAGAATTATGTTTGATAAATAATAGCCAACATACCATTAATAATGTTCTAATAGGTATGCTATGTTAGCTCAAGAATAGTTAAAAGATATATGTTCAAACCATATCTGCAATATGTTCAATTGTGCAGATTGCTAAATAATGTTCATAATTAATTATTTTAATAATTGTAGTGTTAATTAACTACTACACCACACAATAAGTTATAAACCATGTTGTTTTCATATAATTGTAATTATGTAAAGTCAGAGAAGGAATTAAGTTTAAATTATTTGAGAAAGAAAGAAATATAAAATTCTGAAATCTAGGCCATTTGGTGAAATCACAGAACCAATATAAACTAGTATAATTTACTTATAAATCCTGTAAACTACCAAGATTTAGATAAGGTAACACAGTTAAACACTACTGGGAATGATCCTATGAATTAAAATGATAATAAGGAAATATACCTTAACATTTTGTAAATTTTCAAAATATATAAATCAATTAATTTTACAGAGCAATGTCAAATTTACAGATTAACACAAAAAACCAGTCAAAGGTGTAATTTATATGTATTTAAGGAAAGGAAGAGGAATATGACTAATTAAAATTTATTATAATAGTATTAATAATATTTAAAATGGAGGGAATTCGTATAAAGACGGAAATCCAATTTTGAGCCTATATTTCCAAAATGTGAACAAAATTTGTTAATTTCCACAAAATGTCTACAGATATGGACTATAATACATCAATTTAAAGGGAATGAGATGATTAAACCAATAATAAGGTTAATAATTCATAAAAGTAAGGAATAAAATAGATAAATTCTATATATAATGTAATATTTTACCATGTGTACAGGCAATCGAATATGTTAACAATACTTTTTCAAAGATTAACTGGGCCAGATTTATGACCAAGTTAATTAGTCTTTTGTTGAATATCAAGCTGGACAGTTGTGTAAAGAACGTTTCTTTAAATCGAGAAAAATGGTACTAGCGTTTAGCCATTGAAATAAGTGAACGAGAGTTAGACGGTTTAGACACTTTTTAAAGCTAAAGCTGTTAATACATTCACGACAATAGTGAAAACAAACACTTAACTCCATAATACGAGTGATAGAAACAAGTAAAACACTATATTTCAACTGATTTATTCTGCAATTCCTAACCAATAACTTGAGAACTTAACCGCAGAAGTTGAACACATAGAAAATAAACTAACTAACACCAGTTTACACAGAACACTTCACCAGAATACACCAAATAGATTAACAGACATATTACACCAGTGCGGGGACATTTTAAACCTTAATAAAGGGAATTTTATCGTGATTTTCTGACACGACGCATATGCTGTAACTTAGTCCAACTCGAGTAGCGGCCATCTTGAAAACGGAGTCTGCTAACCATATCGCAGTGACGTCAGTCTTCATTGGTTTGACAAAACATTTATATTTAAATATTATATACTGAAATTATTTAAATACTATTGAATAGTAATTATTGTATTTATTTTTAATTGTTAATGTTATACTTTCCCGTCACCCTTCTCTGACTATTAATTCTAATCGCTCAAAGAACCTGTCTTTTAATATAATATATCATAAAAATTGTTCTGTATGACACAATCGATAATTCCCGAGACAGAGTCGATAATTGCTCTCCATCGATAAAATATCGATTATTTATTTGAAATTGTCAATAAATCTTTATATTTCCATTATTTCGTATCTGTTATTTATTTCACAGGGTAATTTAAGGGTATTTATAAGGCTGAAGGACTTAAGTACGAAGAATATATTCTATCTGAACAAGATATTGGACCAATTAGAAAAGTCACCAATCGATTATTACCTGGAGTTAATCTATTTAACTCCAGACTTGGTGCAAATCTTCAAGAAGTGCTCGACGGTCAATAAATACCTATCTGTTATTAAAATTTTACAGAACTTTCTTAAAACAGATGTATTTCTCATTTAGACACATTGATTAACATAACAAAATTATTTTATTATTTGAAACTTCTATTTTTATTGAATTTTTCATATACATTTTATTCTTTTGTAACGACCGGCATACAGGGTCTTCTTACAATATATATACCAACATCCATTTTTATATATATATATTGATTACCTCAAGATGTTATATTTTTCCTATTCGGAACATGTTTCGTGGGCTCCCGTGCTCTCATCTCATCAGACGCTAGATCGCGAAGGCATAAGTTGAGAGCACGGGAGCCCTCGAAACATGTTCCGAATAGGAAAAATGAGGTAATATAAACACAAATTTTAAAATTACTTTATGTATATACAGTATATGTAATATTGTGACATTATTCAATACAGTTTCTTCTGCAAGTAGTGTATTGGGTTTTTGTCGTTTCAGCACCTAACAAGTCAGAAACGCAATATACCTCTTGCAGAAGAAATTATATTGAATAATATCACAATTATTAATTGGCGCAATTATTAATATTATTGCATTATATAATTGATGCAAGATACTTTGAGTTACGTGTATATAACGTAGAAATGGTATTGATCTGTAATAAAATGTTTATTTTCTAAGAGATTACAGGTAATAAAGAAATATATACAAGTAACTTTGCCCATTGAATGACGCACACTAGAATGCAAATAAACATTGTTTATTGCGTTAGCAGAAAAGCGCAGTAAACAAAGACTCTCTAATAGCTTTTAAGAAATAAATACCAATAACTTTTCCCATTGTATGCCGCACAATAGAATGCAAATGAACATCGTTTTTGGGTTAGCAGAAAAGCACAGTAAACGAAGGATCTTTAATAGCTTCTATAAAAATTGATTCTTCACCACCGTATTATTGCAAATTTTTTTAAGTGTTTCAATGAAAAATGAAATAAGCGTACGTTATTAATGAAAACGTAATACATCAACCGGCTGTTTAGGACGTTTTATAAAAAGTACTGTGATGTTAATGTTATCCTACAGCTTTGTGGAGATTATCAGCATAAATAAAACAAATGCTTTATGGCACACAACTAATAACAACTCAAACTCTAATTGGACGCTACAAATATACTATAAATTATTAGTAGTTATTAAATTGTTAATTTATATTGTACCTTACACGCTTGTAAGGTGTGTTACCCCTTTTCATGTTACGCTTTCATTTGGCTTGAATATTGCAAAAGCACATTTAAAGAGTATATTTATAGTAAATTTAGAGTAGTACCTATTACTTTCTCAGTTTGACAATTAATTTGAATTTAGTTCTATATAAAACTGATATTTTACAAAATTATTTAATTTCACCTCAATACGTGTATTGCAGTAACGCTAAAACACCAAAACTATAGTCCACTTATATTGTAGCTTTCTGGAAGATCTGAACTTGTATCTATACAGTTATGTACTCTTTCCGATTGACGATACATTAAAGACACCCTTTAGATCTTGAAAATAAATGAAAGCGTTCCCACGAAAACACTGCACTTGCCATGAATTTGAAGGTGCACTTGGTATTACTGAATTATGTTAAAATATGTTTTACTCAGAATCTTTTATTTTTTGCGTTTTATATTGGATGCCATGATTATTAGTGAAATTAATATATTGTATATTGATTTGATATAGATCACACACAATTATACTATGGAAAACAATTATGCAATGCTGTTAAAACTTATCAGGATGTTAGGCCATTGATTAAAATATCCGTAATCACTACTAGACATTTCGACCGTACCCATAACCGATATCTTCACTGGAGCGGAAACAGAGAATTAAAATTGCCGCGTGGGTTTTAGAACAACGACACTTTCAGGGACGTCTTCTTCTTCTTCTTCTTCTTCTTCTTCTTCTTCTTCTTCTTCTTCTTCTTCTTCTTCTTCTTCTTCTTCTTCTTCTTCTTCTTCTTCTTCTTCTTCTCCTCCTCACGGTGTAGGCAATTTACGTGTTCGGTCTTCACAGGTTATCTTCCCATCTAAATCTCAGTCCTACTACTCCTACCAAAGGATCGAAACTCAACCTTAGGTAGCCGTCCATACTCCATTCTATTCAAGCATATAAATGTATACACTTTTCAGGAATAAAACTGCACTCACTGATGGTTCGTCAATTTTGAACCAATCGTATCGCTTTCGTTCCTGACTGGCACGAGTATTTTGTAATACATCACTCCTAATCAGTCGTAAATTTTGTTATAAAGACAACAACAAAGGGCTTATACAAAACACTCACGATCAACTGGATCCTAATCGAACACCGACGGCCGGTAGCTAATAATTTACGACATTATGGTCTCCGCGCCGGGAGATCTGTAAGAACATAGGAACGCGGCATACAAACCGGCGACGAGCAAGCCCTTCGTTCCGCACAATCCCCACATCCTTTGGGCTTACATGCAGTGGTGTTGTGAACACATGGTGTCGTGTATTGTTCATCCCGCTTTGGAAGAAACGTTTGGTTTTCTGACTGCCTCTTCAACTAATTAATCCAGTGTATATTTTATATACACTCCTCTGACTGCTTCGTTGCCTAGTGCATTAGCTGCCCTTCTCTTCGACTGAAAGAATAAATATTTCCTTCAGGCATCCTCCTGTGATCAGAGTTTCAGCTAAAAATAGGACGAAACACACAACGGCAAACGAGGACCTCAACAGGACCTGCAACTGAATCGGATCTTATTAGGGCTACCACCGGACTTACCCTTAAAAGGAGAAGTTGACTGCTAACATCTGCCAAGAACGATCCAGCCAACAAGAGGACTACGAGGCTACGAGCAGGGCTTTTCTTGTGCTCAGAGCTTCTGTTCTCTATCTTGCTACTGCTTAGGCTACGTTAGATAGCACTGTTTCGGACTTCCTATCTCTGCCCGGCGGATCAGCTGCCCGTTGGCGCATGGGCAGCCCAACATGCCCAGCATATCGCACAACGCTTTCTCTTCTATTGGAGACGGACTTCCTGCTAGATCCACAAACGGTCCCTCTACCCAGTGATGGGACTGATGCCTTAGTGCCGATTGGGGTGTGAGGTCACCCGGTCAAGGAACTGAGACGGTACCGGTTCTCCTCATCCTCCCTCTTCCTCGGCCTCGGCCATGAAAATTGCCGCCGCCAATTAGCAGGGCCGGCACCGACTGTAGCGCCCAAACGCCTCCTTCCGCTGGTACTATTCCACCGATCTTTGCTTACGGCGTGGGAAATGTCACCAATTTTTATCGTCACCTAATCATCGAGATTATTTTCCTGGAAATCCCCGTCTATCGGGAAATATTCTAGCCTTCCTTATGAGAACAAACCAGGACTACTCTACCATCTCTCCCAGGACGTTAAGCCCCTGTCCTTTGTGCTCAGGGAATTAAACAGGAAGTACTCATTGAGCTACGCAACCTGACGTACACTCAATTTTCCGATTGTACACTCCTGACGATTCCACTTTTACTTGTCTGCCACCTGGCAGAGAAGGGCGAGGCAAGAGGAATATGCTCCTAGGGTTTCGTATAATTGTAGTACGCTGCTTCAGTGCCACAAGGCCCATACATTTCGGCCATCACACTGACGTCTAAAACAAAACCCCAGTTTTCGGGGTGACTAAGCTTGATCACCTCACAAAGGCTTCCAAGCTCTGTATCAACTGGGGCAGCAGTCACACCGCCAACCATCGGCATCACCCGGTCTATAAACAAGAGCCCTAGCAACAAAAACCATAAGGGCCTCTGTCTCTATCGAGGCAACTTAGAACTGGTTCAAAACCTCCAACAGAACAACCTTGTCCCGTGCCTCTTGCTACAGCTGCCGTGACTGCCAACTCAAATTCTGAAATTAAGACAAAACCCCAGCGGGCGAAACAGTCACCTGTGATCCAGGCAACACCACCTTACGTTCCAACTCTAGCCCCCTCTCGCAAAAGCAAAAAATCGCCGTATTCTGAAAACATATCCCAAACAGCCACTGCTGCCATCTCGGTTGTAGAGCCTGCGAATCCAACACTCACCAGTTTCTTGTAAAACGCTATCGGTGCACCAAATGTAGCTTTGCCACCAACGCGATACCCTCAGCACACATACAAATGTAAACAAATTCCTTAGAGCTCCCTCCCCAGCTCCTGCAAACTAATCCAAAAAGAAGAGTCTGACGCTACCGCTTCTGTCCCGGGTTCTAGTGCCTCCGCCAAAAGCTAAATCCTACGGCTAAGACCTACGGGATAAATTTACGGCTTCTACCAAGCCCTCGTTTACTAAGATTCCGCGCTCTTACGCGCAGACAGTCTCCGGGCATTCTGCCTCGAACTCCATCTGTGACAACGCAAACGTCTTCCACGACTTGCTTGTGGCGTATAACCTCCGCAATATCTCCGAAACCATCAGGCCCATCAGATTCCCCGTGGAGACTGCCAATTATCTGAAGATTCATACCCTCGGTGGAAGCAGCAATTTCCGTACGCTTTTATGAGTTGGATCCTTAAACGTGATCTCTCGATCCTTGCCTGGAACGCCAATGGTTTGGCTGAAATGGTCCAGAAACTCCAAGAATTAGTCCCCCAGCTCAAATCCGACGTACTAGCTATAAATGAGACCGACCTAACCTCGGTGAGGCGGGTTTGATTGGCCAAATCGGGATTACCGGATGGTCTCCACAGGGGGCGGTAGACCGTAGCGGTTAAACCCTGAGTTGTTCATCACCTTACCGATCTACAGTACAGAGAATACTCAGAAGCAACTGCTGTGAAGATTTATGGTATTCCCGGTGGTGTTCTCGTGGCGGTGGCTTGTAAAACGCCTAACAGAGAACTTATGCACCCTGAGTTGGCGGCCGTCTTCGATGCACACAGAAGGGCCATAATGGCAGGCGACCTAAGCTGTAAGCATCTCGATTGGAACAGTCGCTTGACTGATCCGATCGGAGAAGCGCTATCGCAGGTTTGTCTATGCCCGCCGGGCGTAGTAGCGGGCGCGTGATTGTGTCTGCCCAAACAACGTTCTACTTTTTACGACTCAACGCGTCTCCCGATGGTTTGGATATAGCGGTGACTCAGGTCACTGACTGTTAGGTCCATGTGTCCTCGCTAAATTAACTGTAGTCTGATCACCCCTTGGTCTTGGTTCAAGTTGCTATCCAGCAAATCACACGAAGTGATGTTAGGCAGGTGGTAGATTGGCCTGACGCTCAGTAGTTGATTGCCAGAGGTTGGATCACTCGAATCCGTCCGCCGACAAGTCGACGAGGCAGTCGCTACGTCTGGCAAAGGTGCCATATCTGCGATTGACACGTCTTCTAGAGTGCAGCTGGCTTTATGCCCCACTACTAGCGGAAGTTTCACTACACGTTTTATTAAACAGACGGCGTCAACGGGTAGCTCATATACTAAACACGACAGATTTCTTATAAATATTTTAGGAGACGTAGTGGTGGGAAACAATTAAGAACAATTCATTTACTACATAAGAAGGTCTCCAATTCTGTAACATTGCCTCCTACACATGTACATAAACTCTACAGACTTTTTAGAATTTTAAATACTTACGTAATTTTACACTGAATATAACACAATGAAATACCATTATGTCGGATGAGTTTAGTATTTGGACATGCGTTGTTTATATTTTGTTTACAAGTTGTTAGATTCTCAGTTTCTGTTGAATAACTGATGACTTCTAAGATAACGATGCAAGAAAAAACAAACAGTAAATGGAACTGTGGATTTGTAGTGCAGAACATTATAGAGGACGTTTGTGCGACTAATGTAAATATGTCTACTAGTAGTCTTCATACTTTATAAGCGACCTTAATTGGTGACGTAAAACAAAAAGAGATCTTAAGATTAGTGATACCATGAATTATATTTAAGGCAGTTACACTTAAAACACACAGGCGCCCGCGCACACACACACACTCACACGTAATCACTTACTCACTCCGAGGGCATAGGGTTGCTTAGGGTTCTCCGATTGCATTGTTCGTAAGATTCCAGTGTTTGCCCATTTAAAGTGAGATTAAAGTCTCACAAACTGCCAAAGTTGTAGCGTACTAAATTGTTAAGTTAAACATTCATTTTGGTAGAAAACTTTTAGAGTAGGCGAGTGATAAGGGGGGTGAGAGTGAGAGAGGGAAACACACATGCACACACACACAGCCAGACAAACAGCGGACAGAGACCGCATTACGAACAGCAACTGTCAGTAATGTCACACCAGCAACAAAATTTAACATCAACACTTTGACAATGGTTTCGCTGAATGGAAGTTCTCGCTTACTCAAACTCTGCCTCGAAAAGTATTTAATTCTTTATAAAAGGACGGGAATGTTTAAAAACATAACAAGAATACTTTTAGTTTCCTCCGCAAACATTTTTGCAATAACAAATACAGGCAAGAGACTGAAACATATCTTTGTTTTCAGCATAGGACACACTTAGAAAGTGATTGCAATGTTTGTTCTTTATTCTTTCAAACATTACCATTATTGTGAATAATTTAATTTTCGTCGGGAAAATGAATGTCCCTTCTTAATAGTTAGCCAATAAGTGCATTTTAAAAACGTTTCATTTTTTAAAATCGTTTTATAATTAAAATTGTTGTATAATAAAATCTAGACATACTCAGCAGTTATCTGACTTTGCAAGAATATTTGAACGTGGTATGATTCGGTTTACACCCAAATTTAATGTTAAAAGGCCAAACGGTTTGAGGTTTAAATTATTAGTAGTTGGAAAACAAACATAATTTAGGATCTGTTAGTTTTGTGTAGTTAAAATGCGACATACACATTCAGAATATACTTAGACTTTTTCTAAACCATAAAGTTTAAAATACTATGATTGCTTTTTATAGTCTATATTTGTATTTGCTTTAACTTCATATTTGTTGAGTTAAATTGAGTTAGAATGAGTTAAAATCACAACTAAAAGATTTTTTATTTTTTGAAAATTATATATAACCAGTCTTACACCAATGTCGTCAACAGTTTACTAGGCTTTACATAAAACGGTGTAAAAGAATGTACATTACATTAAATTTTTGAAAACAAAAGACACAGAAAAGTAAAAGAAGGGGTGAGTGTGCTAATAAAAGGAAACTATATATTTTACTTTACAATGAGAGCTGAAAAATCTTATACATAGCGGTCAATATAGGAGGAATGCAATATAAATTCTGAGATTAAGGTTAAACAAACCTCGTCCTCTGTAAGATATAACTTTCAAAATAGTGTACATTTAAAAGTAAAAAAAGGTAATAATTATTCAACGTCAGCGGCCAGAACAGTTACATCTGTAAAGATAACTAATAAAGGGTATATAAAACAACAATTAATACAAACTTATAATACAAAACAAGACGTGCTTCAACTATGAGTTTCAATATGAGACTCATGAAATGAAAATTTCAACTCACTAAAAATTACAAAAATTTCATTACTAAAAATTAATTCCAGTGATGGATCATCAAACGCTATGTCGTGTCGTGAATAAACGTTTTGGAAGAGACGGTACAAGAATATGGCAAAAAACTTTAGTTATGTAATAAATAATTGCTTATCTAATCCGTCGAGTGACTTACTTGTAATTCCGCTTGACGCGTTTCAGGGCATATGCCCCATCCTCAGAATAATTCCTCTTCACAGAACGTCAGACATTAAGATTAAAATGTAATAAATTAAAATTAAAATCCATGGTTAAAATATTAACTCGTCAAAATATTAAAATATACTAAATGCACAGAGGAGCACGCACTATCACAACATGAGTTCACTTCGCGTTATAGTCGGTGTACACCGCCGCGATGTTACTCGCGCACTCCTTATGCGCGATGTCCCGCGGAGTGCGCGAGTAACATCGCGGCGGTGTACACCGACTATAACGCGAAGTGAACTCATGTTGTGATAGTGCGTGCTCCTCTGTGCATTTAGTATATTTTAATATTTTGACGAGTTAATATTTTAACCATGGATTTTAATTTTAATTTATTACATTTTAATCTTAATGTCTGACGTTCTGTGAAGAGGAATTATTCTGAGGATGGGGCATATGCCCTGAAACGCGTCAAGCGGAATTACAAGTAAGTCACTCGACGGATTAGATAAGCAATTATTTATTTAATACAGTGACTTGGATACTTTAAAAATGAATATTTAGTTATGTAGTTTTCGCTTTGGCACGTAGGAAAACTTAACTATAAAACTATCTTTAATTTTACGTATTTCGTCTGTGCAAGTTACATTACTCTCCATTTCTCGTAGTTTTTATTATAAATGAACGATATAGATGTGACCCGAATTCTTCGATTTCTAGAAGATATGCTGTAAACTTGTGTATGAAGTTTAAGACTGTGAAGTGATATATTTCCTAATTAGCCTATAATGAGATAAACAGGAAATGTGGGATTCCCAGGAAATATGGTTTTCATAGTAAACTAGCACTAGGTAGAAATAAGACTAGGTTGAGTTTATACTTACAAGAAAAATTCATGCACATTACGGAGAAATAATTTCAACTGATTTTGGGATTTGAACTTTCATATGCGGTTGTTTTGCCGTCATGTTGTAACTCAAATTGTGTAAATGGAGGCCTTTTTGTAAGCAGTCTTTTAAACCTTTATTAAGCATGCTAACAACGACAAAACAATACCCTTAAAAATAAATAAACAAAGTAATTTAATGCTAATTATATGCATTGCAAATAATAATTTTAATAAAATATATTCTATTCTATTCTTGAATACAAAAATTATTATTGTTTTACATTGGTACATTATGTTCGATGTTTCCTTTTATAGACGTGTATTTTTTGATCGCTGCTTCTTTATTGCGTGTACATAATTCATATACGTGTTCTTCCCTGTGTTATGTCCAAAGGAGTGTACATTTACGCACAAATAAATTTTTGTTTCAGTCAAAACTTAAAATTGTGTTAAATCTTATAAATTAAAAGTTTTTTGTAATAGAAAACATAAAAACTAAATATTAATTTACACTTTACTACTATCTTTGTAATTTATTTTCTAAAAGGGCAGTCGTCTATCTTTAACCCGAGTAAGAGGCAATGAAGTACACTACAAAATAAATCTAGAGTGGAGAAGTAGCTGAGTTGGCGCACTCACTCACGCACTCAGCCCCCTTCCCAAGTGCTGGCTCTTATCCAGACACTTCGTCAGGCAAAATAAGATTGCTTTGCTATGGCCAATGAAGTATATTATCTGGTTTATTACTTATTCTGTAACTAATGGAAAGGAATTAACTTAGAAACTAAAACAAGTTCAAAGGAAAAATTTGTAGATTTTTGAGAACGTGATTTTAAAGGATTCTACAATATTCTCCAAACATTTTAAGAGAGTGTGTATTGAGGAGCTGTCACCAAAAACAAATAATCATTTAGTCTGCCATTTTACTTGGCTGAATCTATGTTTCTATAGACATCTAGATTTTGGAGTGTTGTCTTTGGCAATATATAAATAATATCTGTAATAAAAGTGTTATGGTGATGAATACACTAAAATAAGCAATAAAAAGAATAGAAAGAAAATAACGTTCTCTGTTTATATGAAAGATATATCGCCGCTTACTGACATCTATTTGCGTTAAAATGCACGTTAATCACAATTATGGTACCGGTATTGGTAAGGAAATCCAAGACCCGAGGCTGTCGGCAGGAAGACCAGGTAGTTGGAGTTAAGTTGAGGAAATCCATAGAGACATGTAGCTCCAAGAGCAAAATGTTGGTTTGATTCTAAACTGAACATTTACATAGAACTGGGTTTTCGTCGATGTAAGAATATGCAACATAGAAGCCTAAATATAGAGAATTTCTTTTCAAGTATACACAATGGTTTGCACGTATGGCTGTGTCATATGCATCGGAAGGAGACACAACAGTTTGAATAGCATGTACAATAATCATGCTTACAATTCTGAATCTCAATACAGTGCAATAACAGGCCCAGTTGGGTGTGACGGCATTGTTCCCAGTAACTAATTACCAATTGGGAATTTGCTAGTGACACTCCTCACATAATTTTACATTCATATATACGCTTACATGGGTTTCTACTCATACGAGCTGCACATAAAACACCGACACTAAAAGTATAGGAAACCTGTAATCGTCACCCAGCCTTTTGTATACACTGCTGAGCAGTCTTATTCTGTTCCTATACATGTTGATTGTGTGCTGCTTACAACCAGCTGGTAGTATTTTCTTTAGTATTACCTTGCTATTCAATATGTGTCTTACCCTTGTTATTCTTGGTCTATATTCCGTTAGGTTTTAAATGTAATTTTACATACATCTTTCTGTCCAAATATATATAAAACTTTGTATAATAAAGAGTCCAATTCTTAAACCTTCCTGTTACCATCAATTAGAACACATCATTCTTCATAATTAACCTGTTTTTATTTCATGTGCTATCAAAACGCTAAATTGGTTCTAACAAACATCTTAATTAATTGGTAAAAACATCAATTCCTCCTGTACAAGTCTCATTTTCGTGTATTAGACATGTACTGTAAATCTTTCGTCATTATATCTGTCGTCAGGTATCCGTATTTTGCAGTATTGATTGGTTCAACAAGGAAAGCTGTGAACCATCTTACAAAACATACACATTATTTAAAATAAATATTTGTTATGCATTAGTTACTTGTGCAATTTTTATAAACTAAACAAAATACTACATTTGAGAAAATTTTGTAAAGCAACACAAAGTAACGAAGGTTTTGAAACAATTATAGCTAATCAAGTAAAGACTTTACATTTCACTGCAGAGTCGGATGTTTTATTCTTTAATTAGGAGTTCTTTGCCGGTCTATCTAAGTATTTCAACAATTTGTAATTCATTTTGCATCTTAGAAAAAAAAAACGCGACAGTTTTATAATCATAATTCTTATGATTATATTATAATCATAATATAACTTATTTCAGAGATTACTATATTAGTAGAGGCTAATTACTAGTGTATATTTTTAAGTCTTTTATTACGTTAGATAATATTTTCAACATCAACACTGGTGTCTATCCAGCTGACCAAACACCTTTCCCGGTAATTTCCTCGTTAGTAATTTTTGTATAGCATGTTGTACTTGTCCAGATCGTAGCTACCTGTTTACCGCAGTGTCCCACTACGCTTGAGTTTTTGTCTAATAACTAAATCTCTATTTAAACTTCTTAATTCTTGTGATGACATTATCTATTTAGAATAATAATTAGTTTAGTTGGTTGGAGGTTATTCTTGAATATCCTTGACTATTAGTCCCATGAACAGTATATTCTTGAATTAAGGACAATATTGATTTTGTTTCTCTCTGTAAGCTTTAGCAGTAGTTAGCCTATATAACTTTTGTATTACGTCCTTCAACCGCAAATAGTTGCAGGAAGAAAACAACAGTTAAAATTTTTTTTAATCTAACGGCAGTGTTTTATGTTTATAATATTTCTTACCTCGCCAAATATCCTGATCTTATATATAAACCTGTCATGATATAATTAGGTGAACGTAATTAAGACGCTCATTAGTCCTACTAATTCATTGAGGCAAAACGTAATTAACAGTAACACTCTAAGTGCATATGGGGCACTGACAGGTTTCTGTATTTTAATACTTCTACCTTTAATGATTTGGAACTCTATAAGATACGTATATTAGATAGTACTGAAAAATTTCTAATGTATATTTTGTAATGTACATCATTGATTTAAAATTGCGGTACGTAACTTCTACTGAACATGAACAGCCACTTATTTACTAACATAGTTCTCTTACTTGAATATTTTTAATCTCAGTCAAGCAACACTGAATCTTTCTTGCCTCACAGATTCGTCATCGTTGTTAGCAAACACCCGAGATGAGAATAGAATTGTTACGCCAACGCTTTGGTAAGGAATTTTGTTGTTGTCTCAGGTTATTTTATCCAGACAGGCTGCTGCTGTATTTGTAAAGTACATTGCCCTGTCGACATTCCACATGCTCTTGTGTTAGGCCTTTAAATGAAATTTTGTGAAGACGATACTCCCTAATTTTACGTCATCTTTAGAAAGTATATGAATCATTGATCAAATATTATGTTTTATTAATTTTACAACTTTTATCCAAGGCTTTAAGTTACGATGTTAACATACATTTAAGAAAAATTTTAAAGTAATTATAATTTGTTGTCTGTAACTCTTAGAGGCTAAGTAGGTACGTTGAAAGTAAAATTTGGTTATCCCAATATTATAGTAAATAATATGTACAATAGTTGTTAGTAAACAAGATTCATAGTAAATTGAAATGAACGTATTTTCCTGTTACAATATATAATATATAATGTAGACATGTTTATTTCAAATGTTTAAATTTTATACGTATTGTCTCACTGATCATCGTGTGGTACAGTGAAAACAAATATAGACACCAAATAAATCACAAATCACCAGCTTTATTTATCAATAAATAACAGTTTGCATTCAACAATAAGTTATTAAACAAGATTTACTCGTACAATAATTCAAGTTAAAGTTGTTCACACGCAAAAATAATGTCAAATAATACAGTGTCACACTAATTATAACACAGTGACACATTGCTACAATACTTTAACTAGCACTTGATCCGCACTAAGTATTCGCTCAACGTACTGACTGAACTAAGCCAGACGCTCTTGCTTTTGTAGGTCGCTCAGAAGTCTAGAATAGCTTTCCATCCTGAACTGCACGCTAGCTTAAAGCGTATCTCAAGTGTTCCTGACTGAAACGTACTTCAGCGGTGTCTTCACTGAGGCTACACCTGCTCGATTAGACGAAGGACAGATAGACGACGCTCTCGGCTGTTCGATATAATTCTCGTTACAATATTATCTTTCAGTACAGGCTAGTGTAGATTCAACATTTTTTAATTGATTTCACACAAGAACATATTTTTAAACACAACTGCAGGGTATCGTCACGAATTTGAATGAGTGTGATTCACGATGATAATGAGGTTTTCAAGTGATTGTATAACGAAGACAGATGGATTCCAAGTAAATGTTTGCAAACTCCTGTGGACAGTCATGTACTCTAAATATATTATATAAAATTACGCCTTTCTTTCCTAGGTTTTATTGTGAGTATTTATTTGCAACGGGAATTTTAACATCTGGAATATTTACAGCACTGACTTCATATTTAAAAATTTTAAATTTGGAATGCTTTGAGATAAAAAAAGATGTTTAATAGAGGAAGCGCAATTGCTTAATTTAAAACACAGCAGAAAGTCAGTAACGTTTTTTGCTTACAGACAGGGCTTAGATGTTTGTTTTGCTCTCCTAAGAAAAATTAGAATGCGGGAATATAATAATATTTGTTTATGCTGTCGATATGGTCTTTCAGTCTTATTAAAGGTTTCCTTATGATTTAGCTTAGTTCAGGTATATTTCGCAAATTTATCTTTGTTTCCGTAAAATAGTTTTACTTACAGATTACCCAGGTTCTTTTTTCTTTCAGATTACCCAAGTTCTTTTTTCTTAGACGGCTAGACTTGTACTATAATACACTAGGAACGGAATGTTGGACTTAGATTGATTAATCCCTGTTTTGATAGTAAATAATGTGCTGTGATGCCACTTGATTCCCCTCGTATATAATACTACCCGTGACAACTATCTTTCACTATCCCCTTCTAATATTCGTAACCGAAATAGGAACGATAGCAGTTCACCTAGTATATTACTTTATAGAAATAACTCAATTATTTTAAGACCTTGACTTAGAAAGGCCAATGCCCATGTGGAAATCGGTAATATTAAACACAGTTTAGTTACATGTGCATTGACAATTTGCAGTGTAAACCGTACATAATACTCAAATTATATTCAAATACTTTTTGCTATAGTCTGTTTCTTGATGTATAAAATATATTTAATATTTATAAATCCTTTACTTCAAGATGTTTACTCCTTATTTGGAACATGTTTCAGGAAGCTTTGTGTTCCCATCTTCAGCCTTCCTGATTTTGTTCATTGTGAGGTACTTGTGTGTTGGTTGGTTGTAATTGTGGTTTCCTGCTGGCCTCTGGTACTTTAAATTGGTATTATTGTCCGTCATTGTGGTGTGTGTATTAGTATTTTGTGTATTTTCTATGTTGAGTGCTTTGAAAATTGTGTCATGTTTTGTATTGATTTGCATTTTGTTCAGGTATTAGTTTGTTTTGTGTTTTGTGTTTGTGAATTTGCAAATTTTCCCAAATATTCATTATTGTGGCTTTGTGTGGTATGTGTTTTATCAGTGTCATGTTGGTTATGTCTGGGAATTCGTGTCCAGAGTTTATTGCATGTGTGGCCAAATTTATATATTTCTGGTTTTTGTATGCGTTTAGGTGTTCAAAATAACGTTTATTCAGCTATTTTTGTTTGTCCTATGTAACATGTATTGCCATCTAGGCATTAAATTTTGTATATACCATTGGTATATACAAAAGTTATTATTGGTTGTATTATGTTTGTTGTGTGGGTTATTTAGTTCTTGTAGATTATTATTGTTAGTTTTGTACGCTATTTTAATGTCTGTGGTTTTAAATAGTTTTCTTAGCTTTGTCATTTTATTATTTATATATGTAAATGTGGTTACCGTATTTTTATTGTATCGATTTTCATTGGCAATTTGGTATATTATATTTCTTTCTTTGTCTATTTCTTGTTTATTTAGGAGTACTTTGTACATTCTGTTAAAAAGAGAAAAGAATGCTGCCATTTTATGTTGTGATTGGTGATCAGAATGGTTAGGTATAATGATATTAGTAGAAGCTGGTTTTCTGTATATTGCATATTATAAGTGGTTGTTTTTTCTTGTGATGGTTATGTCTAAATATTTGATATTGTTATGTTTTTCTTTTTCTTCTGTGAATTGTATTTTTGGATGTATGTTATTGATTTCGTTTAATATGTTATCTGCGTTTGTGTTTTTGTTATTTGATACATATAGCCCATCATCTACATATCTTATTCAGATGTCATTTGGATCAAATGAATGTATGATATTTTGTATTTTTGTGTCTATGTGTTGTAAGAATATTTCTGCTATTATGCTAGATAATGGAGACCCCATTGCTAAACCTACTTGTTGCTGATAAAGTTTGCTATTGAGTTCAAAGTAATTTTGTTTTAGTATCAGTTGGAGACTATTTTTTATTTCAGTTATGTGTTGTGTGTCTTCATTTTGTTCTTTAAGTTTGTTTATTATTATGCCTATTGTTTTATCTACTGGGATGTTGGTGTACAAGTTAGTGATATCATATGACGTGATTTTCATTTATATTTATTACTTTTAGTTTGTCTATTAATTTGTATGTCTTTTTTATGTTATGATGATTGTTTATTAGATGGTTACTTTTTAGTTTTTGTGCTATTATTTTTGCTATTTTGTATGTAGGTGCTTTTTTGAAGTTCATTAAAGGACGTAATCAAATTACATTATAATATTTATCCTACCATCAAAAATAAATCATCAGTACAGGTTAATCTGAAGACAAATGTGCTTAAACCTATGAGTCCTGATGGAAAGGAATGAAATGAGTTCATCGTAAATAAACTCCACTGGCCGCCATATGTAATTTATGCTATATTGATATATGTAACTTCGCCAAGCAATAAGTGAGACCTACTTACTTAACATTACTGTGGCTACTCAGCTGAAGATGATGAGAGAGAGAAAGGGAGAGAGAGAGAGAGAGAGAGAGAGAGAGAGAGAGAGAGAGAGAGAAGAGGAGAGAGAGAGAGAGAGAGAGAGAGAGAGAGAGAGAGAGAGAGAGAGAGAGAGAGAGAGAGAGAGAGAGAGAGAGAGAGAGAGAGAGAGAGAGAGAATGTGAGAGAGAGAGAGAGAGAGAGAGAGAGAGACTGAGAGTGAAGGGGAGACTGATAGGGGAGAGATAGTGTGTGTGTGTATGTGTGTGTGTGTGTGTGTGTGTGTGTGTGTTGGGTGTTCTATTCTGAAGTCTACGTTTAAGTATTATGTTTATTGTACATAACTGATACCCTAAGCGACTCTACAGACTTAGATCCAGAATTAAGAAACAATTATAGGTAATAAAAATGCCATAGTCAAATTACTGAGCTTCTTGTTACGCAACACTCCTAACATTCTGTCAGTAGAAAACCCGAAATTTCGGACAAAGATAAAATAGTTACACATAGGTGAGACGTATATTTTACGCGCGCGCGCGCGTGTGTGTGTGTGTGTGACGTATATCATGTATATTGTAAAAGTAAAATCCTATTCCGATATATATATATATATATACATGCGCGCGCGCGTGTGTGTGTGTCAAACAATGTTACAAGTAATATAAAATAAATGAATAAACTTCTGTTCATGTAACCAACGCAAGTGTGTAGTGTAGTCACCGGCTAGGTCGTACGTTCGTTGCGGTGTGGTTGCACATAAAATTATTTCTAAAGAGAGGAGTGAGACGTTAATGGTATGAAATAAATAATTAAAACTTAGTAAAAGAATCAATCAACAGCTTAACAAAAATTGCAAAAAAATTAATTGGTTATTCAAATTTGAAACTAGAAAATTCAAAATATTCCCTTTATAAGGTAACACTCTGAAAACATAACATATCTTTGCTATTCAGAACACATTATTAACATGTGGTCATAAATATCTAAACATATATGACAAACAAATTATAAAATTCTTTGTTATCGTTTGGTTGTCTGACTGTAAATCATTAATAAAATTTGAACTCAAAGCAAATCATCTATAAAATAATATTAACTTTATCACATAAAATTGAAGGTTCGCTATTATTATTTAAAAAAAAATAATATTTACTTAAAGAATAATTATTTTATTATAATTATACACTTAATTTTTAAATTAAACAGAATAAAATTATTTTTAACACCCAACTTAAATTACGTTATTTACTCTGAATATTTACACTATTTACATTTACATTGCTGTATCTCATATTCACATATACTTCTCTCATATTCTAGTTTGTGAGTTCTTCGTTTAACACAAAAATATGATTGTTCGTTTGTCACCTGCGTATTGTTAAAGTTACCGTTGCGTGTATCGTGTGTATTGGCGTCTCCTGAATGATGAAAATGACGACGATGATGATGATGGTGTTGATGATCATGATGATGAAGATGCTTTCCTCAGCATTCCTCAGCGTGGTGTATTGCAGATGATGTTGATGATAATATGTTCAGGTCGATTAAGAAACGGACATACCGTTTCTGTGTGAAACTCCTTTGAGTCAACTGACATGCCAAACATTGTTTTAGAGATGTACAAGCTGGTTAATTTTATTACCTATTATTCCATTTCTCGTTCGTAGTTCAGTAAGAATTCAAGTGCGTTGTCCTTCTTCAACCCTTTGAATACTAATTTAGTCCTTTCCTTCATGTGTGTTGGATACACCATCATCTGCACCGCTGTTCTTTTCATTTCCTTTCTCAGACATTCTACTTCTCCACGTAGATCTTACGGTATTTTTGTGTATTAATTTCACCTGAATATTCCTTGGTGGTTTTATCAGACTCTACCACGGGAGTTTCCATTGTAGTAGTTTTGGCTTCTAAACTCCTGCTTTTGATTGATGTTTTTATGGATTTTTTCGATGAACACTTTATTTGCATGTCTTACTCCTCCTTTAATACTCTACATCTCTCATCACAGTTTCCAAATAATTGTTTAGAAGTATCTTTTAATTTGTTTAGACCATACTGCTTTGTGTTCTGTAAATATATTTTCGATTTTTTAAGCCTATTCTTTAAGCGATCTTTGTAGTCTAGTTTCTAATATTTTTATTCTGGTATTAGTATCTTCGAGTTCTGTAGTCACTTCATCTTTACAGACTTCGAATTAAACTTTAAATTCTTCATTAAACCCCTTTATTTCATTAAATTCAGCTTTAAATTCTTCATTATTTTTTAATTTTGTTTTAAATTTGCTCTTTGATTCTTTATTAGTCTTTTTTAATTCACTGATTTGAGCTTTAGGTTCTTCCCTATTCTTTTGTGCTTGTTTCTGGAGACTTTTAAACATAGTTTCAAAATCAACCCTTTCTGCTGTTCAGCCATTTCGTTGTAGTATAAAAATTCAAATTCAAATTTAATATTACTGATTTTTGGTAAGCCGTGACTCTATTTATTATGTAATATTACGTATTTACGTGTTTTTTATTATTATAAATTTTCTCACAATTTCACTCCTCTTTAAAATTTGTTGAGCGCCAGTTGTAAAATACACAACAATATTAAAATTATAATACAGTGTATCCAGACAATAACAATATTGCTAGTGATAATGATGATGATGATGACTATGATAACAAAATGTCCTAATACTCGTGCCCAATTGATATTGTTACGACGGTCTACTCGATCGTCGTAGGTACAGTGGAAACAAAATAAGTACAAGACACCAATTAAGTCACTAATCACACCTTTAATTGTTACAGTAAAACAGTTCGTAATTAACAACACAGTCTCTACAACAAATCAAATGAAAATTGTTCGCACGCAATAAAATGTCCACTAACATTAAAACTCAATTGTATTACAATTATACCGTCCGATTGTAAAACGAAACACTTCACTAATAACTACTTGAACGTACACAGTAATAACTCGAACCGCTCTGGAAATACATCGCAGCTGTACTGAAAATTAAGGCCGCTGCCGCAATGTATTTATATATCCCGCTCACAAACCAGAAGCTTCGAAACTGCGTCTTAGCGGTCGTGTGAACTACGTAATTAACTCCGGCTTTGACACAGTCCGCGCGGCTGGCGCCTTCGAGAAACTTCTCGCATATACGTCTACAAGCACGTACGCCACACGCGTTACATCGAGTTTCTTCTGGCACATTCGACAAACACGTAGATTGTTCTGTGATTCCGTAACAATATGTTTTCCGACAAGACTGAATATTGAGCCACACGTTGGCCATGCCGATTTGTAAAGCAGCGACATATGCTTAACGTAACAAACACACAAAAAATTCTAAGACGTAGCCGGTGATTACACTACAAATTTGCGTTGTGTACGTGGACAGAAGTGTATTCATTTATTTTATATTACTTACAACATTACAAGTAATGTTTGTAACTTGAGTCTATATAAGTTATAAAAGCGTTAGAAGAACATCTGTACATAAAAGATATAAATAAGAAAGTGAGACAAACAGTGAAGAAGTGTAGTATATGATAAAATTAATGGTGAAATTAGACAATGAGAAGAGAGAAGGAGCAATTACAACCATAACATCCAGCAGAAAATTAGAGAAAGTGTTCCTTGATATTTATGGACCTTTTCTCCGAAGTGGAGAGAGACACAGGTACAAAAACATAGTCATTATTTGGGACCATTTTACCAAATATACTAAACTGTACCATGTTAGTAAGGCATTCACCAAGGTAATCATTAAACTCATTGTTGAAGAATACATGATCGATATTGGAGTCCTAGAATCAATTGTAACCGACCACGGAACGCAATTCAAAGGCAGAAGATGGAGGGAAGAAATGATAAGCAAAGGCATCCGAACTTACGAAACCTCTATATATCATCCCAGCAGCAATCCAGCCGAGATAGAACTAGTACTGATAAGTCCAGTACTGATAGAAGTAGGACGAGTTCTACGCACATATTGCTATGATGAAAATAAAAAATGGAGTGAATATAATTCAGACATTGAAACATTTCTCAACTTATCACACCACGATACACTGGGAGTTTGCCCATACCAGATGATGTTTCTAAAACCACCACCCAGGGATATTACCAAAATTATCCAATTCTCTGAAGAATCCGATGAAGAAATGGATATCACCAGTATATATAACAGGATACTCCGTAAAACAGAATTGAGGAAGAAAAGACAAGGTAAAATGGGAGTTCATCCAATTAAGTATAATGTTGGAGAGAAGGTACTCATCAAGAATCGACAACAACCCAGTAGTATCCAAGGTATAGCCAAAAAATTGTTATTGTTATGCACTGGACCATATGTGATAAATAAAGACAATGGTAATAATATTTATGTAGTAGTATACCCAAGTACTAACCGAATCAAAGGTACCTACAGTCAGACCGAAATGAGAAAATATTATGAGTGACAAAATAAATAACAGATTATTTTCCCCAAACTTGGTTTAAACAAATACTCATGTTTTTGTGGGGAGGTAATATGTAATGCGACAGAATGAGCATAACTCAATAAGTGTATAAACCCCACAAAATATGACATAAACTAAACAATATACCTAATCTTGCTAAACCAATGAGAAAGGTTAAAACCTAAAATAAGCAAAAATAAATACAATATAAGCTAATGTAGAACAAATATTTACTCTAAACCGTTAAAAGTGATTCTTCATAGCAGTAATAACTAATAGTAAAAAGAAAATATAATCACAAAAAGAACAATAAGTGATGGAGTGGAAAATGTAAATGTAGGAGGTTGGTTACTAACTATACAGACAGGACTGTTAATAATACTGGTAACTTATTGTGAATGAAATTAATAATCACAACTAAAGACAATGTGTGATCATATAATAATATTTAATGTGTGAAATACCTGATATTCAATATACCTGTGTATTACCAATTTGCCAAAAACTTCAACCTATAAAGAACCAAAAGGTGATTTAGGTTGTTAATTTAATTTACTTTAATGTTATCTGAATAACCTTGATTGTATAAAATAGTTCCCTAATTTATTTTTAATGTTAACTGAAGGGAATAATACAATCATTTGTGTTGTTTAATTTAATGTGTTAAACCTTATTTAGGGTAATAAGAATTAAATTGTTTAAATTAAACAGGTGTCAATAGTACTTAATAATGGGTCATAGTAAATTGACCAACTATACTACTAAATATTAAGAAGTTATTACAAAAAGTTTTATTATTTAAAGTTAGTTTGAGTTTGACCATAATGCCCTAACATTATGGTAATATGTTTATTTTATGTCAATGTTGTCCTTCATTTTGTCAGAATAAATCAATGGATAATAATAACATAATGGATAATTCAATGCATGTAATAATAATAGTGTATCAAGCCAAAAGTTCATACAGTAATTTTAAATTGAAACTTTGTACTATAGAGAAAAACCAATAAATTGGCCAATATCAAAATAGAAATTATTGTAAATCCAAATATTAAACCATCACAGCACTGTAATAAATAGTAAAAGATGATATAACTACTAATATATGCTTTATTTAGGTGTCAGAAGCAACATTTTAAATAATCAATGGAATATTAATGTGATTTGAAATGTCAAAAGCTACATGGAATGGCTTATGAGATGAAATTTTATAAAATGTTGAATTAATTATTAGGACACACACCTATGCAATGTGAGGTGTCTAAATTTTTGTCTTGTTATAAGGAATATTGCACTGTAAACCAATTTGAGATTTATTATGTAATAGACAGGGAGTAATTGTAGGTAAAAAATGTAAAATTTTGTATCTTAAATAATTAAGGTCATGTGACGATTTTGACCAATGAGAAATTTTAAAATTTGGTCAAGCCCGCTGAAGGTATAAGGAAATATTTTCACTTGTTTGTTACACTCGAAAATACAAGGAACTAGTCTATGCTATTCTGTGTAAAAAGTATGTGATAGAGTCAAGTCCAAATCAGAAGAAGAGTGAAAGTAAAATAATTAACAGTGTCAATCTAGAATCAAGAAATAGTAATATAATACTAAAAGAAGAAGAAAGAAGAAAATAATACCTCTAAAAATAAATAAAATTGATCTACAAAAGTGGTGAGACCGCACTTACATACTAACACTAGTAATAATTATACAACACCAGAACTAATTCACAGTAACACTTATTCATCAGAACCAAAGTGAAAAGGTCAATTCAACACCAGTGAACAATTTATTTGACTTATTTTATTTTAAAAATTTGTTTTAAATAGTTTGGAGGTAAATCAACTCTATAGTTGCTTAACGTGAGTCAGCCATCTTGCCACAGCCAAGTGAAACCAACGCTGAATCGACACTAACTATTGTGTTCTCACATCAGACCAAACAACTATTTCATTGTATTTTTTGATTTTAATTTTATTGTTATTAGTAAGTAAGAATTATTTTAACTGTAATATGTTGTACTTCTTAGTGTGCATTTCGTACGTTTTAATAACTGTCAAAAGAATCCAGGAGTTTATATAACTATCGAAAGTGTAATTCCGAATCAAACTGAGATTAAGAATCGACTTGTGCATTGTACCAAACAAACATTAGAGCAACGAAGACAGTAACTTATGAAAATAAATAATGATATTTTTTCCTAATTGAGGCGAGTTGTCTTTAATTAAAAAAATTTAATAGAAATAAAGAATTTTATTTCAGAATAAGAAAATATAACCCGACCACGACGACGTAAGTAATTCCGTCAAGCGTAATAACCTACGGTAAGTGAGTCTGGTAACCTCAGTCTTGACAACTCAACACGAAAACCAACACCCATCCCCAAACAAACAGTAATCCACTTTAATAAATAAAAGTTAAAATAACTTCACTTCACTCACATATTAAGTAAAGAAACACGTCTCGTTACATAATTGGCACCAGCAACGTAGGGCTGAATACGTATACTTCACGTAAGGTGCGACTGGAACCAATTACCCGAGATAAATTATTATCTTAAAAAATATAAATTGGTATTAAAACACAACTAGAAAAAAATAAACAAAAATTAGGATTACAAAATATATATATTGCGACGATACAAATAAATATTTTCGCATAGGATACTTATGTGTGTTGAAATTATGCACAAGTCTATATTGGAGGTGTAGAAAAATTATTTATTTATAACAGAAGTAAATAATTGTTTATATATATATTTAAATTAAACAAAATATCATGTATAGTATCTTATTTGTTTTCAAAGTATATAGTTCAGTTTTGGTAAGTTTTAATTGAAACGTAGAATTGCTTTACACTCTGCGTGACGTCACTCGCTCCGTCGCTGTACGCTCCTCTCTGCAATGATCGCCGGTCTCCTCTCTCACTCTATCTCTCTCTCTCTCTGCGGTGGGGTTCGCGGAACAGCTGATAACAGTGACGCAGATTTTACACACGAATTGTCACTTTCCGAATCGTTTGTTTAATCGCTCGCAATTGGTTATTATTAATTATTGTTACTCAGGGTGATCATGAATGATATTACTTAAAAACGGTGTACATTGCCTTCACCATTATTGAAGTGAATGTACAGTGAGTGTACATTGCCTTCGACTGTTCTTGAAGTCTCCCGCGTTAATAAGGATTCATCACGGTAGATAAATCTCCCTAAGCGGAACATCTTCCACTAACACGTAATAGCACTTGAATATTTTATAACTGGTAGTTTACCCTCTCGGTTCTAGTCGACAAACTCGAAAAGAGTCCCAAGACTTAGTGTTGCTCTAGATTAAACCAGTTCGAACAAGAAAAACTCTTGACGAAGAGCACACGTTCACTAGGCAACGGCTTCCGATGAACTGCCCCGAAGTACACCTGACAACCGACGGATCTGACTGAATTTAGGGGCTTCTGATTGGTTAATCGACTGTCTCCGTGGTAGACTGGACAAAAGATAGACGCGTTGCAGGTGAATCTTTGTATAAATCTTCGAGTGCCTGCTTTCATTTTATCTAGAAATTTTATTACTCTTCAATTGTTAAGAGTCAAAATTTGAGTTTTCAGTTACTAAAAACCACATTTAAAAAATAGCTGAGAACAACAGAGTATATAGAAAATGTAGCTATTTTCATAAATAATTCACTGTTCAAGTTTCATGCCGATCGGATAACAAACGCAGAAGATATAACACGAAGGTTCACCACAACGCGAACGCGCGCACATATTCACAAACAAAGTACATGACATTATAGACCAAACATTTACAAAGAATTTGGTATAACACAAGTCCTTATCCATGGCTAAATACAAACTTATAGGTAATTGACAAAAATTTCATAAATAAATCTAAAATATGCTAATGTCCGTCATCCATGCTCTGATATTCTTATTATAGATCATTATCCTGTGTTTTGTTGCAGGATTAACACCACCACGTATAAAAAAATGTGTTTACATAAAAATACAAATTTTTATTTTTCTTCATATCCTAAATAAGTAAAACATCATTCTTCCAATAACAATCATCATAATAACATAATAAATCCAAATCAAAAAAATAAATAAAATAAACTTCTTTCAAACAAAACATTCCTCCAATGTCACTTTGACAGTAATAATACAAACAAATACACGTGGTTGAATCTGACCTATAATCGCAAACACAGATAAGCGTATCAACACTTCTGACGTTTTCATTTTCATAACTGAAAGTATACTCCATCCATTCAAATCATTTATTCTGACATCTCATCTAATATTCTTACTTTACACTGATATTTCACATAATTTTCTTAAAACTATCATACCACCTATACCCTGGCATATTAGGAAAAATTATCTCTGACATAATACTTTGTTAGGAGTAATGCGTGGCCCGTATCACACTTTAGTACAATATACAATAGGGTTCGTTACAATATAGGTGTTTTTACCAACCTGCTCGGATAAAATATATGGGCCATTGTACAACCTAAAGAAATTGGCTGCGGTGTTATCCTCCCTGTGACCGACATTCAAAGCCCTCAGGAGTACCCTCTCGCCAATTTTAAATGTTACCAGCTTGTGGTCTGCATTAAATCTTTCAGTCCGTTTTTCGGCAGATTTCTTAATGCGTCTCCTGGCTCCTATACGTTTCACCTCGCTCGGAATTGGCAAATTTTGCGTTGCAATCCTCCTTTATTCTCCCATTCCAGACGCGCTTGTGCATTTCCCCAGTTTGCAACTCGTGAGGCGTAAATCCTGTCGTGTCATTGTAATTTCCGTTGTTGGACTACTCGAAAAACTAGAGATAATCCGGCCATCTACTATGGTTGGTATTACAATAAGTACGGAACAGTCGACCTAACTCTCTGTTGACCCTTTCAGCCAGGTTGCCTTGCGGTCTCCGGATCGCTGTTAACACAGTCTGGATATTGTGCTTTTCCAATTCGGATTGCCACTTCCTATTGGTGAACTGTTTACCCTGGTCAAATACAATTTTCTTAACGTGACCATACTTAGGGATGTATTTATTTAACACGACATTTAATACTGCCGCCGTGGTGGGTCGTCCTATTGCATATAAACTAACATGTTTAGAGAACACATCCGTGCACACCACCAGATTCCTCATACCCCTCGATGCACGAGATAGTAGGCCTAAAAACTCAATATATAACAATACACTTTTGTTTTTAATAATAATATTGCCTATTTCTACATAAGTGTGTTGATTCGGGTACCTTGCTGTTTGGCATATGTGGCAAGTACGCAAAATATATTTAACTTTTCTAGCCACATTTAACCACACAAAGTCTTCTCACATTGTTAAATAGCATTTATATGCTCCCGCGTGCGCCAGACTTTCATCCGGACAAGCTAAATCCTCGGCTAGTTCATCCGGTACCATTATCGTTCACTGCCCGTCTATGATCTTGTTTAACACATCATTGTCTATTTTATACTTTGGGTTGTCCTGTACTCTTACATTATCGCTCATTTTCTTTGATTTAGCATCCCGCTCTTGCTCGATGTTTATATTTCTTAACCTAGTTTTTAATGTATCTGGTAATACATGCTTAATTGTCAAGATCTTCACTTCATTCCTTGTCCAGGAGTAGTGTACTTTTTTAAAAACCGATTCTTATTGGTTTACGATATTATTTACCCGTTTCTCTTGATCGGCTGTAAGTTCATTGCCGGCGAACTGGCCGCTACTCGATATCTTATCTACGAGAATAAAAACTGGCTTTTGTATGTTAGTATGCTGCTCGGAGTGCTTCAAGTCGCTGTCAACACATCCCAAATTAACTGTGTATAATTTATTCCGAATTGTGCATGTAAGTTTCTTGTTACTGAAATCGATTGTGCAGAAAGTGTCAGTACCTAATATAACAATATATACTAGATTTTTAACTATAAGGACTGTCACTTCAGTTTCTATGCCTTTTGTAATTACTGATATAAGTGCTTGTTTACAAATAATTTGTGTATCTCCGGTCGCCGTAGTAATCATAGTATTATTTACAGGTAAGATAGGTGTTTTCTTAAATTGGTGCTTATGTTTGTTAATAAATATTTCATTAGTTAATGACACTTGCGCACCACTATGAACAAAACATTACCAACACAACCATTGATTCTGTCTATCACAACTATGTCATTATTGTCTTCAACTCTAGTATTTTTCACATATTCATCAACACAATTATTATATATTAATGCATTCCTAACATCAACAGGGTATAAGCCAGAAGCAATGTAGGCCTATACATTAATATTACTATTACTGCTAACATATGATTTATGATACTGCCGTTTGTTATTGTATGCTTTAATTGTATATTTATTCTTATTTTTATTTATATTTTTTATTTTATCGCACGACCCACGCCAAGCAAACTTACACGTTTTAACTTAAAAATGTATCTCGTTACACGTTTTTTTTGCTGCTCTTCATTTGCATTGGTCTCGGTAATTGCCGATACTTTGCTTTGATTGAATCTTTGAAACCTTGGTTTATTTTTAAACTGTTGTTGTTGTTGTTGTTGTTGTTGTTGTTGTTGTTGTTGTGGCTGAAATTGCTTACTTGATTGATAATTATTATTATTATTATTACTTCGGTTATCCACATTATCCCATTTAGTCAATAACAAGAATAGATTTTCTAAGGATTTAACACCTTGTGTAATTACCGCGATTTCAATTCCGCGTCCAAAATGGTGAGCTAAAAAGAGAATTTGTATTACTCTTCAATTGATAAGAGTCAAAAGTTGAGTTTTCAGTTACTAGAAACCACATCTAAAAAATAGTTGAGAACAACAGAGTATATAGAAAATGTAGCTGTTTTCATAAATAATTCACTGTTCAAGTCTCATGCCGATCGGATAACAAAGGCGGAAGATATAACACGAAGGTTCACCACACTCGAACGCGCGCACATATTCACAAAGGAAGTACATGACATTATAGAGCAAACATTTACAAAGAATTTGGTGTAACACAAGTCTTTATCCATGACTAAATACAAACTTATAGCTAATTGACAAAAATTGAATAAATCAATCTAAAATATGCTAATGTCCGTCATCCATGCTCTGATATTCTTATTATAGATCATCATCTATGTTTTGTTGCAATATATATATATATATATATATATATATATATTATAGTGACACTTATAATAGTAACACTAATGAAAGTAGAAACATAAGGCGTGGCATTTTATAAGTTTGCCATTATTGCTTATGCTCCCCCCAAAACAGAACACACACACACACACACACACACACACACACACACACACACACACACACACACCAACGCGAGCCTGTGTCGTGTGCCATTACCTATGGCGTTTTTTTGTTTGTTACTGTTGTTGCTATTGTTAAACCTCTTTTCCTTCCTCGTGTTCTTATTTTATCCTTAATCGTAGGATGACCACGCTTTGTAGTGGAAGTGTCAGCCTATTGATCGCCATCCATTGGAACAACGGTATACCTACTTTGAAAAAAATCCATTTCTTTGTATAATTAATGCCAGTACTGTAGTTATTTATATTTCTTTGAAAAATTCTGCTGAAAACTAAAATATTTAATGATAGTCAATAACGCGTGCTAGAATTCCTCTCCTAATTGATTATTCATTAGATTTAAAATTAGATTTAAATAATCATATCTAATAAAAATCAACTTCTTAATTAGTGTAAAATATATAAGTAAGTGATGTAATTTCGGGGGTGGATCAGGGGAGAGATCCATCCTCAGAGTATTCCATAATATCTTAACGTAGGCTACTTCAAAGCCAGTTGCGTGTGTTAAAATAGGAATTATATATAATTGTGTAAGTAATTATATAGGAACACCTTTGTACCGAGGAGAATGAGAAGTCCATTCTTCAAACAAGTCTCATACACCCCCGCAAATTTTAGACTCATTCCCAACGCATTAGCTCCTTTTTATGTCACCTAGCTATAGTTATGGGACTATGGTTAGTGAATGTGATACAATTTGATTTGTTATTTCTTTACAAGTAACTATCGAGTTTCTAGCAGTATTCTTAATTAAATATCAGCAAATTATATTACTGCTGCAAGTTGTTGATATTGTTAGATTAATATAGTGACGTATGTTTAACTAATATAATCAGCATCTTCAGAGCTGATTGAATGGTCAGCTGAGTTAATAATTAATGAATTAACAATAACCGAAATCATTCGATTGTATGATAAAATCAACAACTGGCAGCAGTACAGTAAATTGATAATATTTATTTTGATACGTAAATGTAAAATGGTGATAAAATAGTATTAGAGGTAAGTCTACCATGGCTGTAGTTATCTGTTAGTATTCTTAAACATCAGCAACAATACTCATATCAACAATAGAATAGTATTTGCAAAAATGTGTCACACATTTCGGAGTTGTAATAAATTCGTAACACACATCATGTTTGCTCAGTGACAGAAATGATTCGTTAAATTAATTCATTATATTTGGTTTAGTTTCAGTTACAGAAATTTGTCGAAAAAAATAGAAATTTGAAGTCTTGAATTCGTTAAATTCAACTTTCCCAAATCCACTGTAATAATTTTCCTGTGTACAAACTATGTATACAGTAGTACGTAGTGATTAAAACGTAAGAGAATCGTGGTTGAAATTGTGTTACTATCGTATGAAACGTTTCAAGCTCCTTAAGATCTTACATAATCGTTTAGCACCACGTAAACAAGAAAAATTAACATTTTCCCAGCGAATTCTTCATATTCTTATAAAATAGTTATAAACACTAATTTTTTATTTCATCACAATTTTGTGGCTTTGCTAACTTAGGCGGTCAGCATAGATGTTTTTACGTCATTTATATTACTTTAAAATTTGTGTGGTTTGAATTTGCTTTGTGTTCGAATGGAGAAACACATACGTGTTCAGTTCTTTGTATAGGCTGAATCAATCTAGCAGGTTATTAGGGAAGCGCCAATTCTAAAAACGAAAGTATATCGCCTCTTAAGCAATAACAATATAATAATTATTAAATCCAGCCTATGGTAACACAGTAATAGGTGAAAACAAAAGATTTTGTAAACCTCTCTACCTACTAGGCTACCTCCCACATCCTTTGTTATTGTCTCCCTACTTAGCTCCTTTGTTCTACTCTGCTATTGTTGTTTTAAAACACCTGCTCAAGTACAGAATATTTTCTTTTTTCTTTTTAAACAGCTAACGGTCCAGTCATAATGAAAGTATAGTAAGCTGAACTTTTACTTTTTCTCAAATTGAAAACAATGTTGCAAACGAAGATTCTATAGTGGGTACTACGCTGTGGAGACGCTTGCGTGCGGCGGGATTACGCATGCCTTCCCGCGTTCTTTTACACAGAGCTGCGTTTGGGTACGCAGTGCATCTTAGGCAACGGTTTAGTGATTGTTGGTAATTAAGCAGTTCAGACATATGTAATTTATGAATTCTACTATTTATTGCGACAGTCTTAATGTTTTGATATTTTATCTTTTTGAGATAGCGTTTCCTGGAGAAACTTCAAAAATTATAGTATACAAAGAATTACTGTCTTTTTTGTTTCTTGGAACTGTCATTGAAGGTACAATTAACGATTCTTCTGGTATTTAGTTATTTTACTCTACTATTTAAACACGGTGGTCGCTTGGTCGCTACAATTACAGTAATAATAATAATTAGTAAAATCTATTACTGTCAGATAAATTTCTTTTAAAGTAATGATAAAGAGAGAAGCATAATAACTACAAAATTTACTGTAGTTTTGCACAGTACAAATAGTAGTTTCATCATAAAGTAACAGTCGTTTAAATAATTGATTAAATTTTTCTTGTTTCCAATTAGATGGGAACTAGTGTTTACTGAGGGAACATATAACGATATAAAATTTTAACAGTTTAAGTTCTCAGGTGCCTTATAGTGTACAGTTTAGAATGCAATGTACATACAATTTAAAAGTACATACATAAATTGGAACAAACGTTATTAGTGCAAACAAATCTAAAGCTGACATTGTACAAGACGCTGCAATTCCACAGCAGCCGAGCGCACTGTCAATAACTGACTGTTTTACTCTGTTAGCATTGCCTTATGTATTTTCTCAGTATTTTACTGTGTTGATTTAAACTGTAGTCTCATACAATGGTACGTAACTTACGGAGATGCTAAGCAAAGCAGAGAATGTGAACTTTTACGCCCGCCGTTGTACTCTATTTAAACTACTTTGAAGACAATGCACGCCAAAAAAACTATTACAAGTCACGTACCCACATTTGATACGGTTTAACAATTGCCTTGGGTATTGGCAGACGTATTTTTTTAAACCTCTTAACAAAGAACAAAATAACGAAATGTTTCAAAATTTAATAATTAGATTTATTATGTTGGATTTAAAACATTTTGCATTTATATTAGAAAACTGACTGAGAATTCATAAAAAATACTTACACATGTATTTTAATGTTGTGGTTATATTTCTGTAGAATCTAAGTGTTGACCACACTGTATTTCCACACTTTGGAGTCTGTACTCGAATGCTATACGGCGAGATTTTTTGGCGCTCGTGACGGCACTCTTATGGTATACGAGCATCAACTTCCTTTCAAAGTCAACAGGTCTGTCCTACGCTATTCGATTGCCGTCACATTGGTTATATGCTTAGTTTATTATAAATCCGAAGGTCGTGCCAGCTTATGTATTCGTTTCGTTTTAACGATTATGTCAATCTCCCTAAACATCGCTGCATTGCTACCAGTCGACCTTGTATTGAGCTCCGCACCGGCTGCTACGTAGCGTTGTTTACGTTCCGTTTTTGTTAGAAAGTAACATCATTTACGTTACTTTAAAATTGTTATCGTTTGAATTTCCTAATGTGTTCGAATGGGGAAACACATACAAATGTGTTCAGTTCTTTGTATAGGGTAAGTTAAATCTAACAGGTTTCTTAGAGAAGTGCCAATTCTAAAAACGAAAGTATGTAGACTCTTAAGCAATAACAATAGCTATGATAATTAATAAATCCAGTGTATGGTAACACCGTTCTAGTTGAAAACAAATTTTGGTTGACAATAGTCGGAGTAAACCTCTCTACTTACTAGGCTTCCTCCCACATCATTTGTTATTGTTTCCCTACTTAGTTCTTTTGTTCTACTGTGCTATTGTTGTTTGCAAACACCTGCTCAAGTAGAGGATATTTTATTATTTGTTTCTTTTTAAACAGCTAACGGTCCAAGCATAATGAAAATATAGTAAGCTGGACTTTTACTTATTCTCAATTTGAAAACAACGTTGCAAACGAAGATTCTATAATAAATTTTATTGTTTTGTCTCCAAGTCGCGCTCTAATACAAAGGTACAATCTTACCTATTTTTGTATTTTCCGTCGTGCGACTTCGTATATTTATTTATAAAACTACGCGTTTCGGCAACAGGTTACCATCCTCAGGTGAAACATTCACTCAAAACGAGGTCGTTAAAAATAAAATGCTTTATTAAAATACTAAAACGTAAAGGTAAAAGTGCACTTTCAACATATATGAGCATACACGAGAACATGAGCACGCCAGTGCTATACACGCGGGCATTATCGGTCGACTAGTCTTAGTGCTTATGTAAGAATGTACGCTGATAAAACTGTTTGTTTACCAAACTCTGTACGTATCTATTTATTGTTGTCCGCGCACACGTATAGCCGTATCATACAATACATTAGATGAAAACGCAAGCTTATGGTTCAAAACACAACCACTGTTAATTTGAGCTGATTTATATATTTCATACTCCTCGAGTGCGTCCATGTATTTTCCCTTCTTGCAGTAATGCATAGGCACAAAATTTGTTTCGAAATCGACATATATATGATTACTCATCATCAAGAGTCGGGCAAAATTTGATGTTGTTTTCTGTAGATCCCTCCTAGGGAGATGTTCTTTATAACGTTATTCGAACGGTCTGCCCGTCTGGCCCAGGTAGAACATATCGCATGAGCTGCAAGTCATCTTATATACGCCGGTTCTTTCTTCATTTGGTACGGTGCTCTTCTGGCTGAGGAAATTCTGAATGCTGTTTTTTGTGCGGAACGTTACATGTACCTGGTGTTTTTTAAACTTATTCTTTATAATATTGGTAAAATATTTGTATAGTCAGCAAATATATATTTTCTAACCGGTAATAAGTCATCACTGGCCAACTTTTTTACCTTCTTCTTTCTGTGTTTGTTAATTAATTTATCTATTAAAGAGCTTTCATAACCGTTTGCCGCTGCTATGTACTTGATGGTGTCAACCTCTTCATTGTAGTCGTTTTTACTTAGCGGTATTGTCAACAACCTGTGCACAAAACTATTATACGCTGCCATCTTTTGCGAAACGGGTTGATACGAACCAGCATGTATTGTAATATCCGTTGTTGTGGTTTTCTAAAGATTTTAAACTGAAGTTGTCCTGCGATTTTTGTAACAGTTAAGTCTAAAATATTCAA
The DNA here is from genome assembly GCA_034769895.1 of Magicicada septendecula. NCBI lineage: Eukaryota > Metazoa > Arthropoda > Insecta > Hemiptera > Cicadidae > Magicicada > Magicicada septendecula. The sequence goes on along the minus strand of CM068369.1, from coordinate 305,934,539 downwards.
CTGATTTTCTGCCTCTATCTCAGACGTGAATTTAATTTTTTGGTGTATACTATTTAGATGATTATTTAAGTTTTCTATTTGTCTTCTAGTTCCATTAAATACCATAAATGTATCATCAACGTATCTACAGTAAAAAATGATCTTATCTTTGTATAATCTATTATCTATTATGTTTGCATTCTGGAAATAGTTTAAGTAAATATCAGCTAAAAGCCCCGACAATGGCGAACCCATAGCTAAACCGTCATTTTGTATAATATATCAAATGTGAAATAGTTCTGTTCAAGGACCACCGTAAGGAGTTTTACAAGTTCATTAATTTCTTGTGTGCCAAGCTGTGCCACCTCATTTAGATTGTCGGTTAAGATTTCAATAGTTTCTTTCACTGGTACATTAGTATATAAATTGGTTATGTCAAAAGAAACAAACTTATACTGCGGGATCATTATCATTTTTTTAAGTTTTTCAACGAACTCGTTACTGTTCTTGATACTATAATTATTTTTTATCCTAATATTATTTTTAATTATGGTTTCTAACAATTTAGCAGCTTTGTAACCGGGGGCTGTGGTATAATTTATTACTGGCCTGATTGGTGTATTTTCTTTGTGTAATTTGGGTAATCCTGTGAATTTTGGCGCCTTAGCGTTAATAGGTTTTAGATATCTGCGTGTTTTTTCATCCAAGAGTACCCTACATTGATTAATTGCATTATTCAACTCTTTTACATAGGCCTTTGTGGGATCTCGGTCTAATTTCTTAAGGTTATTATTACGTATGAAGTCAAGGACCTTTTGTGTATATTCTTTTTTCTGTATGACCACTAAAGTATTACCTTTGTCTGCGTTACTTATAATTGCATCATTATCTTATAGTTTATTTTTTATGGTTCTAAGGTTTAAATATCTGGCTTATATTTGTGTTTTAAAAACTTTGTTGGTATTTTGCTATTATTATTAATTATGCGATTGAGTTTGTTGTTGATAAAAACCCTAGATTCGTTCTGTGCTTGAACACCGTTTAATTTTTTAAATGCAGCCTCAGCGTTAACAACCTCATGGATGATTTCATTATTTGTCTTATTAAATGTTGGTATATTATACTTCAAACCTTTACTAAGCGTGTGTAATTCTTGAGTAGTGAAATCTATGTTGGTTGTATTTATCACACGTTCATAAAATACATGTTTACATTCTCTCGGTAACATAATAGATAATAGATTTTACAAAGATAAGATCATTTTTTACTGTAGATACGTTGATGATACATTTATGGTATTTAATGGAACTAGAAGACAAATAGAAAACTTAAATAGTCACCTAAATAGTATACACCAAAAAATTAAATTCACGTCTGAGATAGAGGCAGAAAATCAGTTGAATATTTTAGATTTAACTGTTACAAAGAAAGCAGGACAATAATTCTGTGACCATTCAATTCGCTTATTATACATTTCATAAAACGCATGCTAACATATTTTATCATACATACATTGTTTCATAAATTATTTCTTGTTTCTATGAAACTCAAATACAGAAAAATTTAAATACTTACGTTGCCATTACAACGAGCATGTAGTGTAATTCAATGACGTTTTGTGTTTTATTTTAGGAAAGTCTTTTGTTGTAAAAGGGAACTAAGGCAAGATCTTAGAGAAGCTTATTTCTTCTCCAATTAATGTTAACTAAAATAACATTTAATAGAGCAACGTATATTTTGAGTAAACATTGTACAAAACAGGAAACGAAAAAAAGAATTAAATATTGTGATTAAAAAATAAAATATTGTTTTTGTATATAATAATATAAAATATGTTTAATAAACGTAGACCAGCAGTACAGCAGTATAATATCTACATTTCGACTTTATAGTGCTTATACTATTTTTTTTTTTTTTTTAACTTTCCCGTTTCAAGTAACCTTGAAGCGCGGTGGTTTGTAAACACACTAGGTTTTATAAGGTAAGTGGAATCTAGTGCTGTGAAGACTCAGATAGAACTATCTACTACCATTTAATTGGAACTAATAGCGATTGTACAAAATGAAACGTACAATATTAATAATAATATAAAAAATATAAATAAATGCAAACTAATAAAAACTATAAAAAGTATTATTCCCCTCTGCCTGTTTTACTCTCGACCTTGCGCTCTTCTCTTCTAAATTCAGCATACTTTCTCTCGTCTTGCAAATTAGTTTTATTTCTGTAATCGGTGTGAATTATTTGTTCTGACTGCGTGAGTAAAATTAATAAATGTTCAACAGTTTTAATTCCGTGCGTGTATGTGATTAATCTTATATCTCTGTGAAAGTGATGTGCTAACTTAAGTACCAATTCTTGTTGTGTAAATGTGGGTCTTAAGTATTTACTTCTTTCCACGAGTTGTATGACATACTTCTCTAAGGTAAGTCTACCATTATGTTGATATTTACCATTGGTATTGTATTTGTCTTTGTGTGTGAATATTCCAATAGCGGCCTTCAAACGATTCTTTAAATTGTTCGTATCTACTTAAATTATCTCTGATAATGGTATACCATCGTGCAGCACAATCTTGAAAATGCTTACTAATCAAGTCAATTTTATCTTTATCAGTTGTAGTGTTACCTATTAATTCCATTTCCCGTTCAAAATTTAATAGAAATTCAAATGGGTTCTCTGTTGTAAAACCTTTGAATACTAGTTTGGTCCGTTCTTCTTTCTGTGTTGGATGCTTTATTATCTGTGTCGCTCGTCTCTTGATCTCTGTTCTGAGACGTTCTACTTCTCCACGTAGATCAGCCTTAAGCGTATTCGTTTTACCTCAGTCGTCCTTGGTGGATGTTGCAGACACTACTACAGCAGTTTCCAACGTCGTCGTTCTGGCTTCCAATTCCTGCGTTTTATTAATGTTTTCCCTGATTTGTTCACTAACTGTTCTTATTCTCACATCTTGTTCCTGCTTTGAAACTCTAAACGTTTCATTCCAGTGTTCAGCTAATTGTTTAATACCTTCTTTTAATTCTTTCGACCATTCTGTTTTCTGATCTTTCAACCTATTCTCCATCTTTAAAGCTTGTTCCTTTAGTGACTTTTCTACTCTAGCTTCTAATATTTCTATTCTGGTATAAGTTTCTTCGAGTTTTTTGTAGTCAGTTGCTCTATAACTCGTTGACTTCAGCTTTAAATTCGGCCCTAGTTTCTTCACTATTTTTTTTTAATTCTTCATTATTCTTTTGGATATGTATATTTTTTTTTGCATTTATTCCTGGAAGCTTCTAAACATAGCCTCAATATAAACTCCCTTCTGTGGTGTAGCCATTTTGTTGTATTAGAATTAAATTTAAATTCTTTTTTTTATATTAATTATTAGTGGTAAACCGCGACTCAATTAGTTTTTATTTAATATAATATAAATACGTTTATTGTTATTATAAATTTTCTCATACCAACAATTTCTCTCCTCTTTCAGTTTTGTTGAGCGCCAGTTGTGAAATACACAACAATATTACAATTACAATACAGTAATACATTTATTAATTATGAACGTACGAGGCTTATCCAGAAAGTAAGTACCGTCTGCGCATATATTCAGCGCATATTGTAGTACGAAGGTCGCGCATTCGTAGTTACTTCATTCTATTCGGTGACAAAGTAGCCAAGCTATATTGTTTGTTTACGTTCCGATTTACGTTTACTACACATCGGTAGTCATGTTTATAAAAATCGAGCGGCCCGCCAGTTGTGAAATAAGAACAGTTATTAGGTTTTTGAATGCGAGAAATCTTCGTCCTAATGAAATTCATCGTCAGATTTGTCAAGTTTATGGGCAGAATGCGATTAGTGAAGGTATGGTGAGAAAGTGGGTTAGGATGTTTAACGATGGAAGAGAAAATGTTAACGACGAGGAGCATAATGGTCGCCCGTCCTTAGTCAACGAAGAATTGCTGCGCAGTGTTGACGAGAAGGTTCGTTCCAATAGGCAATTCACAATTTCTGATTTGTCAATTGATTTTCAAACATTTCTAGATCTTTATTACACGAAATTGTGACTGAATATTTACACGCAAAAAACTGTATTCGAGACGGGTGCCGAAAATGCTAACGGACGGTCACAAAACGAAATGCATGGGAGCAGCCTTGGAATTTTTGCAGCGTTCTGAAAGACATGGAAAATGTTTTTTGAAAAAAATTGTTACTGATGATGAAACATGGGTTCCTTACGAGACACCAGAAACAAAACGACAGTCACTACAACAGCGGCATACTGGTTCCCCGAAAGCCAAGAAACCAAAGCCACCTCTTTCTGCAAAAAATATCATATGCACCGTTTTTGGGACTGTCAGGATATTTTGTTAATGGAATTTATGGAACGAGGCACAACAATCAACGCAGACGTTTACTGTGAAACACTCAAAAAGTTATGGCGAGCAATACAAAAAAAAAAGGCGTGGACAATTGACTGTCGGAGTGGTGTTTCTGCATGACAACGCGCGACCGCATACCGCACGTGTAACAACGTCACTTGCAGGAGACAACAAAGTATTATATAATATTCAATTTGGGTGTTAGTTTTTAACAAGTCATAATACATCTTAAAATTAACTTGTACGAATAATTTTTTTCTAGTTTAAAACTTTTCAACTTAATAAAATATGGAAGTAATAACACAGAAAAAGAGACAACCTAAGTAGTTGATTACACATAAAATATGTTTAATAAACGTAGACCAGCAGGATAATATCTACATTTCGATTTTATAGTGTTTTTACTATTTTTTTTTTTTTTTTTTTTTTTTTTTTTACTTTCCCGTTTCACGTAACCTCGAAGCGCGGTGGTTTGTAAACACAATAGGTTTTATAAGGTAAGTGGAATCTAGTGCTGTGAAGACTCAGATAGAACTATCTATCATTTAACTAGAACTAATAGCAAATGTACAAAATGAAACGTACAATATTAACAATAATATAAAAAAATGTGAATAAATGCAAACTAATAAAAACGTTTTATGTTTTTAAGCCGTGTAACTCAAAACAATTTTAAAATTAAGCAATAAACTAAGCCTAACAGAAAGTAATATTTCTGGATACGACAGGGTGTAACTACATGAGGACTAATCTCAAATCTGCAACACTAACAGACAGACGTACACCACATGGGTAGTGTGTACTTCAGCACACATCAATGCTTAGTTTCTTGTAGGATACCTGTGAATCTTACTGATATTTTCTGTACTCTTCAAAGCAAATTTTTCAGCTTCTTGCTTCGTACCATAACAGGCTAGTACAAATCGCATATGAAACCGCAGAATTGACTTCGACGAAAGTGACAAAAGAGCAAGAGAAAGTAACATATTTAAAACCTTAATCAATTATTTCTGAAATGTTTTTGGAATGTATCAATGTACTCGTTCAATTTTAATAGAATAATACACACAAAGTAGCAGGAGATTTGTTGATCTTAAACGGCAACTGTCACGAACGACTGGCTTGTCTGCGATTTCGCCCGGTACGTGGATCCAGTAGTATATCTCACCCCTTCTCGTATCCACCAGCTATATTGAAATTCTGAAGGTCAAGCCTAAAAATTGATGTCGTAAACACAGATAACATAAACGTCTGTACCGGGACATAGAGGTTAATTTATGCTTACACTGGTTACTTTGTCCTGAATAATCGCCGTGAACGTCTACTTAACGTTTAAAAGAAACAAAGAGTCAGACTTAAAAGTTAATGCTTTTACTCTGTAAGAGAATGGGATACCACGTATTCAACATATTATCTCTTTTATAGGCGTCTTAGTACCCTGGAGTATGGGAATTGTCGTAATTGCAGCTCGACAGAATTGTTTTTTAGCAGAAGGAAGAAGTTAGTATTGGTTTATGTTGGTTGGAAGTTGATATTGGTTTTGTTTGATCAACCTGACCCCACGTGATGGTGCATCTCCGCGGCTCCCTTAAGGATTCACCGGCAAGAGGTTAGAGCTACAGTGGCGCGGGCGATTGGGCCGTAAGCATCAGCCAGAATGATGCCCTTCCACTTTCTCAATGAGTCATTTGCTAGTCGCACGGAATCCTTTGTCTGGACGCCAACTCAGCCAAGGCGGCTTGAGCTCCTGCAGTCATAGACGCGTTACGCTTAAGTATCTTTTAATACTTCTTGGTTATTCTTTCAGTACAATAATTTCTTTTCGCTTTCCGACACTTCAGCATTTCTTTTGTTTTGAAGTCCTGCCTCCTCTTGTTATTTCTAAAATAACAATGGGTTATCCATGTAAAGGGTTATCAATATATGTTATTCCATATAACATGGGTTTCTTACGATACACCAGAAACTAAACGACAGTCACTGTAACGGCGGCATACTGGTTCCCCGAAAGCCAAGAAACCAAATCCACCTCTTTCTGCAAAACAAAATCATGTGCACCGTTTTTGGGACTGTCAGGAAATTTTGTTAGTGGAATTTATGAAACGAGGCTTAACAATCAACAATCAGACGTTTACTGTGAAACACTCAAAAAGTTACGGCGAGTAATACAAAACAAAAGTCGTGGACTACTGACTTCCGGAGTGGTGTTTCTGCATGACAACGCGCGACCGCATAACACACGTGTAACGACGGCACTTGCAGGAGACAACAATGTATTATAGAATATACAATTTGGGTGTTAGTTTTCAACAAGTCATAATACATCTTAAAATAAACTTGCACGAATAATTTTTTCTAGCTTCAAACTTTTAACTTAATATAATATGGAAGTAATAAGACAGAAAAAGAGACAATCTAAGTAGTTGATTACACTAAGCTGATTATATAGCCTAACGTTGATTGTACAACTTAACTAGTTGATTATTTACAATGAGTGTAATAATATGTACTCCTTCAGTTTTAGGTTTTAGTCTAAGTGCTAATTATTATTTGTTACAAAAAATAATACATATCATTTTGAAGGGTTGAAATTAAATACTGAATACCAATAAAACAGTAATGGATTCAGCTCTCTCCCGACAGTAAACATAAACGCAATTTATAATCGTTCCCCGCCCCCTAAAATTATAAAGCGGAGTCACCGACTGGTCAGCTAAATAGCAGCCTCGTTTGCCTGCATTTGAATATTCTGTTAAAATCTATGCTTACTACTTCCAATCGTTGCTTAATATTACTTAATGATTTTGAAGTAACAGTGTCAAATGTGATCAGCGAGATGTATATACAGAGTTACCCATGAGGAATGAGACATGCTTCAGGAGTACCTTTTACATGGTAAAATAAAAAAGTAAGTTTATATAACAGGGTTTTATAAACGTAAGTCGAGAACGTTTTGTTTTCGATATACGTTTCTTCCCAGCGACTGTCCCCGAACTGCAAAAGACGGGAAAACTGGAAAAGACAATTGAGAAAGTCACGTTGCGTACGGTGGGGCCAGTCCATGTCAAGGCTCCAACCTTTGACGGAAGCAGTCACTATGCAACATACCTCCGCCAATTTGAAGCTGCTGCATGCGCAAATAATTAGACAGAGAAAGACAAAGGTGTTTCACTCATTCTCCCATTAAAGGACCTGAGGCAGAATTACTACAGAAAGTGCTACCTGACAGCCACAACACCTATGCCGAGTTGATAAAAGCTCTACAATTACGGTATAGTGATAAAAATTTGCGAGATGTGTACTGCACCCAGTTGAGAGCAAAGGGACATAATTCCGGGGAGAGCCTTCAAGAGTTTGAAGCAAGTATCGACAAACAAATTAGACTAGCCGCTCCTGAAGCGCCAGAAGATTTTCGAACGAGCTTTAAAATGCAGATATTTACTGCCGGTGTCCGAGATAACGAACTACAGCAAATGTTATGAATGGGAAGACATCAGAACAGTGCGGACGGTCTAGTACATATTTTGCAATTTGAGGCCGCCAAACCAGCGTCTGGTTGGACAAGTCATAAAGTGTGCGCGCTAAAAGATCGCGACGGCCCAGACGATGAGGAAGAAAACAAGCAACAGTGACTCAACGGTTGGCGCCACAGAATAAAATAAAAAAGAATGGAAGACTTAAGTATTATAGATGTGGGAAACATTGACACGTACAAAGAGATTGTCGGGTTAGATCTCAGCAGCAGGAAAACGATCAGTAGTCGGTACAACGGGGCGTGTGCTGACTAACTGGATGAACAAAGCCCCTAGCCAATACGCAATTTATACACTTCAGAAAATCAGAGGGAGCTTGGTGGTTAACGGATTCGTTCAAGAAAGCCCAACCTAGATTAAAGTTGACACAGGGGCAACACATTCCATTGTGCGGTCCGATGTGGTAAAAAACCTCAAGCTAATCTGGTGCTCTTGCAGCTTGCAAACAGCTACTGGACGGCCTGTAAAAGTGTTTGGAAAAGTGAAGATACACCGACGCCTCGGTCGATTTGAGTTTGATCATCAAGTACTTGTTGGAGACATTGTGGATAAAGCAATTTTTGGTATGGACGTTATGAATGCATACGGATTTTTAGTCGACTTCAAAAACAATATCTTGAGAATCGGAAAAGTAGAGGTAATGCTCTCCACAATGACTACATCAGAAAAATCGACGGACATGATCCAAGTGGCCGTAACTGTTCCGCCTAACTCCGAAAAGATCATCATGGTTAGAACCTAAGTAGATAGTAGGGGTAACCAGTGCTCTATACTGGAATCGAGGTAGTCAGCACAGTCAGTACACCGGGCATACAAGTTGCCAGACGTTTAGTAAAACCTGATGAAACCGGAAATATAGCTATTAGAGTGGCGAATATTTTGGATCAAGCTGTCACATTACAAAGCAATACGCTCTTAGGCAAATTGACTCCTGTGGCCTGGGGAGCCGGAATGACACAACGAAGATCCAGTGCTTTGGATACTTCCAGAATACTGAAACTACTGTTAACAAGCCTGAAAACCTATTTATATTTTTTCGCAACTGTTTACGTTTGGTCCGTACTTGTTCCCGTTTGTTGCCCACCTGTTCACGTTTCGTGCTGTTAACAAGCCTGAACACCTGTTGACGTTTTGTCCGCAACTGTTTACGTTTGGTCCGCATCTTTTGACGTTTGTTGCCCTCCTGTTTATTTTTGGTTCGCACCTGTTCACGTTTGTCGCCCACCTGGTCACGTTTCGTGCCCACCTGTTCACGTTTGGTGCATACCTGATCACGGTTGGTGCCCAATTGTTCACGCTTGGTTCCTACCGCTTTACGTTTGGTTCCCATCTGTTTACGTTTGGTCCACACCGGGTTGCGTTCGGTTCCTACCGGTTTACGTGTGGTTCAAAACTGTTTAGATGTACGTTAACGCAATGAACGCTATCGCAAACGCAAACGCGAGAGTTAATGCTAACGGTATGAAAGCTAACCTTAAGATTGCTAAAAACGCTAACGCTAAGAATGCTAGCCTAAAAACGCTTTCGCTAGTGATAACGTTGATCTGGTGGTACAAGACTGAACACTACTGTTGACAAGAGTGAACAGTACTGTTACCAAGACTGAATAGTACTGTTACCAAGACTGAACACTAATTTTAACGAGACTGAACACTACTGATAACAAGCCTGAACAGCTGTTTACGTTTGGTTCCCATCTGTTTACGTTTGGTCCGCACCTGTTTGCATTCGGTTCCCACCTGTTTACGTTTGTTTACCACCTGTTTACGTTTCGTCCGCAACTGCTTACGCTTGGTCCGCACCTGTTCACCTTTTTTGCCAGCCTGTTTACGTTTCATACGCACCTGTTCAGGTTTGTTGGCCACCTATTTACATTTCGTACCAACCTTTTCACGTTTGGTGCACACCTGGTCACGGTTGGTGCCCAGTGTTTACGTTTGGTTACCACCTATTTACGTTTGGTTCCCATCTGTTTACGTTTGGTCCGCACCTGTTTGCGTTTGTATCCCACCTGTGTCCGTTTGGTTCCTACCTGTTTACGTTTGGTCCGCAACTGTACCTTCCGAACCTACAAAAGAGGTTTCAGAAGTGTGTGTGTGTGTGTGTGTGTGTGTGTGTGTGTGTGTGTGTGAACAATTCAACAAACTGATGCAACATAATGTTTGAACAGTTGGTCGCAACTTCAATTTTATATTTGCTCTTTTGTATCTTAGTCATAAAATCTAGTTGTTTTATTCTCTTCAGTTAAACAGGAATTTCAATAGCAAATTTTGTTTTAATAACGCAATAGTTTTTAACCATTTATCACACACACACACACACACACACACACACACACACACACACACACACACACTTCTAAAAACTCTTTTCTAGGTTCTGAAGGTAAAGTTGCGGACCAAACGTAAACAGGTGGGAACCAAACGTACGTAGGTGGGAACAGAAAGTAAACAGGTGCGGACCAAACGTAAAGAGATGGGAACCAAACGAAAGCATGTGGGAACCACACGTAAACATTTATGCACCAAACGGTGACCAGGTGTGCACCAAACATGAACAGGTGGGCACTAAACGTGAATAGGTGGCCAACAAACGTGAACAGGTGCGGACCAAACATACGCACGCGGGCAACAAAGTTGAACAGGTGTGGAAAAAACGTAAACAGTTTCTGACCTAACGAAAAGAGGTGGGAACCAAACGTAAATAGGTGGGAACCAAACGGAAACAGGTGCGGAACAAACTAAAACAGATGGGAACCAATCGTAAACAGGTGAGAACCAAACGTAAACAGTTGGACATCAACCGTGACCAGGTGGGGAACAAACGTGGACAAGTGGGCACGAAACGTGAACAGGTGGGCAACAAACGTGAACAGGTGCGCACGAAATGTAATCAGCTAGGCGGCACAGGTGAACAGGTGCGGACCAAACGTAAACAATTTTTTAAATAAGTTAGATACCTGATAGTCCTTCATGCAACTTACTTGGTCGCTATGCACGACGCGTTTCGGGATCAAGGTCACATCTTAAGGTACTCACTCGGGTCGAGCTTGTCAATTCATAAAAACACACACATAAAACAAAAACCACTGAATTTAAACACTCGTACTGCGTGAGAGGGGACGATGCGCATCGTCGAGAAAGTAAACTTGCACTGGCCGTATAAAGTCCAAAGCATACACACATAAGCATACATGAAACGCAAACAGTTGCGGGCCAAACATAAACAGACGTTCAGGCTTGTTAACAGAATAGTCTTGTAACAGTAGTGTCAGTCTTGTACCAACAGATCAAAGTATTGTTAGCGTAAGAGTTCTTAGGCTAGCACTCTTAGCGTTAGCGTTCTTAACGTTTGCGTTTGCGTTAGCGATAGCGTTCTTAGCGTTAACGATCTTGTAAACCGGAAGGAACCAGACGTAAACAGGTGGGAACCGAACGTAAACAGGTGCGGACCAAACGTAAACAGATGGGAACCAAACGTAAATAGGTGGGAACCAAACGTGAACAGGTGCGGACCAAGCTTAATCAGTTGCGGACCAAACATAAACAGGTGTTCAGGCTTGCTAACAGTAGTATTCAATCTCGTTGTCAAGATTCGTGCTACTATATGGACCCAATACAACGTACTTCTATCGAAGGGCGGGTTCAGAGATAAAGCACCGCTATTCGTCTTCTATTATAGCAGACAGGATGAGTCGCTTAAGTCTTTACCGGTCGACGTTCAACTGGAATTCGAGTCCACGGAAAATATCTTCGCTGAAACCATGGCCTTCTGCATGATACTTCACGGTTCGCTCAACTTATACACTCCGCTGTACAACACTGTGCACAGACGCACTTGATTTCGCCCCCCACCACTACTACCACCACCACCGGGGTAGTTGTCTCCCCCCCACCACCACCACCAATAGGAAGTCGAGATTTATATACATATTACCGAGTGTTGCATCATCATGTGTCAGTTGAGAGACTGCAGTTGACTGGGAACGTTGTTTTTGTTACTGTGAACGTTGTGAGTGTGTTTTATTACCCAACAACATGGCTTCATCGATCGTTGAATCCCAACAGCAGCAGCAGTAGCAGCAGCAATTGCAGCCGATACACCGACCGTAACATGTCTTTCGCGTACGTGGAATTGACAATGCGTCGAACAGTGTCAGGTTCTCAAACAGTCTCGTTGAATTGTGTCGGTTCGTGAGTGTCGTCCGCGAGTGTACGGTACTCGCGACCGCTCACGCCTACCCGCGGTACAACACGTACGAGAAAAGAATGAAACGTTCGTTGAAATAGAGTGGCCTATCACGATGTGCCGAAAAGCTGGCAGAATCGGGTTTTATTTACACGGAACGCAGCGAGCGCAACGTTTGCTTTGCTTGCGGTGGAGGCGTAAAAAATGTGGGAAGCCAATGACGATGCGTGGACGCAACACGCCCGCCATCTGCCAGAATCCCATTACCTTTTGCCCTAGAAGGGAAAATATTCTTCGATTCCGTAAGAAATGCGGTAAGCCATAAACGCAAGCCTGAAGAAGAAGAAGGAGAAGAAGAAGGAGGAGAAGAAGAAGAAGAAGAAGAAGAAGAAGAAGAAGAAGAAGAAGAAGAAGAAGAAGAAGAAGAAGAAGAAGAAGAAGAAGAAGAAGAAGAACGTACGGAGACGTCTGAGAAACAAGACGACGAACAACGAATCCGGTTTAAGGTCTGTTACACGGAATCCAACGAAGTAATGCTTCTACCGTGTCATCATTTCGTCACCTGCACGTTGTGTACAGTACGACTGCGAAAGTGCCCGTTATGTAAGACAAAAATTCGTACGTATATCAAAGCCTTGTTATAAAATTATTTATTCGTCAATTTTGTATCACAATATTGTTAATAAACGTTGCATCATATCTATTTCACAATATTGTTAAAAAATGTCGCACCATATCATCGTAAAACAGTACGGTGCAATACGTGTTGACAGGATGTTGTGCAATAGTTGCACGTAACAGTAGAACTGGTGGGAATGTCCGTCTATATAAACGGGGCTCGTTCGCTATACCGTTCAGTCTTGTGTCGATAGTCGCAAGCAACGTTTCGCAACCAGCAGACTTACTATGCAAGCAAGCAATGGACTCGTTTATACAGACATTTGGGAGCGTCACCGTTTACGAATACGTACGATGTCACGACTTACAAACGGGTACGAAGTACCCGATTCGTTCGTTGCAGAACAAGACGACGCGGTACCGACCTTCTCTGGCGGCCGTTATAACGAAGGGAAAGGACGGCACAGGGTTACTGACAGTCTACCTGATGAAGAGACGCGAAACTGTTTACGGATGAGGAACAGCAAGGCGTAAAACCGGACACGCTCTACCTACAGTACAACGGACAATAGATCGTGTAGCGGACATTAATATTTCAAAATTGTAAAATATTGTTTGTTTGTATTTTTGTAACACTTATTTATATTTGTCTTTCTTTGATAATACACGTATTAAAAAAAAAACATTATGAGCGTTATTTTTTCACCGTCCTCGTTCCTTTAGCCCCATCCATCACTACCGGTGACGCGGTGTGGACAGAGCTCAGTGTTTCGTCGACCGTCACCGGTAACGGAGGCACGGTTTTACAGGTATGCAATCGAAGTTAATGGAATCCCTCAGTGCTTCATCTGAAGACGATATTCCTAGACAAATTTTTTAATCGTTAACGTTGATCCAAACACAATGGATAGACCGAGCCCGAGCCCGACGTGAAGCGTTGTGGTGCAAATCACTTGTTAGAACTGTTGCATCGTATCATTGTAGTGTAGATGGTGGTGGTGGTGAAGCGTTATGGCGCAATTCTACTAGTGTATGACATGGTGCTGGCAGGGGTCAGTGGTTCGTTGACCGCTGTCTTTTCTTGGCATAGCGTGATATTTAGCAAAACAATATCCATCTGGATTTGCAATCTAACTTATGTGAACACATTTCGTATGGTCTGTAAAATATAATCATTTTATACTAAAACATTGTAGGTGTAGTTCACAATCCTCTGGATGCAACGAACGAGTTCCTGAGCAATCCCGGTTTTGGTTCGTATAGGCCTACACCTCAGATGAATCGCTAAACATTAAACCTATTCTACACATTAGTTAATTACATTATACTAGACATCTATTAAGATAATAAGGTTATATACTCATAACTTATTAGTAAATAGTGTCAAACTTAAAGAAAGGGCGTGTTTTATTTGTACCCGTTTTTATAAACGGAATTAAAATGGATTTTTTTTATTTTGCAATTCATACTATTTACTAATTCATATTAATCTATATTACAGATAGCATATTTCAGGGCGCGTTAAGAGGAGCGTGTTTATAATTATTTATATTTAAGATAAGTGATTATCTGTTGCAATCCATGACGTTTTAATAATCACTTTACTTGATAGTACTGTTAATCGTATTTTTATACCTATTGGACAGTAATGTGGTAATTTTCGCATTCTGAGGTTGGCTAATCTGTGCTTTCTGATATTGCGCTATCATGTTTATACAACGTTCAACGTTACAGTTGACCGAGCATCGGCGGGCAGCAGACACAACGTTTGCTGTCTCGTTCTGTCTTTTCACTTTCTTGTCGTCAGACATTCAATGTCGGCTTTAGGCCACAACATTTCTTGCATACTTGGACCAATTAGCGATACACTGCTAATTTCTCGATTTCATGTAATTTGAGTGCCGCGTACTCGCGCCTCAAGTCTGACGACAATCTACGACATTCGTATAGGCCTTAGGCCTTAAAATTTCTTTATGTAGTTTAAGTGCCGCACATTTGCGCCTCATCTACCATTTAGCTTTCTTAGCGACACGTTCATTTAAAACTTAAAACTCAACCAGACATAGCCAACCTCAGCGCTCAGAGTTAAGTGTACAACAATCTTAATAAATGTATTATACAGTCCACTACCTTCATTATTCTGCATCCTGGCAATAGCAGCGCAAGGCATCATCTTCCTAACATAACATTTTTTGGTCCTCACCTGACGGATCATTCTTCCTATTAATATTTTTTGATCCTCCGGGCCGGATCATAACATTTTTTGGTCGCTCCGTGCCTGGATTCGTCATTCACCTTTTCATTATTTTTCTGCCTCAATTTCTGGCCATCACGGCGACTCAGCATATTCGCTGATGCGACCGTGTCGTAACTTAACCAGCATTTCTTTCACCGCCTTTGATTCTCCTGACGACATCACTGCAAGACCATCCATGTGCTAGCGTTAGTACTCCAGTGTAAGCAGTCATCTCTCCGGTCTGTGTGTTTGCCATCTTCTCCACAGCCTCGACGCTTCAGGACATCGCATACCAGGTACCAAATCATTAACATCATTAACAGGTGCGTACAATGGCTGAAGAAGGCCTCAAAGTGTTGGTCAGAAAGAGAGGCGGCTTAAAGTCTGCCATAGTGCGTATTAATTCGGCTATCAGTAACTTTGACAAAAACACTAACACCAAACATTTTTTAACAGTTAGATTTGAAAGTCTAAAAAGCTTGGCAACAAAATACGATGAGGTATAGTCCGAAATTGAACTTATTTCTAAAGACATAAACGCTGCTCAAGAAGACCGAGTTGAGGTCGAAGAGCTGTTATATTCAACAGAAGCCAATATCTTACAATTGATAGAAACCTTTAACGTTCAGACTATGTCTCCCGTATTAACAAGCAATATGCAACTAAAACCGATAAGTTTGCCCTGCTTCACAGGCAATATCTTAGAATGGCAGCATTTCTACTCAATATTTTTGGACTTGGTGCATGCTAGATCTGATCTAACGTCAGTGCAGAAATTACACTATTTGTATTCGTCTCTGAAAAATGAGCCGCTAGATTTAATTAAGTCATTACCTATTTGTAACGAAAACTACTCGATAGCGTTGAGTTTGCTGTCCGCTAAATATGACAACAAATTCACACTAGCTAAGTACTATATTCAAAATTTACTTGAAGTAAAGTCAACAATTAAGGACTCTGTCCAAAGTTTGGCAGAATTCATAAATACGATAACGTCTTCCGTTTATTCACTGGCGGCCATGCAACTGTCAGTGGATTCATTCGAGCTTATCACTGTACAATTATTGTCAGAATAACTAGACCATACTACGTTTAAATTATGGAAGGAGTCTATAGACACCGATAATCTTCCTAACTTTCAAGGTTTTACTCAGTTTTTAAACGCACGTAGACAGTTGTTAGAAAATACACTGCCTATCGATGCCGGACAGCAACTCAACAAGCTAAGTTTAAGATTCAATAATAAATCTGACAAACATAAATCACGAAACGCTGCTGGCAGCACTGCATTTAAAAGTTATCACTCAGCGTCAAATAATTATTCATGCTTATGCTGTAAATCTAATCATCCAATTTACAAGTGTGATAAATTTCGTGCACTAAGCACATCAGAACGAGGACAATTTATATTAAATCATAAATGCTGTACCAATTGTCTAAGACCAGATCATTTCTCATCAAATTGTAAGATTAAACAATCATGTAAGATCTGCTAAAACGACACCATACATTGTTGCATATAAACATTGTGTCGAAGCCAGTTTCTGCCAGCAGCAGTAACTATTGTTCACTCAAATCACAATCTACAAATAAAAAAAATAATTTAAAAAATTAAAAAACACGACTGCCAAAAAAATAAATGAATAAATAAAAAATAAATTGATAAAAACACTAAATAAAAATAATATTTAATAAAAATCACAAAATCTAAATAAAGTCGATTTAAAAAGCTAAAAACAAGGTATTGAAATTCAGCTCTGATCAGATTTAACGAAAATGTTATGAATGATTAATGCATAGTAATTTTATTAGATTTAAATTACTTTTCGATGTTGAATATATATCAATGCATCATATGAAGACTACAATTATAAAAAATATTGCTGATAAAATTTTGCTCTTCAATTTTAATTTTCAATGCAGTCGGGGGCTGTTTAATGAAAAGAACAAATCTATTTAGAAACAGCCCCCGACTGCATTGAAAAATAAATTGAAGAGCAAAATTTTATCAGCAATATTTTTTATAATTGTAGTTTTCATATGGTGCATTGATATATATTCAACATCGAAAAGTAATTTAAATCTAATAAAATTACTATGCGTTTAATCATTCATAACATTTTCGTTAAATCTGATCAGAGCTGAATTTCAATACCTTCTTTTTGGCTTTTTAAATCGACTTTATTTAGATATTGTGATTTTTACTAAATATTATTTTTATTTAGTGTTTTTATAAATTTATTTTTTATTTATTCATTTATTTTTTTGGCAGTCGTGTTTTTTATTTTTAAATTTTTTTTTAAATTTTATTCCTTTTTGTGTTTAAAAAGAGTATAATGGGAATGAGCAGTGTGTGCGTGCGTATGTGTGAAGTGAAAAAAAAATTTCAATTTTTACATAGTTTTATTTAGAAACTTTATTATGTACATAGTATAATTAGCGTATGAACTTTTAAACTTATAAATATAGTATAACTTTATTTTATATACTATTATATAACTAGTATAATACAAACACTTCGATAAATTGTTTTATAAATTATATAATTAACTAAATAATTTTATTTATTAGAAATGATAAAGAAAAAGCTTTGGTCTACAGATTTCTGAGTCGATTTAATTCCTCAAGTGAGTTTTTATCGTGCGGTTCATGCAACAATTTTCATGGATCCAGACAACTTATTGCTAATCCCTTTAATGTTTTCACACGACTTAGTGCGACGTATGCCTGACCCTTGGCAAAACTATTACTACTCAAATCAATGACTGCTTTGTCTAAAGTAGTGCCTTGGAGTTTATGTACTGTTATACAGCCCAACACAATATTAATGGCAGCATACGTCGTTCTACTTTGCCCTGGCCTTGCAAATCATCATATTCAACAGTGGTGGGCTCTATCTTTTCTCCAATACCAGCAGTATTTCCCCTAATTGATCTGTCATCAAATTCTACAAATACGGCTTGTGGAAGCTCACCAGGTTGAAGCTGATCTCGACGTAGTGCAGGCCACTCAATTTTTCTAATGATGCCTATTGCTCCGTTGACCAGACCATGATTAACATTAATGTTTTTTCGCAACATTACCCTAGTTCCGACTCCGATTACTAAAGAGTTTGGAATACCTCCAGTTTTGTTTGGATCCGTTGGAATGAAGTCTTTCTTTAACTTTTGTCCGTAATTCTTAGCTTCGACAGACACATCCACCGCTGCAATATCGTAAACTTTAGATGATGTTTTCAACTTTTCAGTCATCATAGCATTATATTCTTCTACCTGTTTAGTGGTTGGGAAAATACGCAGACACTCGCCATCAGCAAATTCATCTGTCAAAGGAACTCTTCGACGATCTAAAATTTCTAGCTGCTGCATGGTGAGTTGGCCGACTCGTATATTATTTAGAATGTCTACAAAAGTAGTGTTGTTAGCTTGCCGCATATTTTGAGGTAATTCACAAAAACTAAACAGTGTCCACAAATTAATTTCAGCTGATAAGTAATGAGGCTGCTTGAAGCAGTAGGTACCACCAACTGGTTTTGATACAGGTGGCAAATGCATTAGATCGCCAAACAAAATAATGTTGATACCCCCGAAGAGAGCATCATTCATTTTAAGCTGTTGCAACCTTAAGTGAATATTTCTTAGGGTAGTATAGGGTACCATTGAGATTTTGTCAATGATTAGCCAATTAATATGCTTCCACCTTAGCCGTTCCCTTTGAAGACGCTCATCAGTAAGATGGCGAAGAGCTGTCACCTTGCCTTTTTCGATAGGAAGGGCAAAAGTAGAGTGCAAAGTGCTACCTCCAATCAATCTTGCAGCGACACCTGTGGGTGCTGCTACCGTAACAGCTCTGCTTGCAGGTAAATGAGAAAGACGGCGAATCTGTTGTACAATAATTTTCAGAGTAAAGGTTTTGCTGGTGCCTGCTCCTCCAGTAACGAACACATGTAATGGCTCAGTATTATTTTCACTTGGAAGCAATCTGTCTGAAAGCATTTTGAACAATTGGGGCTGCTGAAAATTCATTAAGTTTACTGCTGCGGCATATTGTTGATCCGCCATTTCGTGTATTTCAGGTTCACCATATTTCGCAGAGAGAAATATATATAGCAAACCAATATATATATATATACTTTCAGATCAGCTGTTCTCTGTTTCTCACAGATTGCACATATATACTCTCACACAATAGCGCGCTAACATAGTATTAGTGAGCGTGGTCTTAAATCGCGAGCACTATCTGGAGTGAACTTTACAGAATACCTTCCACTAGCGCCACCTGATGGACCAATAAACGAACAAAAAGAATCCTTATAACCGATCACTTGTATTCACTTCCGGTCAAAACCGGAAGTCAACTCATGGTGATATATAGCCTATGACACTTCTGGTGAAGTAAGGAATCCATCGAGCCATCGAACATCAAAATCGGTAAAGCCGTTAAAAAGTTATAGTGGAACAAACATACATACATACATACATACCCTACCACTGAAAACATAACACTCCTTTTTAGCAGTCGTGTAATAATATTCTTTTATCAACAGCAATTGTGTTTGTCATTGACCAGGCTGGCAACAGACAACTCGCAAGAGTTCTTTTGGATGCGGGTTCACAAATACATTTTTGTACGGAATAATTTTCCAAGAAATTACGGCTTAACTTGACTAAATCTAACATACCGATTACAGGTATAAATAATACCAGGTGTTGTGCCACTAATCTTGCGTCTATACGCATTATTTCCCGCTATCAAAGATTTAGCTTCGAGGCAAAATGTGCGGTCTTATCTGCATTAACCCATAAACTGCCAGCACAATCTTTTGACATAAATCAATTTAACATTCCAGAAAACGTTTTCCTTGCTGATCTAAATTTCAACATATCAGCTGACAACGACATACTTTTAGGAGCGCAATTCTACCTAGATTTAATTTTAGCTAACAAATACGTACGCGGTTCTCATTTTCCTATTATACAGGAAACAAAGTTAGGCTACATTCTTGCTGGCAATCTGCCCAAACACTGCCGCTATAAGGGTCCTGCTGTTTCGTTCCTAGGTAGGAACAACGACGGTCAAATTCTGGAGTCTCTCGAAAAATTTTGGGTGACAGAAACTATCCCTGATAATGCACCTATTAATAACGAGTCAGCTTGTGAGGAGCATTTCGTTAAGTCTACTCATCGCAATCAAGAGGGTAGGTTCGTTGTTTCGCTATTATTTAAGTTTGACCATCCCCAGTTGGGTGAGTCCTATGCCAACGCTGAAGCAAGATTCTTGAGTTTAGAACGCCGGTTCATGCGTGATTCTAAGCTTGCGCGCGAATACGCATACTTTATTCAGGAGTATAAGGATCTTGGCCACATGACGCTTATCGACAATTGCTCTATCAATTCTGGGGTTTTAAATACTTATTATCTGCCCCACCATGCAGTTTTTAAATATTCTAGTTCTACCACAAAGCTTCGCGTCGTTTTTGACGGTTCGTCCAAAACTACCAATGGCCTTTCTCTCAATGACATTTTGTTGGTAGGCCCGAACGTTCAACAAGACCTTTTTACTACTCTTTTGCGACTTCGTATGCATAACTATGTTCTCATCACCGACATCGAGAAAATGTATCGACAAATTCTGGTAGCTGAGAAGGATTGTCATTATCAACGTATTCTGTGGCGTGACTCTCCCCTCGAACAGTTTAAACACTTTGTATTGCGAACTGTAACCTACGGCACTGCTAGTGTTTCGTTTTTGGCTACTCGCTGTCTTAATCAAATTGGTAATGATCATGAAGCTTCTTTTCCTAACGCAGCGTCAGCTGTAACCAATGATTTCTATGTCGACGATTTGCTAACCGGTGCAGACACCATTTCTGATCTGACCAAGTTGAAATCTGACTTAGGTACGTTGTTGTGTCAATACGGTCTCACGCTGCATAAATGGGCATCAAATGAACCCAAGGTGGTCGCAAATCATGACAATTTATCACTCCCTTTAAATAAACAGGGTAATGTGCGTACCTTGGGCATTCTCTGGAATAACACTACCGATTCATTTTTGTTTGACATCAAGTCACTCCCCGTTGATCAAGCATCTCCAAGAGGAAAATCCTATCGATTATCGCAGGCATATACGATCCACTCGGACTCGTCGGTCCCATTGTTTTCCTGTACAAACAGTTTATCCAGCAACTCTGGCTGTGCAATCTCGGTTGGGATGAGCCAATCTCCGGGCAATTACGCTTGCATTGGCATTCATTATGCGATAAATTATGTCTGATCAGTATAATTTTTGTCCCACGTTCTATTCGTTGCAAGTCTAAGGCAAGGATAGCTGAATTACATGGGTTTTCGGATGCTTCTGAAAGGTGTTATGGGTGTTGAGTTTACATTAGAGTCATTTATCAAGATTCATCGATCTCTTGTCACCTTCTGTGTTCTAAATCTCGCGTGGCCCCCCTACGGCAGGTGTCATTACCTCACATTGAACTCTGCGCTTGCTTGTTGTTATCGCGACTCGTATTCAAGGTCGTCCCTGCCCTTCATTCCTTTATTAATAGTGTCCATCTATATTCTGTCACTATGGTGTCCCATTACTGGATTCATGCCCAGTCTTTGAGGTGGAAAACCTACGTCTCTAATCGTGTTGCCGAGATTCAGCGTCTTACGCAAGCCTACACATGGCATCACATCAATTCTCGACATAATCCTGCTGATATTATTTCTAGGGGATGCCACCCCGACGTTTTGCGCGATTGTTCGCTTTTGTGGCACGGTCCCGCCTGTTTGTCTCAACCTTCCGAGTCCAAACTTTTCCATCCTTTTTACCTTCTAATCTGCCGTCTTCTGAATTCACTGCGGAGGAAAAACAAACCCCCAAACTCTCTCTAATGTCTACCCTGGCTATTGATCTCTCAAAGGACTTTTCTTCGTTGCACCGTCTGACACGCGTATACGCTTACTGCTTTCGATTCATCAAAAATATTAGACTCTCCAGTGCTGAAAAAGTTTCGGGTGCTCTTACCCCCGTTGAAATTCATTGCACTCTAATTTTTTTCATAAAACAATCTCAGTCGATCCACTTCGCTGCCGAGATTAATTGTCTTCGTAATGGGTCTTCTGTCTCTATTAGGAGTGTTGTCTTCTCTCGACCCGTTTCTTGATGAGTTTGGCGTAATACGCGTCGGCGGGCGCTTACAGCAGTCGCAACTACCTTATGACAATAAGCATCCTATTGTCTTGCATTCATCGGCTCACATCACTCGCCTTATTGTTGAACGCGAACACATTCGTCTACTTCACGCTGGTGCTCAACTCGTGCATCACTCACTTCGTCAACGTTGGTGGATTATTAACGCCAAGATAGTCATTCGCTCCATCATTCGTAGATGCGTCAAGTGCCTCAGGTTTAGTGCCAACCAACAGGTTCAGTGGCTTGGTATTTTACCATCTCCTAGAGTCACTCCTTCGCGGCTGTTTCTATTCTGCGCAGTTGATTATGGTGGTCCCTTCATGATTCGTCATGGCGGGCAGAAATCTAGGACTCTGTCAAAATCGTACGTGTCTTTGTTCATCTGCTTAGCAACCAGGGCCATTCATTTGGAATTGGTTTCCGACCTTACAGCCAACGCGTTTATAGCTGCCTTACGTCGTTTTATGTCCCGTAGAGGCATACCCAGCCAGTTATATTCTGATAATGGCACGAACTTTAGGAAGGCCCGCAATGTTTTGCATGACTTTTACAATCTTTGGCATAATAAGGATGCCACCTCATCAATCCAATCCTTTACGACTACTCAGGGTATTTCATGGTCATTTATTCCGCCCTCGTCACCCCATTGTGGTGGTCTTTGGGAGAGCGGTATAAAGAGTTTAAAGTATCATTTGCGCCGCGTAGTAGGTAAGTCTATACTCACCTTCGAGGAGTTTACGACAGTTTTGTCTCAGATAGAGGCATGTCTAAACTCACGTCCATTATTCGCCGTTTCATCGGATGTAAATGATCCGGTGCCACTTACACCTGGCCATTTTTTGATTTGCGCACCATTAACGGCGATACCTGGCCCAGACTTATCTCACGTTCCCATCTCTCGTCTTGGACGTTGGCAACTTCTCCAGAAGTTTGTCCAAGTCATTTGGAAGGCTTGGTCTCGCGATTATTTACATCAATTACAACAACGTCACAAATGGAAATTCGCCAAGGATAATGTTTCCATTGGTGACCTGGTTTTACTGATTGAGGACAACTTACCTCCATTAGCATGGAAATTTGGTGTAATTACCGCCACATTTCCCGGACCAGACAACTTAATTAGAGTAGTTGACGTTCGCACGCCTACTGGCACCTATCGCAGACCAATCCATAAATTATATTTGGTCCCTAGTAGGGACGAACTGTAAAATGAGGAAGTTTATTTTCCCTTGTATATACTTGTCAAACGCGCATAAATCAGATGTTCTAAGATGATTTTGTTAGTTATAAGCACCTTTGTTTTTAGCGTAAGCTTTAATTAGTACATTTTTGATTCAGAAACTGTTTGTTTTACTCAAGCAAGTGTCAGTTTATTTAATATGCAAGGCTTTAATTATTTTTGTATTTTCGTGTATGCAACATTTGATTTATGCTTCATGTTTTTTCTTACTATTGTTTTTAATGTAAAAATTTTGTTATAATATTCGCAGGGTCTGCAGCTGTACAAACCATGTATTACATTTGTATAACCACATTGTTGTACTTGTCACTTATGTTATTGTGCCTTATTCATATTTGTAATTAACTAAACTGATTCCTATTGTATTTATTATGTGACTTGTATTTATGTAAAACACATTGTTTTTCGCATCTACTGTCTATAACCACGCCACGCCTATATTTTTTTTCATATTGTATTTTGCATTTTGAGATCACGCATTGCACAAATATTATTCATGCTTTAATTATGACATAAATGTCATTACAATTTGTGCTTGCCATCAGTCAACTATGTATAGCTTGTTCTCACATAACAACTTATTGTATATTCCTGAAACTTCAGGTATAGCATGCATCGTGCAGACTATATGGCGTCATGCTAAATTTATAAATTTATGTCTTTACATGTATAATTTTATAATAATTTAGTTAGTTCATTGTATTCAATACTACTTGTATAGGTCCACTGGCCTTAACTGGTTCAAGCTAACCACTATGACTTGCATAAATGTCACAATTTATCGGGCCCATCATGTGATGAGTCACCGATTATTCATCATTAAACATTGTCAAATTATGTATTTTCATGTCGTATATCGTTCAATATTGTATACATACAATATATATTGGCAATACATTGCTAACTTTTGCATTTATATTCAATATTCATGCACAAATCAAGTTGCACGCCAACCTTGGCCTGTTTAACTCTTATCATCACTCAAGCTTATCGCTAAGCAGTCAATGTCATAACTGTTATCTAAGATTACAACTCAAGGTTCAATGCAGCCTACTGAGATTGACCTTTATTATCAAGAACACTGTATTTTCTTACAATAAGTTATTATTGTATTATTATATTATTATTGTATTAAGTATTAAAAATTCTTTTGATTGTTTGCGGGCAGTTATGGACAGTAATGTGGTAATTTTCGCATTCAGAGGTTGGCTAATCTATGCTTTCTGATATTGCGCTATCATGTTTACACAACGTTCAACGTTACAGTTGACCGAGCGTCGGCGGGCAGCAGACACAACGTTTGCTGTCTCGTTCTGTCTTTTCACTTTCTTGTCGTCAGGCATTCAATGTCGGCTTTAGGCCACAACATTTCTTGCATACTTGCACTAATTAGCGATACACTGCTAATTTCTCGATTTCATGTAATTTGAGTGCCGCGTACTCGCGCCTCAAGTCTGACGACAATCTACGACATTCGTATAGGCCTTAGGCCTTAACATTTCTTGATGTAGTTTGAGTGCCGCACTTTTGGGCCTCATCTACCATTTAGCTTTCTTAGCGACACGTTCATTTAAAACTTAAAACTCAACCAGACATAGCCAACCTCAGCGCTCAGAGTTAAGTGGACAACAATCTTAATATGTGTATTATACAATCCACTATCTTCATTTTTCTGCATCCTGGCAATAGCAGCGCAAGGCATCATCTTCCTAACAACATTTTTTGGTCCTCACCTGATGGATCATTCTTCTTATTAACACCTATGTTACTATGTTATTTTTTATGTTTTTTTTTCTTTAAGAAGATAACCCACATTGTTTATCAGCTACAGCCAGATGTGTTGTTATTAGACACATTCCGGACATGATTTTATCGGCAGAATGTATAACCATTTTCTAAAAGGTGTGAGGTGTGAGCGTATGTTCGTCCTTACCGAAAACTTTGCAAGACCTAAGCTTGTTATTTCTTAGTTTAGTGCCCGATCGCTGTACCTCATACAAAACAAACACTGGAAGCACAAACAGGACACAAACTATCCTAAAGGCGCCGTATTAATTTTGAGCAGTTTCAAATCGAAAACATTTTAATATTTGTAACGTGTTTTCTGTTAAATGTATGGCTTGCGTAATACCGACATGTTTATTACCTCAAAACTAATTTAGAATGTAAGTTATAATTCAGATAATCTCCAGTAAAACGTGGCTTCAGGAAAACACAAACATGAAACGAGTTATTGTCTTTGTCCTTTATCAGGATTAACATAATTTTGTCACCGTTAACATTATCCATTTAACATAGATTAGCACCTCATTTAAAGTTAATAGCCAATGATTTATTCCAAAAAGAAATGATAACACAATGAGAAAGGGATAAGGTGAGGGAAAGGGGGAGACATAGGCAGACAGTCACTCTAACACACCAATGTTTGTAGTATATTTATTTAATTATGATAATAAACGTAATTGTGTTGTAACGTCTGTATAACCTAATATATTATACACAATATCAATTTCTGCGCAATAAAAACCAGAATTATTAAACTATGTTTACAGTACTACAAACTACAATTAAACTGCATTGAATACGTTAGGCTTATGACTGTACAGAAATTGGTTCTGGAAAACTACACAGTATATAGGGGCTAGCAGCGTTCCGCGCGCGCAGCTGTTAGTACGTTGTGGTATTTAGGTATTATGGTGGTAACATTATTGCACAACCTTATACGAACACTTTGTAAGAGACTAAAGCTTTGTATTCACATCCGTTACAGCGAAAGAAAGTCCTTCAGCATTCGCCTGTTTCGGATGAGAACAAAGAGTACTCTGTTCGCGTTCTACATTCATGCACGCTCAACAAGGGGTCAGTTACTCCGTAGTGTTTATATTATTCGTTCTCATTCCCACGATGTGATGGCCATGTGTTTTTTCGAACATCAACAAGTGTGTGGTTCGTACGGATCGAAATCTACCGCTCTGTATTCAGAACGTTTGAATACTCCGGTGGGTGAACACGTCTTACATGTGCTACTTTTTGTATTCTTGTGCGTAATGGAATGTTGGTGACTAGGTTATTGTTGTCGGGCACATACATCGTCAGGCTGAATTTCAACCTTGCTGGTTTCCAGCCGATAATTTTTTCTTCTTGGTACCGTTACAGGAACAGCTACAGGTTGCGGTAAGTCTAGAAGCTTTAAAGATTACGATTATTGTGCAAGCGTAGTCAGTCTACGTACGTGCAACTATTGTACATAGATATCTCTTCACTTCGTTACCTCTAGCCTGTTAACCGAGCTAATTGGGGTTTTCTACACACACACACGCGCGCACACACACACACGCACATAGAAATACACACACAGACTCACACCCTCGCACACGAAACACTTCTCCGCCCGCCCACCACCCGCCCTCCGCGAGAATGAGACTGTCCAGCTGTCGCTATATGAGGCGTATGTCTGTTGATGAACAGAGCGTGTAACAGGTCCATGCGCACTCCCTCTGTCGCACTTCAGCGTATTTGTTTTCTTTCGCGTGCCATTAAGAAAGGTGAGTGCATGTGTTATTTTCTACATTACACAAAGGGCGCACGCTCGCTCGCGTTTATATTTTTTTACCGCAATGTTGTATTGTTTCCTACTTTCACTTCTTATCGGCTTCGGTAATGGAATCGGTACTCGATCGACCGTTTTTTCTCCTCAATGATTTGTATATGTGAATGTTACTTGTAACATTTGCGATAATGTGTATGTATATGTAATCCCTATTGTTGACGTTGTTTCTCCGTTTCAACACATGCTCCGGTACGCGTGCTTGTCCCTCTTATTCGCTATTGTTGACTTTGTTTCTAAACCCGAATTCGGGAGTTTGGACTACCTTAATTTCTTTAGAAGTACGTCTTAACATTAGTGCTTTTTTCGTGAGGGTGAAGGGGTACTTTTGTATAAATCCCTCATTTTTATTTAAATAGTTATATGTGGTGTTCTTCGTTTTGAGTAGTGTCGAATTGAATGGGTGTCAACATGTCGGTCGTGTTTTGTATACATTTTTAGTCATTACTTTATGTATATTTTTGTATTTTTTGTATATAGTATTTTTGTAATATCTATGATTATTTTTTTGTTATACTTTTTAAAGGCTTACCACATATTTACATTGATTAACATTATATTATCGTATTTTTGGTTATAGCCTATTGCTTTTATAATGTCTAAAATTATTTGTATTAGTTTTTATTTATTTTTATTAGCTTTATTAGTCAAGAGTTTTTTTGAAATTGAATTAACAATATTTTGAAAATAAAAACGCAGAAGAGAATGTACTGAGACAATATCATAGCTTATTTTAATATTGCATTTATAGAGTAAACCAATAAATGTCTTACACTGCGTTGTTGTTACTTTATTGAACAATGTTACTTAATTTTCAAACTTAACATGTCTATGCTATGCCTTTTACGTTGTAGTGATGTGTACAATCACTTTAAAAACAATTAACTGAATATACAGGTGTTGTTAAGATAATAGCACGGGTCGACGCATTTAATAATTGGAGTAAATAATTGGACCAGCACTGCTAAAATATGTTGATATTTAACAATCTTTTGCTTATTGTCTGGCCACGACTGGATGATTGAGGCTGCTCTCCCCCACCATGCGGCCGCGTGTAATACCCGGCCATGCTCCTCCCACCTTACACAATGCTCAATCATCAAATCGCGGCCAGACAGTACATACAGACTCTTTTCATGACTTTTGTACATCGCCAGTGTGATACTGGTATCTGGTACTGTCCTAGTGCTCAATGTTGGGTAACTTGTTTTATGTTATAACTGCGAGTTGTATATGAGATGTGGTGCGTCGTTAAAAATTATGTGGAGTTAGTTTATTTAATGTTGGTAGCCATATATATTTTCAATTTCTCTGTTCTTTTTAGCTTTTGATTTTTTTCATATTGTGTATGATGTTAAAGCTGTCTTAATATCTGTGGCAGATTGTAGTTTTAGTAAGCTAGTAATAGTAAGCTTTTACACACAGATATTACATGTCTGCTTTGGTTGGGTGTGTTTATATATATATATATATATATATATATATATATATATATATATATATATATATATATATATGGTGACGATACAAATAAACACTTTCGCATAGGATAGCTGTGTGTGTGTATAAAATATAAACAAGTCTATATTGGAGGTGTAGAAAAATTATTTATTGGTCACAAGTAAATGATTGTTTCCATGATATATGTACGTAACTTATTTTCTTTCTTCTATGCCGTTGATCTTTGCTTCAAATTCGCTAATACGTGAGTTATTTGCTTCTAGTGCTGTCTCAGTGTTACTATGAATTAATTCGACTTCCTCGCCGATACGTTTCTCCGTCGATTCTAACAGTTGTTTATTTTGTTTTGCTTGATTGTGCACAGCGGTATAAATTCTCTTATTTTCGTCATGTGTGACTTATTCTGTTTTGCTACTTCTTCTGATATTTCCTGCATATTAGCTTTATTTTCGTCTGACATTTTCTGCACATTGGCTATTATTGCAGCTAACGTATTTTTTAATTTAAGTGATTCAGCGATATTTATAGTTATTTTATGTAGTTAAACAAATATTATATTCCTTATTTAACGAAAACGGCATTATTATTAACTCTTATAATTATCGTATTAATGTTCAGTTAAATGTTATGTAACGTCACAGTCTAGTATCGCAATCAAATGTTCACAAAACTTAACCTAATACAAACACAAATAATAATTCAAACCTCCGAATAAACTAAATTAATAATATTGTTCAAATATCTGCTTACAGAGAATATTCAAAAAATTATAGTATATACACTCCCTGCTTACAAATAGAACACACACAAAATAGTCCAAATAAATTTAGTCTTTACACAAATAAACACATTACAATTAAATCGTGCCACACGTTGACAGGCACCAAATATCTCTATGCGACGATACAAATAAACACTTTCGCATAGGATAGCTGTGTGTGTATAAAATATAAACAAGTCTAAATTGTAGGTGTAGAAAAATTATTTATTGGTCACAAATAAATCATTGTTTATATGATATATTTTTAAATTACATAAATGTCATGAATAGTATTATATTTGTTGTAAGGAGTTTATATAGTTCAATTTAGATGAGTTTTACTTGGTAGTCGAATTCCTTATTACATGGTGTGAAGTCACTCTCTCAGCTGCTGATGCGGCAATTTCTCTGCGCGTCTCGCCTCACTCTCTCTCCTTCTCGCTCTCGGGGATGGGTTCGTCGAACACTGATAACACCAAAGGCAGATTCCACATACACAAATTGTACCTCTCGGAATTGTTAGCGTTATCGCTCGAAATAAGTTATTATTATATTTAAACGTTATTAATTATTTACTCTCAGGGTGATAATAAGTAATATTTATACTAGCGGTGTATAAGGCTTACACCTTCCGGCTACTCTTAAAGTGTTCCGCGATATTACAGATTTACCGCGGTCAGTAAATCTTCCTAAGCGGAAAACTTCTTCTTACACGAATGGCACTTTATATAATATAATGATTGTTCACCTGCTTGGTTCTTGTCGAACAACTCGAAAAGAGTTCCAAGTCTTAGCGTTACTTTAGATTTAACTAGTACAAAACAATCTCTTGTAGAAGAACACACGTTCACTAGGCAAAGGCTTTTGATGAACTCCCTGATGTACACCTTACAACGGACGGATCTTACTGAAATTAGGGGATTCTGATTGGTCAATCAACTGCCTACGTGGCCGATTGAACAAAAGATAGATGGGTTGCAGGCGAAATTTTGTATAAGTCTGTGGGAGCCTGCCTAGATTTTATCTAGAAGTGTTATTACTCTTCAATAGATAAGAGTGAAAAGTTGAGGTTTTAATTATTAAAAAAACACATTTATAAAATAGCTGAGAACAGAAGAATATATAGCAAATATGGCTATTTCCATAAATAAGTCACAGTTCAAGTCTCAAACCGATGGGTTAATTAAAACGGAAGATATAGCGAATAAGGTTTATCACACTCGAACGCGCGCACATATTCACACAAGAAGTACATGACATAAAAGAACAAAATTTTTCAAAGAGCTTGATATAACATAAGTCCTTATCCATTACTAAATACAAAACTTATAGCTAATTGACAAAAAATTGCACAAATTAATTTGAAACCTGTTAATGTCCGTCATCCATGTTCAGATACTCTTATTCATAGATCATCATCATGTGTTTTGTTGCAACACACACACACACACACACACACACACAGATTAAAGTTAACAAGAAAAACTTCTCCACGGTCTAATGGTTAACAGTCCCTGCTCTACCACGATTCGACGAATATTGAAGTCCAGCGGAAGATTTGCAATATGACTGCTTAGTAATTTAATTGTAACTGCGATGTGCACCGCATCCTGGCAGAAAAACTAATTTATGGCAAAGTACTGAGCACAAACATCCCATATTAAGGCCCTTCCATGTTAAAGCTGTCTGGAGAAATATAATAGAATTGCCATTATAGCAGGCCATTCTAGCTTTCATATAATATTAATTCAGTTTTCTGGTTGAACGCTTTTTTACATAATGGTTATTTGTCGGACGTGAACGGTGTGGGAATATCTTTACGAGTGTAGATTATGTGCTAACGAGCTTAGCACGTTCCATAATATGATACATTGTGTTAAGATAATTAAGGCAACGGTTTTATTGATACAAATTTTGTCATGTCGAAGTCTATGTTATGACAATCGTTTTTTGTACATAATCGTACTTTACATTGGCGGCTGCTATGTTCGGTAACATCGTCGCCGCTTTGGATACAAGTGAATACAAGTTATTGAAAATATCTTATAAAATTAATCGTAATATTATATTATAATTGTAATAAAATTATTTTAAAATTCTAAAGTAGGCCTATTATTTTTTACAGGTGATATTTCTGTGTGAATCAGAGATCTGGATAAGTTCAAAAAGAATATCTCAGAAGTATATAGGCGGCGTAGATGATTAGATCATTCTCAACATATTATGCAGGTACCGACATTGCAAAACAGTCTGAATGGTTCAACAGTTATCTTATGTACCAAGGCCAGAATCCCAAGCAGATAAAATACATCATTGAAATTAATGAAAGCAAATTTTGTAGCACAATATTCTTAAATTTTTAAAATTCTTTACACATATGAAAGACTATAATAGTGGGAGATTGTACTTAAAAATTAAAAATACATTAAAAATAGATATCCTCTGATCCTTGATCGAGAGAGAAATATGATTTACTTCAGATAAGCTGTGAGATTTCATACACTAAGAGGGTTAGAATTTCTAGGATACAGGTGACTACGGGCCGAATATTAATAAGTGAAAAACTTTATCTATAGGATACCAATTTAAAACAAAATATTCCGTAAACGTGTTTACTACATGCTTTGTAATTCCATTTGTCTGTGTGTCTGAGTTTTTAGAACATAACTGTGTCAAACAGCTTTGCGAGAAGCCAACATGATTTTACTATTCGATTCTTACATAACACGTCCAACGCTATGGTATCTAAATTACTTCTGTGGTAAGAAGTGTTAAGGGTTTATTTGGTAAATCTTGCATCTTACAACAATATTTATGTTAGAGCTGGAATAGCCACAGTTTGCCACAACAGTTTGTAATATATCAACAATATAACTATAGCTTGTCATAAAATCTACATACCTATCTTATAAATTCTCCCTAACCTGTCATTTATTTTTATATAACACAACGTGTCTTTTTGTTAATAAATCTGTCTCTGTCAAATCAATTCATTGTAAATTCATTTGCATTCTTGTTTGAAAAAACATGAAACATCTTTCCAGTCTCTTTCTTTGGAAGAAACTCCAATATTTTTTTGGGCCACAGCTACTCTGGTATCTGTTCAACGCGAAAACGCCAATGTCATTTATTTTTATACTTACAACTGACATGTGTATGCTTCAACATATTTGTCAATTATCTGAGCCGTCAGTATTGAATATGTTAGATGGAAGAATTAAGAGATACGTTGTTTCCAGCGCACCGAGCTGATGAAATCTATAGTCACCATTTTTTTGTAATTGGTGTTCAATAATCGAATGCAAGTTCAGTGAGCTGTGCTGCACTAGTGTTTCTACTACGTCACTTTCTATTTTCTGTAGAACCCTATATCTGTTACGTTTTTTCATTTTTTATCGCTACGTAGGCAACTTATTCAATACTCGTGTGCAACCAAACTAGTGTTTACGTAACTGAATGTGTTAACAAATGCTGTCTAATTTAAAAATAAATTTAAGGTAAATATTGTAACGTGACAGTTTGCACCTTCCATAAAAAAACTACGATTTAACACCCACTAATCACCAAAAAATCCTTTCTATTAAACTTAACTATTAACAAACATTTTAAATAGACTGAATATACAAAAAATGAATAATAATGCTTAATTAATAACATATAACTATTTTGCACCATGACTACAAGAAAGTACAAAATCAATAAGAAAGTACAAAATAAACAGAGCCTAGACCACATAGGTTAGGTATAATGTCAATAAAATAATTTATGTTCATTAATTATTATATAGTGTAACCATACAGCCATAGGTGTATTAGGCATTAATTTAAATAAATGTAAATTTTGTATAATTTGTATAAGTTACGGGTAAATGGACAAGTCTGATATTGCAGAAATATTTCAATGTTAGATTAGGGTAGCAATTAACCTGTTCCGACACGCAGTGAACACCTGCTCAATTGTATGTGTGTTAAACGTGTATCTTGTGTGTGTGAGTGAATCGGGCATAGACAGGATACTCAGCAACCCGCCCCAAGTAATTAATAAAATAATTGTTTTAATTCACGGTGAGAAATCTAATTAATGTATGATCAAACCAAAGGCACCTAAGTGTGGGTAAAAATTATAGTTATCCCCAGTGAAAAGATGAAGTTAATAGAACACGTTATGCGAAGACAGTGTAAAATAAACGTGCTAAAAAAACACCAATTACCCTAAGACGCTCAAATTAATATAGTGAGTGATTAATCAAAGTAGCTACGATTTGTGCTATCTCGATTCTGAGCAAAACAGTGCTATTTGCTAATAATTGCAAATAGATGAAAAGGTCCGGTAGTGGGGGCTGTCACGAGATACGCAGGTATCAACAGGACAATTTTAGAGCCGACCAGCGCGGAATCTCGAGAGGGTATAAATTAAGGGTTCGACCAAAAACCCTTCTCTTCATTTCAAGACTCAGTTGCAGCCGGACATGCTGTCCGTCGGCAAAAGAGTTTATATTTTTTATCCTATTAGAAGTCGCAGTAACAAACGAAATGACGTTTATTTAAGTCACGACAATATTACGGGAAAAGTAAAGACAGCAATAGTTAGTCTATCAAGAGTATATCCAGGAAATATGCTGTGGATCGACGCTGGACATCTAGACGTATCCAGAGAAGCTGCCGTAGACCGACGCTGGACCCTAGACGTATCCAGGACCACGCCAGGACAAGAGGAATGGAAAATTAACTCTAGACAACGCTGGAACCCCGGACAACAGTCGTAAGATCATCAGAAATCGAGGTGACATGCTTAATGCATTTTGAAATGATTTATAAAAATAAAAGAGCTCATAAAGGCTATTTCAAATGACAGTAAATTGAAACAGAGAAAGTTTATATTTAGTAATAATATGTTAAAATGTAAATAAATGTTTAGTCGTAAGAATGAGCGAAAGCGTATACATAAAAGCAGTAATAAATGAAAGAGAATTTAAAGTAAAGAGAGAAGAGTTTATTATCAAAATAAATAGTAAAGTAATTAGATATTTGAAATATAGAAAGATTCATTTAAAGTTGAATATTAAAACAAAAGCCAGTCTACAAGAAATTAATATAAAGATAAATTGAAGTCAAAACATTGGTATAGACTGAGTGAGTAGAGGTCAGATCTGAGATAAGACAATTTATTTCAATATAAGAATGTTTTAATTTTATAATAAATTAATAAAAATTATGTAACATGTTTAGATATAAGATTAACATGTTTAGATATAAGAATTTTTTAAATATGTGTAATATTGCATATCCTAAGATATAAACATTAAATAATGAGCAATATCGTGACTGACAAATTAATGATGTTTATGAATAATTTTAATAATGAAAAAATAATAAATATAAGTTTTTAATGTTCATAATAAAAATACTCTTCTTATATTTACACCTGAACCCCAAATACACGTACATGTTGTTAGTAATGTTATATAAAGTGTATGAGTTCAATTAATGTACCAATTAAATTGCATAGAATATATAACTTATTACATTCTTTGCCGCCCTTGACGTGTGGTACCACACGCTTACATTTAATAACATTGTATCATTGTATAAAAAATGGCGCTCCAAGATCGGGGGGCTCCTAAAATTTAAATTGTATTAAATTTGCAACAACGTTAATATCGTTGTAATAGTTAGTGGTTTTGTGTTAAGTTATTAATTATGTTTGTATTAATAACATATAAGAGATGTTTAATAATAAGTAGTCTGCCCAAATAGCTAATGAAGGATTAAGAAACAAAAGAAAGTGAAATTGACACTCTAATGTTAAAAACAATTCTGTGTGTAAAAGTTACATATTAGATATAGTGAGTGAAAAGTTACACTATGTACAAATAAAATGTTTATATTAGTTTAAAGAGAATCAATAGACCCTAAACAAATTTATAATTGAAAAACTGACATAAATATAAGATCTACAAGGGACATGGTTAATGTACAATTATATTGTAGACGGTATCTAACATTAACAAACTTTGAATAGAAGTTAACACTTAATACTTAGAGCAGAAGATGGATTAAATATTTTCTTTTTTGTTTCTATGATGTTATTATAATTTGTATGTGTTATGTGCTGTCATTAATAAAAATAGTCATAGCATGTACACATAGCCGGTTTGTAATATTCAGGGATTTGTACCGAGTCTTGGCTTAATATAATGTAAATGAATTTTGTATTTAATGATGGAGTGAAAGTTTTCTATGATAGTTATGGTATTGAATTGTATAAACTAAATGTCTTTAAACAGAAAGTCATCAAATATTTTAACAGTAATCTATTACACTAACTTTTAAATGTTAATTATATACTATTGTTTAGGCTTTTCAATTTTCATATTGTTAGTTTTAATGTTACAGTTAATGAGATTTTATGTTAATAACTGAAAGATGTTGTAATATGTATTTTGTTTAGTAACTTAAGTAAATTAATGGTCACACCATTGTAAGCTGAGATTAGGAGTGAAATTCGCAAGCAACTCACATTATATTTTATGGTTTATGTTAAATGTTTATAAATTCAGATAGGATTTAGTATGTGAGTTTGTATAGAGTATTTTAGTAATTTAAAATTGCAACCAAAATATGGCTTGTGAGATATCAAAATCGTCAGCATCAAACAGAGATTTTAGACCTACGAATATGTTTTAAATTAAATTCTGCATAAGTTCAGGATTTGTGAACGAAGAATCAACTCGTTATTTTAGCAAGAAGCCAGGCTGGTCAGTTAACAATGCCAGTCTAATCCAGCCAATCAAACATTTTTACATTTTGGACAGGGACGCCAGGAAAAAACATCATTCGTTTGTTGAACATGGTTGTGTAAAGATATACTCTCCGTAGTAATTCATAGCAAAAAATTAATAATCGAACCCAAGACAGGTTAGGTTGAACCAAACAGTGTTTAGAAGAAACAGTGTATTTCGTTGAATTATATTATTGAAGAGTTAACTAAAGTGAAATATTAAAAAACAGAAAATCAGTCACAAATATTATTAATTGGTGAGATAAAAACAATTTTATATTAATATAACCCGAAATTTACTAACCATCACGACACTTATTTCTGATGAACTTTATTGATCACTGTACACACTAGAACGTATAATCACACTATTTCATGTAAAGTTTGACACTGTTAATCATTTGTTGGAGAGAATTAAGCAATTTATTCTATTTTTAATTCGTTTACTTTGAATCGAAAAACGTCAGAACTGGACTAAATCTAGGTCCGCCATCTTTAAGAAATTTGTGTTGCCAACTGTTAAGCTGACAGTTGGTAACATTTTAGTAAACTGTATTAGAATAAGATCTACAAATATTGTATTTATTTTGTACATTCTTTTGGTATTTTCGTATCATTAATATTTGTAGTCAAACGAATCCACTAATATTGATCAAACTAAAATAAAGGTAATATTTTTTTAATCCTTAGGATGAGTCTTGCCAACTTTCACACAACTCAACTAGTATAGCAAAGGGTAATTAATTGTATGTGTCGAATGTTATAGTTACAAATTAAGGTAAGCAATTAGGAAATAAAATACTTCAATTTTTCTATTCTGAAGAGAGTGGTTTATTTATTGTTAGTTAAATTTGAAACTTCATAAAAAAAACTACTTACTCAAAATTCGTATTTTTATTTATTCTGATCAAGTCATAATAACTAAGTCATTTCAACGTTGACACCCTGAATTTAAGACCAACCCAGATTAATTGAAGAGTACAATAATAATAAATAATATACATTCACGATGAATAAAATAGTTAATAAAACATTATGTTATAGAGTTTGGCTCCAACAACGTAGGGTGGTACACAATATTCAATACAGAATAAATTTAATAATTTAAAATAATAATAAAAAAATTAAACGTTTTAATATTTGTAAACCTATATAACTCTATAAGACTTTTACATTTGTACTTATATACGAAGTGAGGCGATTAAGAGTTTTTTCACTATGTAATTTAATACCGATAAATTAAGAGAATTTTAGAAAAATATTTTTTTATGTTACACAGTTTGATCACCATTTCTATACAGTCAGTCTACTTTCCAACATATCCAATTTTACAAAGTGCGACAATAATTATTACTCATCCTTCTTAGAGGAAATGGTTACGTTTCTCCAATCGTGAAGTTACTTCATGCATAAGAGTTTTATAAATTCGTTAGTAGTTGTATTTCCAAATACATTAAGTCAGGAAAAGGTAAAAACCTATAGTCACCGGTTCAGAAACCGGAAACAAGATTTTCAAGAGGATGCTAGAAAATCTTACATCAACATTTTGACAGACGTTCCTGTGCCGAACGTCCAACGAGAAGATTTTTCAAGACGAAAACGTCTTAATTTACAAGCTACGTGTTGCAGTTATGCGAGTTCAAGTGTACCATATTGCATTTATTTGATACAGACCTATTAGACAGTGCCTTCCAGTGGTGATGGTTATCCATTTTTTTAGTAAGGCTATTAGTAGGATGCTTGATATCTCCTCAGCACATCTGAGCATACTATGCATCTTACAATGGGGCACGAAGTTTAGTGTTAATGGCACTGTTACGTAGCTGCAAATGAGAAATAGTCCTTTTGAAGATGTGTACGGATCTTTCAAAGTTAACACAGCATTCTAACAAAATGTTCTCCTAAGTGGCATTAAAATTTACTCACCATTTCATGATAATTGTAGCAACGACATACTTATGTTATAATCATATAATGAGAAAGAAATTAATATTAGCATCAGCTGAGATGTCTTGTTAGTAAGGATAAAATTCACATACAAAATTTTCAAGATTTTAAATTCTCTTCGCACAGAATGAGCCAAAAATATGCTTCGTAAAATTCGACTTAATATTTCTCTGACTGCTATAACCTTGGTCGCAACCATCATCTGGTGTTACAGACAAACTTACAAAAATTGATTTACAAATAAAAACATATCATCATTATCGTTGTCATCTTCGTCATATCTTAGATTATAATCAAATGTTAGATAGAAATATTTAACAGAGATACGAATTACTGGCTTGAATCCCAAAAAATAAACGACATCTACGACAATAATTTAAAATGAGTTCAGAGTTAAGATAGTGCAAAGTCTAGTTATTAAGTAGAATTTATTCAGACTCGTGAAAATGACTTCTCAAATTCATACGGCAAAGTAAAAGTAAATTGTATTATAGTATTTACTTTTGTAGAACTAATACTTAAACTGACATCTTAATTTGTATAAGATTACAGTAAGTTACAGTGACAAAAATCTAATTGAAGGCAGTAATACATAGTGATCAATAACATTCCTATGATTTTTCTACTACTGTTTAATTGTCTCTTTTATGCTTCTTTGGTTTTAAGATACAACTGACTAGTCCATAAAAAAAGACGCTACGTCGTAGAACAGACAAACATTTCTGTAATTATTAACAAAGTAACATGTTTTAAACATCAGAGATAGTAGTTTACTTAAAACTTATCATTAACGGTTGGTTAGAGATTTATTGAAAAACGTGTTAACTTGCCTCAGCAAAGCTTCCATGCGAAGAGATATTCCTAATCTCTGCTTTAATTTCAGAAACGTGAATTCCACTGTTTCCCTAGTATATAACGTACATTAAGTGTCAAGTCGAGAACATCAATAGCTTGCCGTCTCTAAGCCCCTATCAAACAGTTACTGTAGTAAACCAATTTCTTTGATTCATCAACCTTACCTCATATAAAAGCATCGACTAATACCGATTAATTTATAAAATGTGTAGCATTACCATCAGCGCTCCAATTCATGGCTTATTGACATTTACTCTAATCTATCTACTGTCTACTGTAATAACTTTTACTGACTAAAAAGCTGAATTGTACCAGCGACAAAGTAATTTTCTTGGAAATTTACATCTTATGACGGAATAGATTTTGTATTTAAATATTACTTTTTATATTCCGACATTACCTAAATATCTGTGTTGTAGCGTGACAGAAAATCCACTACTTATTAAGTCATATAAAATCATAAAGGTTTAATTACACCACATATGTTAAAATAATATTGAATGAGATTTAAGGAAATCAAAGGAATGAACCACGATAAAATAAAAATCCTCATTACATTAAATAAAAACCACTATTTAAATATCAAAGAAAGTATTGAAAGCCACTCATATTATAAGATCAGTAATTTACCCAGGAAGCTAGGAGCAGTAAACAAAATTAAATAACACCATATCAAGAAGAAAGAGAATCAGTTTAAGAGTGTTGAATACCAAAATACCCCAAAAAACAAGAAGAAGGAAGAATAAAGTTTGTGATCAGGAAGAAAACAATACCCTGAAACCTTTAGAGAAGAACAAGGTCCGTATCAGTAAATAAATTAGATGCTCCAAACTAAACGTCAGTCGAGATAACACAAAGTACCTTGGTTTACCCAAGAATGAAGAAGGAAGACAAGAAGACCAGAAGAATGAAGACTAGAAGAAGGACAAGAATGAAGACAAGAAAGAAGATAAGAAGAAGGACAAGAAAGAAGACAGGAGGAGAGGAAGAAATAGTATGAAAGAAACACCGTTGTAAAACCTATTATTATTATTAATTACCATCAACTCCAAACCCACAAAAACGGTTAAAAAGAAAGTATAACATACCAAAA
This sequence comes from Magicicada septendecula, assembly GCA_034769895.1. NCBI lineage: Eukaryota > Metazoa > Arthropoda > Insecta > Hemiptera > Cicadidae > Magicicada > Magicicada septendecula. The sequence continues at coordinate 305,894,687 of CM068369.1, read as the reverse complement.
TCCTATAAAAATATAATTATTTAGAAAACTAAAGTGCTGTATAGTATTATAAGAAGTGAACCGACTAAAGCTATCGTGTGATAAGAAAATAAACAAGTCTTAACAGTCCATGATTACTAAAGGTCTGGTCTGAGATAATAAGACTCAAAATATCAGAACCAACAGTGAAAGTGAATTTGTGTAAGTGTTTTTTAGAAATGCAATAAACTTAAAGTTAGTGATACTATGACTTATCAGTATGCTATATAACAACTTTAATATCCAATAATAAACAGCATAATAAAATAATAAAATGGAAGATTTCCAGTATTTTATTATTTTAATGTAACTCTTTATTTACAAGACATTTGTAAAAAATGCTAATAACTAGAGTATGGGTGGTCATGTTTACTGATGAAGGGTATCATAAATAGTAATGGTTTAGACCAGAAAGGACCTGCATTAATTTAGTATTCATAGGTCTAAAATGTTTAAATAGACTGTGTGTTCACAGCAATAAAATCAATTTATTTTTAAGAGTTGTGAGAAAATAAGATTTATATTATGTGTTTTAAATGAATAATGTTTGCTAAATAACAGCATACATACCATTAATAATGTTTCAATAGGTATGCTATGTTAACTCAAAAAGATTTAAAAATATATGTTCAAACCATGTCAGCAATATGTTCAATTGTGCAGATTGCTAAATAATGTTCATAATTATTTTGTATAACAGTAGAGTTAATTAAATACTACACCTCACAATAAGTTATAAACCATTTTATTTTCATGTAATAGTAACTATGTAAAGTCAGAGGAGGAAGTAGGTTTAAATTTATTTGAGAAAGACAGAAATATAAAATTCTAAAATCTAGGCCATTTGGTGAATTCACAGAACAATATAAACTAGTATAAATCACTTATAAATCCTGTAAACTAGCAAGATTTAGATAAGGTAACTCAGTTAACCATTACTGGGAATGATCCTATGAGTTAAAATGATAATAAGGAAATATACCTTAAAATATTGTAAATTTTCAAAATATATAAATTAATTAATTTTAAAGAACAATTTCAAAGTCAGAGATTAACACAAAAAACCAGTTTAAAGGTTTAATTTATATGTATTTAAGGAAAGGAAGAGGAATATGACTAATTAAAATTTATTATAATATTATTAATAATAATTAAAATGGAGGAAATTTGTATAAAGACGGAAATCCAATTTTGAGCCTATATTTCCATAAAGTAAAGAAATTTGTTAATTTCCACAAAATGTCTACAGATATGGACTATAATATATCAATTTAAAGGGAATGAGATGATTAAACCAATGATAAGGTTCATAATTCATGAAAGTGATGAATAAAATAAATAAATTCCATATATAATGTAATATTTTATCATGTGTATCGGTAATCGAAATATGTTAACAATACTTTTTCAAAGATTAACTGGGCCAAATTTTGACCAAGTTAATTAGCCTTTTGTTGAATATCAAGCTGAAGAGTTGTGTGAAAAACGTTCCTTTAAAACCGAGTCGAAAATGGTACTAACAATCAGGCATTATAATATAAGTGAATCGAGAGTTAGACGAATTAGACACTTTTTTAACTAAATCTACCAAAACGTTCACGACAATAGTGAAAACAAACACCTAACTTCATGATACGAGTGATATAAAACAGTAAAACAATATATTTAATCTAATTCACTCTACAATTCCTAACCATATCTTGAGAAACTTAACCACAGAAGTGAACACCTACAAAATAAACTAATTAACACAAGTTTACACGGAACACTTCGTCAGAATACACCAAATAACTTAACAGACATATTACACCAGTGCGGGAAAATTTCAAACATTCCTGAAGGTAATTTTGTTGTGATTTTCGGACACGTCTATTTCGCAGTAACTACGCCAGAAATAGTAGCGGCCATCTTTTAATTTTACCAGCCTGCCTTCTACATCGTGGTGACGTCATAGTCTGCATATGGTTTGACGACAACTTTCTTAAACATTCCATAATAGAATTATTTAAATACTGTTGAATAATAATTATTGTATTTATTTTAATTGTTAATGTTATACTTTCTCGTCACCCTTCTCTGACTATTAATTTAATCGCCCAAAAAAGAACCTGTCTTTTATATAATACATATCATAAATTTTGTTCTGTATGCACAATTGATAATTCCCTGAGACGGAGTCGATAATTGTTCTCCATCGATAAAAAATCGATTATTATTTAAATTGTTCAATAAATCTTTATATTTCCATTATTTTTATCTGTTATTATTTCACAGGCTAATTTAAGATTATTTATCAAGGCTGAGGGACTTCAAGAAGAAGAAAATATTTTATTTGAGTGAGATTTTGGACCAGCAAGAAAAATCACCAATCGATTGCTGACTGGAGTTAATCTATTTAACTCCAGACTTGGTTCAAATCTTCCAGAAGTGCTCAATAATTAATAAATACCTGCCTGATTATCAAAATTTTTACAAGAACCTTTTAAAACAGATTTATTTCTTATTTACATACATTAATAAACATAAACAAAATTTTTTATTATTTTAAAATTTTATTTTTATAAAATTTTCCATCTATATTTTTTTTTGTAACGACCGGCATACAGCGGTCTGGTTTCAGTGTCTACCAAACACATGTTTTAATTTGAGAAGCCTTATATAACATATTAGTGTACAGCCTGTTATGACATAACAGAACATTTGTTATACTCAAAACTAAAAAAAGTTTCATAATCTCTGTCTAATGTGTGTGTGTGTTTGTGCGCTCGCGCGCGCGTGTGTGTGGGCGCGAGCGTTTAATTGTTGTCTGTGTAGAATCTGAATCATGAACGTTTATAAAGGGAGGCTGTGAGCTATTATTATATATTGAGACATGATAGCAATAAGATTACAACCAGCATGACGGTAAGCACATTCGTTCAACAGGAGTTATAGAAATTACATGATATTGAAGTGGCGGTGTTCTTGTGTTGTTTTCCGTTGCCGGCTTTCGTGTTGGTTATGTTTACGTTGTTCCCATTGCGTTTTCAATTGTATAAGTGATATTGTTGAATAAACATAATTCTACGTTCATTTAGTATGGTTTTGTAAGTGTTTTTCTTAAAACAACTGTGTACTAATTGCAAAAAGTTGATTTAAATTTTAGTGTTGCGTGAGTGTTTGCTTTTGCGCAATAGACTCAGTTTATTTTTCCATGTATACTGCATACATTTATCCTATTATCCTTTTTTTTGCGTTATGGAAAGAACATTCATTTTCTGCACACAGTCAGACTAATATATAAATGAGACAACTACGGCACTAGAGATGCCTGAGATGTTTTATGTAAGACAAGGAGTGAGTTGAATACAACTTTATCTCCCAAATAGCACACTTCGTTTTAATAATTTAGTAATATTTTTATTTAGAAAGTAATTAATAGACAACATTATAGTATATTCTGTATCACTAAAGTATACCTTAAAAAAACACCGTTCGTACCCATGTAAGTTTTATAATATGTGGAAGATGATGAAGAAAAATCACAGCCACTACAAAAACATCAAAAACGCCGTGGGTCTTTTTGCAAGTACCAGTGTAAAAGTACCGGTCCCCCTAATGGTTAACATTCCTTATAGTTTTTCCGTTACATTTTTCAATAGTGCAACAAAGTAAGTCGCATGTTGGCAACTTTATGTCTGTATTCTCATAGAAATTGCGGAAAATATTGAATTGTACTTTTCGGTACTAAGGAATTTGTTACAAACATCACTGCATAGAATATTTTTTTAAATTTGATAGTCTGCAATTATATTGTGTACTTAGAACTGAAATTAGTCTAACATATATTTATTTAAGTTATTTGTTGTAATCATAAAATATTACTTCAAACTAAAACTAATTATTCAATTGTGCTTATACGTATTTCAAAAAATATGTCCAAACATTAGTTAAACAAATCATTTAATCCAGGTCTTTACAAAGTACATAGTATACACTAATGTGATTTGTTGTATTTAGTAATCAATGTGGATTCTGAGAAGAAAATCTGTGCAGACTGCATGTCATCTACAGTCGCATGACGTGCAAGCGTTCAGAAGGACATGAACAATGAACACACCTTGGTATGCAGCAGTTATTGAGTTTATTGAAACCCAATAATGCAGCGCTCCGCTGACGCCAAGAATCACATCTTATTGACGACGTCTGTCAGTGACAGGCACTGCGACTATGTGTGTACGTGCCAATGTATTAGTTTGTATACGACAGTGATGTGGGCAGTGATGTGAATCTATAGTTGATTATCTCAGAAGTGTACCTTGAAAGAAAATTCTGGTGTCGTCCCTACAGTTTGTGTATATAGTGTTATTTAATTTTTTACTAATAACGGTGCAACACTTTTTAAAAAAACGGTATCTGTGAACTACACGACCTGATTTCTATATAGGATATTTAGATGAAGAAACTTTTGTAATTTTAAATGATTCTCAGTTGTCAGAGTAATACAAGTTAGCGTAAAAGATTCTAAGTTTTATTTGATATAACATTACACAAATATAGAAGTAATATTTGTTCTGATAATTTTTTTTTTTTAATTTGTATAACAATGTTGATGTAAGAATATAACGACAAAGAAAGGAACTTTGGGTTTATATCTGTTACTTCGATAACGTAATATTTGCTCACATGGATCCTTTTTACTTCCATGTTCCATAAGGAAATGGAAGTATGGTTATGGCGAAAAAAATCGTTTTCCAGATAACGGCTGATTCTAATTGTACTACCCTCAAAACATGAAGAAAAGTCATTTTTCGAAAAGTGTCTGTGTGTCTGTCTGTCTATCTATGTTTCTGTGTGTCTGTGTGTAGACTTTTTTCTGTGGCAAATGATACAAACCGCAAATTCAATCAGAATCAAATAATTTTTTGCATACTTCCCTGAATTATAGAGGACTCAAGGCCTATTGTTTTTGGTGAAGATCGGTTAAGGAAAGGGGTAGTTCACCTGCAAAATTTTATGTTTAAACAAGAGTAATTTTTTATGACGAACGATAACTGCCGTACATTCAAACAGATTCAAATAATTTTTTACATATGTGCCTGACTTGTAGAGGACTCAAGGCCTATTGATTTTGGTGAAGATTGGTTAAGGGAAAGGGTAGTTTACCTGTAACGATTTATGTTTTAACAAGAGTAAAATACTTAATTTTGATAAATAAAGTATCCTGATAATAAGATCATAATTATCCACTGTAGAAACGTAGATGAAATATCTATAAATTAAGAGGCTCTTTGAACGGGGTGGGGGTAATTTTCTATAAAAGAAAATTATAGTTGAAGGGGGAAGGGGATAATTTTTTGTATGTGTACTATGTTATTGGCAACAAAGAAGTAGTTTGTTGTTAAAATTCATTCCCGGGCACTTTGACCGTGGTCCAATGTTTTCTCCAAAACCAGACGTTTCGGCAGTGCCATCGACTGCCATCATTAGTGAAAATCGAGTGCGCTAACGTGAGGTGGTATACGTTAGTGACCACAATACTGTGTTTGAGGCTGAAGAGAGAAGTAGTTTCTATTTCATTTCTAAAATGATTTTAAATATAAATCTTAGAGCATGAAAGTCATGTATGGTTCTCCATACAGATATTTAATTTATCCCCCACCTATCGCTCTGTGTGTGTGTGTGTGTGTGTGTGTGTGTGTAATTTATTTAATATTCATAAATTCTTTACCTCAAGATGTTTTAGTCCCTTATTTGGTGCATGTTTCGGGAAGAGCGTATTTTCCCACATTATTGTTCTGAAATAAGGGAATAAAACGTCTTGAGGTAAAGAATTTATAAATATCAAATAAATTGTATATGCCTCAAGAAATAGACTGTTGCAGAAAACGTTTATATGTGTGTGTCTGTGTCTGTGTATGTGTGTATGTGTGGTCTGCGCGCGCTCGTGTGTTGTAAGTTAAACGTTTAAATAAGCAGTAAATATTTTAATGGGGATACACGATTATCTACTGTTTTAAAGGAAATGTATAGATTTCAGTGTTACACACTCCATATATAGTGACCAGTTTTCTTATTACTACTATGTATCTGATTTATTTCTAATATGTGTTAATATTAAGTGTAACAAGTGAAGTGTATTTCTGTATGCATTATTATTACTATTTTGTTGATAAGCATTTAGGCACACTGTAACTGAATATAGAAAATTTTAAATCATTAATACAACATTTTAATTTCTCCTGTACATCATTAATTGTTGTGCAACCAAAATATATTTAAAACATTTATGTTGTAAAGTACTTTTGTTGTGTTTAGAAAGAAATCAAGAGTCAACAGCAAAACTAATAATGTTTTAAAGTAACCTAAACATGTTTAGATTTAACTATAGTTTTTTGCATTCATAAATGCTTACTCTCATATTCATAACCCAAATAAATATACACAGATTTGAATATACACACACTGAGGGAAAGTATTTCTGACTATTTCGTGGTCTATCTGGTCATGGTCATGGTCATAACTGCAGAAAATCTATAGCTGCAAATCTACCCATTCTTATACGTGTACAGCGGGGCTACTGTATAAACACTATCCTGCCTTAATCTGTTAGTGCTGCGAGAGGGATATAAAATAGTACCTCTCAGTCTGCCACCGATTACAGTTTATAGCAAGATTGTAATACTCTTTACGAATACGCAATATATAACAGCTTAAAAGGATTTTAAATTTAAAATAAAGACAATAAGCTTGGATTTAAACGACTATAAAATGCCTTTTTCTAACATAAAAAACATAAACTGAACAATGAAAAAAGAACGTTCTGACACATAAAATTTTCTAATTGCATGCACTTCTGGGAAATAAAGTTAGCCGAAACAGAAATTACAGAATAGTTTAATGAAATTAGCACAGGAAAATGGATGTAACGGCTGCTTGGAACGTTACACATCAGAAAGATAATGTAAATCAATTAGAGTACTGAAATGACTAATTGAAATACAAATAAAAAGGTTACTATATCCATACGCCATATATTTTCTTTTAGATGAACGCATATATTTACGAAGTAATGAGCCTAGGCATCTATTAGCATTAGCTGAACGCACATTTGTCATGATAATAAATCCATCTGACATAGACTTAAAACAAAAGAATTTTGTATGTTGTTATAAATTTGTTATCCACTGCTTTTATGACCTTCGACTTTTATAAATCGTTTATTCTTTATATATTGAGGTAACAGAAAGTATCGAGACACTGCGTGGCCAAAAGACTGCTGGGTGTAAGAAATACTGATAAACGTAAACCAACTGGAAACGAGGGATAATGGATTTGGAATTATAGAAAAGATACTAGAAGTTTATTATCAAAATATGGTCTTATGTAATCTAAAAAAAAGTACCCAAAACATTACTGACAGCCACAAAGTTAGCAGATAAACGTAACTATGTGAAATTGTTACTAGAAGCTATGAAAAAAATTTGAATTACAGAAATACAGAGCGTTTTTATGCAGGAGAAGCGCTATATCCTGGAACTTTGTAAGAAGTGTTTTATGCAATATCGAAACCGCTTCGTCTGTTGAAATACCCACATACAAACTGGTATTACGTTTTACCAGTCGACGACTGGAAGTGAGAACGAGACAATGGAGACGAACGAAGGATCTGGTAGACAAATGGAGAAACCGAAACCCAGAACAAAGAATGAAAAGCAGGACACTTCATAAATGCAAAATCGTATGGCGTACAAGCAAAACGTGAATATAGGTAACATGCGAATAAATATAGAACAGAAAATAAATATAGTGTTGTAAATATATACCGGGTTATTATGTTGGAAAAACAACACAGTCTACAATGAGTGAAAAATCTGCATACACTGCAGAGTATTGAGTTTCTGGTTTGTAGTCAGACCTTCTGTTTATTGAAACGTTTTTTCACCGGCAAATATTACTGATGGTTGTCATGGTTACGTTACGGTTCAGGCTGCTGCTTCTGTAGCTATTTTCATACAATAATACAACATAATGTATGTGTGTTTGTGTGTGTGTGTATGTGTGTGTGTTACCTGGTACCAGGCTCACAGTGTGTTCAGATCCGGATTCTTTTCTGCTTATAAAATGTTGTCCCACGTGACAGCCTGCTTAGTCTCTGCTTGATTCCCAAAAAGTACGCATGTGATACACGATTTTGTAAATGATATTAATTATTTTAATTATGCGCTGTAAACGGCTATCGCTAATTGCAAAACGTGCAATTGATATGACTTTGTATGGTCAGGGTCCTAAATTTATGTGTGTTTATGTGTGTACGCAGTAAGACTTTTAAATATCTTCTTCCTGTAGTGGCTAACGCAATACAGAGTCAACCAAAAATTATTATTCAAGGTATTTATATATAATTACATATTGTATACATGACTAGGTCTCTCAATATTTAAAAGTACTAATAACAAATAACAAATTTTAAATTTTTCGTTATGTGGATTTAATAAATTGGAATTTAACAAGATTATCAATATGTAGTATCAGATCTATATTATAATGGTACGAATAGGCCTATTTTGTGCTTTTTAATTTAGACCTTGTTTGACAATATGTGTGCGTAGTATTCTACATGTAATTCCAAATCTGTCAATAGTGACGTCTCACTCAATGAACGTCACGTTTTTGTATATATAATATTTTTTATGTGATCCTTCCAGCTAAGTACTTAAACAAACATTATAAATTCAAATGGTTATGGTCTTATATACGTTCAACATAAAGAGATATTGTCTCCCGTTCGTAGGGTACTCACAAAACATGAGGACGGAAAAAAAGTTGATACAATTCAATTTATTCAATTTCTGTTCAAAACTCAATTCACATAACTAATTTTTGAGATCTTATAAATGTTATAAAACTGCGATATTTCTATAAAATTAAATTAAGTTATTTAGACAGGAAGTGTTGAATAACGGTGATGTAGGAAAGCATGGGGGGGGGCGATAACGTTTAAAACATTGCTGGCTTGTCGTAATAATCAAGTTCTGTGAGTGAAGATTAATAATGTATTTAAAGCAATGTGTGTCAGACGAGATTATTAGAGGTAAATATTTAGCAGTCGACGATCACAAGTAAATGTTTAACCTAAATAACAGGCAATGGCAGGCAAAGAAGTATAATAATTTATTATATGCCAATCGTTAGTAGTGAAAAGTTATATTTAGCAAATAAATATATAAAATTGGACTACTCTCAATTATACACAGAATAAATAATGAACCGCCATAAAACAACTATATATGGGAATATAGCAAAAGGCTGATAATAAAGATAATTAATTCAGAAGAGAAATAAACACAATGGTGAAAGTAAGACAGTCAATAATTAGAGAAGGACAGAGATGCCCTCAGAAAGGCAGAATGTACATGCAACCTAAAAGTATTAGGATGCCCCATAAATTTAATTACTACCACCAGTGTTGAAGACATTATGTCGTGCATAAATCCCCTAAGCAGTAGATACGAGCTGTTTTATAGTAGTCAGTCCAACAGAACATGAGTTCAGAAGAGGAGAATGGCTAAATATAGAACGTTAAGTACCTGAATAAGATAAGATGATAAAATATATTGCGACAGTACAAATAAGTGATGCACTGAGCATGAAATATAAAAATTTAAATTTACTTAATAAACTGTAAATAATTAATAATATATTAGAAATAAGCATGTTATGGATTGCAAGCTTGACTCAGACAAAAATATGAACAGGTGTTTCGACCTGAATCAACGTGCACACACACACAAATGTAACTGAAAGTGTGTACACCAGTATTTTGCTAGTGTGTGTGAACGCAGGTCTCTGCAGGCAAGTTTGCCACCCCAGTATGAATAATTGCACAATGACGGTTTTTCCGTAATTATTCATAAACTAGAATTAAGAATCAAAATCCAAAAGCACCATAAAATGTAAATAAATTTAATAAATACTGTGTGCGAAAACCACGCGAAAGTGACACGCCGTACAAGTGCAATAGTGAAATAACTGTGTACAAATCAAAAGGGTTAAGTTGCAATGTCCAAAATTACAATGAACATGTGTTGTAAAATTAGTTATAAGATAAGTATAAAAAAATACTTACAGGACTCTGCAATTCGCAGAAATATAAAAAATAGTGAGTTTGACAAAGAGTGGGGGAACTGACGCCAAAGACAGTTTCTAACATGTCGATTTTGTATCACTGAAGGGTGTCGACCAAGACATGGGTATAAACAGGACACGCAAGCTTCAGTGGTTCTCTTTCTTGAATCATCCACGATGCAGCGGGAGCTTATGCCCGTCAGCACGGCATATTTATTAATTTTTTTATAAACAGTTTAAATTTCCAGTTATGTACAAATACGTAACCAAGCTATAAGACAAACATTGTAATTAATAACAGCATTACTGAAGAAGTTCCATAGCGATACGACGCTGGACAAGAGAAGAAGTTCCATAGCGATACGACGCTGGACAAGAGGAGAAGATGAACACCGATGGAACAAAAATGATCAAGTATGATTGACGACAATAAGGTGATAGACAACTTATTCATATCTTAATCATACACAGTGTACAAAGACAGTTAAAGACATTAATATTTTATTTAAAAATAAGAGTCATATTTCTTGTATAGTAGAGTTAAAAATCATAGATATTTTAGAAATACGATTAACGTAACAAGAGCTCAAATTAATATGATATAAAATGATTACAAAGAATATAAATACAAACAATTAGTATTTGAGAAAACAGTACTGAGAAGTAATAACTATTAATCTTTTGAGTACGTACCATATATAGAAAAAAGATTTAAAAATTGATTTTGAAACATATTAATCGACTGAGTAGTCTAAAAATGAAATTTTTCTTTTATATACTATTTAGTAGCATAGAATGTTTAGTTAGTAAGGATGTATATATCTTAAGCCTTACGGCATTATAACAAATAATAACTAATATTTTTTAAATCGAAGTCAGTGCCATGTGCACATATTTTTTTTAGTATCAAATAAATTTTAATTACTGTTTCAAGTTCCGTAGAGTTCTTATTGCAGATACACCTGACCCCCTATTTAAATGTTATATGTTTAAAGAATTTGTCAATCTTGAACGTGAGACCGTTCACACCTATTTATGTATATGTAACGTTGTTTAAATTTGGTGCTCCAAGATCGAGAGACTCCACAAATTTAAATTAAATTAAATTTGCCAAATTGTCACGTTGCAATATACTAATGTTACAATCGTAAAACTAACAAAACTAAAGTTGAAAGTTGAAAATACACCTTCGACTATCGAAGAAATTGAAGAAGTAATTAAAACTTTGAAAAATAATGAAGCTAGTGGAGAAGACTCCATATCAGCAGAATTTTTCAAATGGTCTCTACCAAAGATAAAAAATGAGCTTCTTCTTCTTCTCCACTTCATGTTTTAGGCATTCTGCCTGTTAAGGTTCCCACCTCTAAAAATGATCTCAAATTAATTCTTGAAGAAATTTGGAAAACAGAAAAATTCCCAGAAGAATGAAAGGTTGCCTTAATATATCCGCTGCATAAGAAGGGTGATAAGCAAGTGGTTAATAAGTATAGAGGAATATTTTACTTCCAGTTGCATGTAAAATATTTTTAAAGGTTCTATTGAGAGAGTAGAAAAAATGTTGGATAGGCATTTGGGTGAATATCAGGGTGGCTTTAGGAAGGCCAGTTCCTGTCCAGACCAAATATTCACTCTGAAGTCAATAATCCGTCACAGGCTACTGAATTTAAAGGAGATTGTAGTAACATTTGTTGATTTTAAAAAGAACTTTGATTCTGTTGATAGAGAAATTATAGATAAAATAATCAGAGAATTTGGTGTTAAATCTAAATCGGCAAATCTAATCCGTGAAACCCTTACGGACACAGTTTCAAAAATAAAATTCATGGGAGAAATATCTCAGCCATTCAAAATAAATACAATTGTAAGACATGGCGATAGTTTATCCCCAATTCTTTTTAATTGTGTCCTGGAGAAAGTAGTGAGAATTTGGAATGAAAAATTGAAGGAATGCAAAATATCACCAATTATGTTGGGAAGAAGGAACAAACGTATTGAAATAAACTGTTCGGCATTCGCAGATGACTTTGCTATACTTTCTGAACATCTGCAGTAACACAAGTTATGTTAATTTTTTAGAGGACATAACCAGAAGAACAGGCTTAAGAATTTCTGCAGAACAAAAACAAATTTCTCACATACTTTAAAAACACGCTAAAATTCCTGGTAACTGATATTGGTCGAATAGAGAGGGTTCGAAAATTTAAGTACCTAGGAGAAATAATTCAAGAGAATGGCTTAGAAAAATCTGCTATAGAAGAAAGGATTCATAAGATGAAAAGGGTATATCGTAGGACTAAAGATATTTACAATGAAAAGTGCCTGTCTAAAACTGCGAAAATAAGGCATTACACTACACTAGTGAAGCCAGAATGACTATATGCAAGTGAATGTTTAGCATTGAATTATAATTTAGACAAACTACAAATATTGAAAAGACGAATTATTAGGAAAATATTAGGCCCACGTGAAACTTCAAAAGGCTGGAAATTAAGAAGTAATGATGAATATATGAAAGTATAGAAAATGTAACAGAAACAATGTGAAAAAGAAGACTATAATTTTTTGGACGTTTATAGGACAACAATAATTTGACAAAGCAAATCTTTGGGGGAAATCAAAGATATCTGTGGGGGAAGAAGTCAACATCAAATTGAATTAAAGATGTCCAAAAGATTTAGAATAAATAATATACACACAGAAGAAGCAATTGAGAGAGAAGTAGAGACAGGAAGAAGAGACACAGTGAGAAGATGAAAGAATACTGGAAAAAAAGGAAAGAACAAAGAGTAAAGAATTGAAATTGGCATGTGGTCCTTACATGGCCGATACGAAAAAAAATTTGAAAGGAAACGCAACTAGGAATATTTTTTAAGCTTACATTCCTTGTAACTGATTATAAACCACAAGATTGGGTATTCATTTATTCGATTTTATCAATCTCCGAGAGCAATTAATTAGATACGTAATGCATGTTTGTAAACGTTAACTAGAGGCATTCAACATATCCAAACGTATGTACATATGACGCAGTGGCTATCGATGTTACAATCTATTTATAGGTACGCAATAACACAGTGGTGTATATTGCACATGCGGATGGACCGTCAGTTACATGCAATTAGTGTAATGAGACAGTACTATAAATGGGAGTGACTAAGTAAAGAATGTGTAACTAATTATAAAGTATAATTATACCTTGTTCAATTGTTGTGCTTAGTATAGATACTGATTCTGAACTAAAACTAGTAACTTAATACTATGAAATTAAATAGTATTATTTTATGTAAATTATTCGAAATATCTAGTTCCTAAATATAAATGTTGATATTAAATAACATTAGAAAAACCTAAAGTACAAAATTAAGAGTTTTCCTTACAGGTAAAAATCTTTACCTTTTTTAAACTATCAAAATTCTAAAAAACCTTCAGGTATATAAATTTTTGACTTAGAATAATACATAGACTATAACTTTCAGTTTTATGGTAAACCATATGTGTTACTATCCAAAAACAAGAAACATGAAAATTGTATATCTTACAGCTTGCAAATACTATTGTAATCATAATACTCATAAAAATAATAACGGTTACATATACGTCAAAATTAAAAGTGTATTCGAAAAAATAAAAGTTTAAAATAATAATTGTGAAACGTGAAATGTAACCCGTCATCACCAACCTACCGAAGCAATCCAGGTACTTAAACACAATTACATGGTAAATAAAACAATCCAGACGGGAGTGCAAACACTTAGTTTATTCGGAAACTAATAAAGTGAATATATGGTTACAATAAAAAGAAATGTCTCTAAATAACAAAATAACAAATCACGAGAGATATTGCAAATTACTGTAATTGCAATTAGAGTAACTTATATCTGTTGGTGTGATTCCAATCACTGTTAATTATAATTTCTATAACAGTGTAAATAAACATAACATTTGTATATAATATTTCTTCACGTGCACTATTGTCGAAAAGTAATGAAACAAACAATTATTATAACCTAATTAACACTGTATAAATAAACAAAAGAGACTCTATTTACCGAAACACTCACAATAAGTTGGAATCGCTGAGTAATAAAACCTCATATAATGTGTCTTACCTCTTCGACTACCTAGAGCTGATGACTACGTAATGTGGAAATAATTTGCTCTACGATGTAGTAATCTGGCTATAGTAGGTAAGAACTTTACTGTATTACGTGTTGATAAGCTTCCTCTACACTGTGGTAAAATCAGAAGAAACGAAACGGCTCACCTTAACTTCAGAAACTGCGAGAAAGCTAAACGTTACGTCGGTGTCGTCCGGCCGCTAACAGAGTAGCCCTGCATGTCCAACATCACTACGTCAATTACCTTTCCTACAGGGGAAAGAATATTGTATGGTATATGCATTAAAAAGGCAAAGTGAAGTTTACCACAAAAATCCAAAGTGGGAAAAGAACAAGTACTAGAATATAAGTAATACAAGTAACATTGCCAACGTGCCATATATAGGTTATAAGTAGTTCTTCATTCTAAAAATTCCAACTTATAATATTTTATTTAAATAAAATATTCTTATAAAATGTATATATCTTTATTGCTTTTAATGTGTACGCTGTTTGCATTAAATCAGTAACGAAGATATTTACTCATTGAATGAATGTAATATTCAGTAAATTAGAAGGAATTAAATATTATTTTATAAGTACTATATGCAACTGCTTAAGAAATAATAAAGTTTACTATAAAGTTTAGATTTAATATGCATTCAACATTTTAAAATTTAATACGCCAGTTACACAAAATGCTACAAATTAACCCTATTAATGTTAAAATTTTAATATGTATAGAGATAAGAGAATTATTAGAACGGTATATACGTAGTTTGGGTTATATAGAAAGCAAAAGTATGGAAGGCTCTATACAACACGTTAGTTACTGAATGCCAAGGTGGAAGATAAAAGGTCTGTATAAACTTCAAACCTTGTTAAAAGTAGTTTGGCAAAATCCTTCCTCAAGTACCATTTTTCGAACTTTTTACCTCACTACAATTACAGACTTTTTGCTGTTTTATTTCTTGATTCCTTAGAGACCTTCTGTAGTTCACTAAAAAACATGCGACTGGGAAAAATTACTTTATATTATTTGTAGCAAAGTAAGCCTAACTCCCTTACAAAAAAACAAACAAAAATAAGAATTATAAATACGCCAAAAGTGTGATAGAAACAAAAGAACCACAAAATAATCCGTTAAAATCAATTCACGGAATGTTTGCTGTCGTGATAGAATGTTATTATACCTCATAAAAGGTATAAAGAGGTAATCATTAATCTCTTATAAAGTTTATTACATTACTTAACTTTAAAAAATTAGTGTAAAAAATTGATTATTCCTTGTTATTCGAATTTCTCTTTTCTGATAATTAAATCAACATTTATTAAACTGTGATTTATTTATAGTTTCAGGATCTACAATATTGCAGACCTGATTGAAGTTATTTTATTACAATTTCTGTTTACGTTTATTTCTATCATTATTATTAACATATTTTAAACCATTTAAAAGAATTTTACTAACAACTTTAAAAGTCCCAAAAGATTTTTCAAATTTAGTATATTTACTTTCACACCTAAAACTTACTTTCTAAAAATAACAAATTTTAAAAAATTTTATAAATCTTGTTAGTTTTGTAGTTGTTATCTATGGTTGTAATTTACAATTATGCAATATTATTCTTCAGTCTCTGTTTAAAGTTTTCAAATTATGTCTAAAACAAAATTTCCCTTTTACAAATTCTATTGTTTTAATTGAACGACCACAATGCATTAATTAAAATAATCACAATTATTTTTTCTTTTAGATTTTAAAACAGTATTTTATTTTCATTTCAATATGTATAAGTTAACGAAAAGTTATAGCCGGTGAAGACCAGTGTTTGTGGAGGGATTAGAATGAGGACCTAAAGGTGATATCATAATAAATCAAAAATACAATAAAACACAATTACATTAAATCTTTCTATCTAATAAGCTTGCAAGAGGTTTGCTAAAATATTATTTTGGGACAAAATGTATTTTTCGTCATTTACTATACTGGGTATTTAAAAAATGTGGTTTACGTTTGACAAAGTCTGTGACTGGATATTAGTTATATCCATGCATCTGGAATGAACCTAAATATCTAAAAACGCTTGACAAATTTAGAAATGTTGTAGACTAAATTATTTTGACTCGCTGTTAGTAACTCACATTAGGAGACAGATTTTTATTTACTGAAATTTTCGTCAAACTTTAATCAGTATGAAAGTCAGACGTAAAGCAGCTACAGGCGCAAGCTTCACATGAAAAATAGTGCGAGATTGTATGTTAAAGCTCTAATGCCGCACGAATTAGTAAGTCACATAACAGAAAAAAGTTTATGTAGTTTCTCTGAGCCAACTTTAAGTACATGTATGTGAGAAAGATTTTCTTGAAAATACTTTTAACTTTTCTTGAAATTTATTTTAAAATCTAAGTTGTTGTTTACCCTTAACGCAAAAGTTGATGTTCAGTGACATAATGCATGTTTTCTTAGAACTGCATGCTCCTTGGGCTTAAACTTATAATAAAATGATTCTCAGATTTCTTTTCGTTTCGTGCAAACATAAATAATTTAAATGCCACTCAACAAAATCAGATTATTTACCCTTTCGGCCAATTTGCAGGAACAAGGAAAAGACACTTGGTATTCTATAAAACAACAACGTTTCCTACTAATTTGCTAAATTTATGAGACCAATTAATCTCTAAATGTAGTCTAGCCGATTTACAGTTATAACTGTTAACTGTCTTGAATTACCAATTAGCTTATGATTTCTCTTACCAGTCTATTTTCCTATATCACCGGATGTGATTACAAAGGAGGGATCCAGAATAACGGTAATAATTTGAGCAATGTTAATTTGATCAAATGGTTCCACCTTTCCTGAAGTTTTTAAACTTTTATTGATTACGAACTCTAAACGGACACCATCTGTCGTAACTAATAGGTCTTCATCATAATTCCAGCCTACAATATATACAGTAACTATTTTGAAATTACACGAAATCCCTTAATCAGTTATATACATTCTGATGCATTTTCCTGACCTATTCAAGACTGTATGTAACGTAGGCTGACTGATTCTACACATATGTAAATAGATTGTAAATAGATATGGTGCGGTAGACTAAACTGTCCTTGAATATACAACTGTGAGTATATGTGATCTAAAAGTTTGTAGTCAACGTCAGCTCCTCTTGTCAGGATCACGGTATCATTCTGCTTATGATCTGCCTTCTTCCTTCACAAAAACATAAGAAGGAACAAAAAATTTAAGAAATGATTATAATTTAAAACAAAGCATAAATTGTAAAAAGCATGAATAATTATGTTTGAGAGAAATCAAATACTGCATATGTTTGTTTAATTGTAGATGTTAATTAATGCATGCTTTAAAGACACTGCTCGAAATGTTCTCATTGATTGTAGTATGTATAAGAGCAACGAAAACTATTCTAACAGTGTCACGCTTGTTCTTAAAGTGCTCAAATGCACTAAAAATTCTATTCATTAATTTTCCATTGAAACACCTTTACGTCATGAACTAGATTCTTTAAATAGCCCTACAAATAATAGTACAGAAAACTAAAATCAAGGGATCTAGAGGCCAATTATTTGGTCCTCCTCGACCAATTCACCGCCCGTATACCTTATATTTAAGAGCTGTCAAACGTCACGACAATAATAAGATTTTTACACAAACATGTTGGACATTTGAAGTCTTTTTACAACAGGTATGTCTACCAACATGATTTGCAACTGGTTCATAAAATACCTTTGCATGCAATATCAGTAAGGCGATCTTGAATAATAATTGGAACAATTATCTAACCTCCAACGATAACCGGTTCAAAAGTTTAAATCTATTATTTTATTTGAATTTTCAGTTGTCCACCTGAATATTTTTCAAATTTTGTATTCCGTTTCTTGAAAAATAGATTCGTGAATGAATAAACCCAATAAACAATATTTAATTTTGTTCTACACATTGGCCATAATTTAATTTGAACTCACCCACCTGGTTGAAGATGCTGAAAAATACCAAATGATAAGCATAAAAGTCTGTTTCTTTAGTGCTCTCTAGACTTTAGTAAGGGGTATGCCTGTTTTATGAGTAATTCTTCTGGTGCTGTTGAGAACTGCGCTGTATCATTTAAATTATATTTTTATTTTAGCTACAGGCCGCAGAGAATATTGTCTTTTTTATCTAAAAGGTGGTGAATAGCACTATCGACCGTTGGAAACGACCAGTTAGATGCTAACTTTTGGAAACCAGGTAACATGATTTGTTATGAGGAACTCTTCTGTTTGGAAACCTTTGTTGGTATTTATGTTGTACAGCCCGAAAATTTCAAATATTAAAACCGTTTGCAAAACAACATCCGCACAATCATGATTTGGAAAGAGTAACATCGAAATTATATTTTAAAAAATCACTCACAACAAATCACCACTTACAGGTTAGTTATAAACAATCGAGCTACTGTAGTCTAAGTCAGTTGCTAAACAGCTGTTTCATGATTTGAATCCAATATTGAGACTGAACAGCACAGTATTCTCAACTGTTTTTGATAAACTTTATTAAAATAACTAGCTGTTACACCCGCGGCTTCGCCCGCTTTACTGTTTTCTTTTAATTGACATTTTTTTTTAACAATTTTTTAAAATCATTATTCGTCTAATTATCTTTACTTTTGTGTTTTTTGCACAGCTTTGTTTCTATTTGAAGGTTTTTTAACCGCCTTATTACTTGGTCGTTTATTGTCATGGGTCGTTAGGGACTGAGATTTTGTGAGAGGTGGGAAACGCATTGAATGTAACACACAGGCAGCAATGAAATTAGTCACACGGACGTGGAAAAAACGCACGGTCGTCAACTTTGCTGCGTTTTTAAGGCCTCCCGAATCAAAACCCAAACTGCTGCTTTTTAGTTATATTTTTAACACGCACGAGGGTGGTCACACGGATTGTTCAACGATACAGTTAAAGAACATTTGTTCATTTAGCCTACTTGTTACTATGGTAAATAATTTTAGTCTCCATGGTGGTTTTGACATCTTTATACGCGTCACACATTGACTGTGAATAAACCTCATAATTAAAAGGGCCTAAATCGGGCGGAATATCAATTTCCAAGCTAGACAGTGTTTTTTGCCTTGTGTCAAATGTTACCTGTAATTGGTCGTAATTGTTGTAACGGTGTAGATTTATATTCAGTACAAAGGAACAAATCCTCAGTCTTAGAATTATATATATATATATATATATATATATAAGGAAATTCGTAGTAGTATTTAATGTATTTTATTACTTATTTATTGCATCATCTGAAATACGTATAAACATAAATTTTATAACCGTTTAAGGAAATTACAAAATATATAGACTTATTTGAATTTTCAAATATGTTAGTACAAGTAACATAAATATGTTAACTCTAAAACGGTAGGTTCTTTATTTAAAGTGTTATTGTACACACTTTAATGTGTAAAGCATTTTATATACATATTGTAGCATGACAGATTATCCACATTGTTCTAATTTAAAAAATAATCAGATATAATAAAAAATAAAATGACATCAATGAAAACTACTATAAAAATTACTCAAGGACAACAGGGTAGTGAACTAATAGTTCGAAGCGATAAGATAAATTAAAACCAACCAGGCAATATATAAGAAATTATAGAAAAATAATGATAGGCCAAAGCATAAAGTAATTATACCCAGGTAGTAGAGGAGTAGGTCAGGAAATGCCCAGGATAAACAAACCTCTGTAATAAAAGGAACAACTGTTAGAAAAACAACCGCATGTAATAAAATTACAAACCCCAAAAAAGATGAAAATAAATAAGAAAAGTAAAATGCAATAAAATAATAGTAAATGTATAAGTAAAAGTGTCTAAATGTATAATTAAACGTGTACCAGTGAAAGTTATTTTTATAATGAAAAAACAAATCTTAATGATCCTCTGTAAATAAGATTCTTGATCTTATAAAACTAGAAAACTGAATAGAGATAAGATCAGAGAATAACAGTGGACCTGTGCAAGTTATTTTATTAGGAAAATATACTAATGATAATCCCAAGTAAGTGCTATTTTTTATCTCACAATATTAGATAATATGACAAAAAATAAGATGAGGTAATGCACTAAATAGTGAAGTGATCAAGGGTACATCCTAAAATAAAGTAAAAACAGCAAGGACTACATGAAAATTAATTTTAAGTAATATTTTAGGTGATGAAAAAACAGATGTGTTTTGTTTATATTTACAGGCCATTGAACTCAAGGCTTTAATGACAGAGTTTGAGTATAATTTTTTATTATAAAATATTTGTTATGTTTGAATTGTATTAATCAATCATAAACGTTAATGTAAGTAAGTAAAGGAATTTTAATTAAGTTTTTATTAGAATAATATATCAGAAAGGGTATTAGCTAGCTGTAATAATAATAAACCTGGTATGTGTAGACATGTAAAATCTAGGCCAACTGGTACATCTCAACAACCTTATAATTAATGAATAAATTAAGGAAATCAATTAAATTGATGAAAATTAAATAAAGTAATTCAATTACTGTGTCTTATAGCTGTAACAATACTTTGTAAAGGTATTGAAGAAATATATACAATATTATTAGGAAAAATACAAGGGTAATAACACTGGAATCTAAGAGGAAAGCCTAAATTAAAATAATATTTAAATTAGTTAATTAAATCATAAAATTACAAGGAATTAAGAAAAAATAACCATTTTAATTCAAGCAATGATATTGTTCAATGTTAATTAGATACTAATAGAATTTGTAAACCATTTAATGTGACAGGAAGTACAGTTAAAGCCTACAATCAAATATACTGTAAATATGATTTTTTGAGTTAAAAGTACTGTAAAGTATATCATGTTTGATATCGAATAACGCAAAATTAAATAAAGAAATTGATTATGTAATTAGTATTTAATAAAATTAAGTAATAAGGAAAATGTAATTAATCATATAATGTAAAAGTTAATTATTTAGGCGGAAATGCCATCTGGTTAAAACGATGTAGATTTATATTAAATCGGCCAGGACCTATTGTATGGAGGAAAAAGATAGTTAGTTGATTGTTACACGTTGAGACGTACACTTCTAAACGAGCTCACGAAAAATACTTCATTAAAAAAGAGAGAAAACAGTTTTTTGAATATAACTATACTTATAAAAAATACAACAAAGAAGTGAAAAATACGATTAATAACCACTGAGAGAACCTGGAATCAACCAAATTAAGTGATTTATGAAGATATGAAGTCGTAATCCAAATAATAGACAATATGAACTTGAATTAAAAATAATATCGACACAAAATTGGACAGTGTAAAATCCCACATCCATTGGAACAAGAACACGTTGAACACTGATTGCCGTGCCGAACAACTGACCACTACTCCCGAATAATTACACTGTGATGAAGAGTAATTAACCACTACTAATTGGAAGAGGAATACACCAAAAACCAACTTTTATTTGAAAGAATTCTGCAGTGAAGGCGCCTCTTTACATTCAGCACGGGGACGGCCATTTTGGACTAGTCCCAGAATCCTTTGCGGCGGCGGCAGAACAGCATCATGAGTTGGGTTCGAGAAATTTATCATACTAACATTGTCTATTTAATAATATTTTGTATTTTAGATAATTAAGCAGTTTTTATTGTAAGCATTATACTTTTCAGCTTTGCCCTTTTTCTCTGACTATTATAATAACAGTTCAAAGAATCAGTAAATTAATATTAATATTTTATATCCTGAATTTACTCGCCCTGAAATACGAGTTTGTTATTTGTCGATTAACTAATCGATTAGCCGCAATAAGTTTAATAAATTCATTGAATATTATAATTTTGACTTTCATTTATTGGTAGAAGTATAAATAAAAGAATTGTAGATAATATTTGACAACTGGACTCCAAGAAAATATGAAAATAACATCACGGAAGGAGTACCCTCATAGAATAACGAAAGACCGCTAATAGATTATTACAGGATGCTAATCCTGATTAAAGCGGAAAAACAATTCTGGTTATTCTAAGCAATTAAATCAATTAAATTAATAATTAAAAGAAATAAAATTATATAAATACATCAGAAATAATTAAATAATTAATTAAATAAATAAATAAATAACATTTTTCAAACAAATTTTTATTACAATTTTTTTGTAACTCCGAAAATCTAAAAATTACATATTGTTACAAAATTGGCGTCCAACTTAAGGGTTTTAATTAGTGATTGATAGGCCATAAAAGATAAGAATTATCTGCCCAATTCCTAATTTTAGCCGGCAGCTGTTACAAAGTCAGGAAGGGTAATAAAATGCCGAAACGAACAATATCAAAGAAAAGGGCGGCAGAAGCTGAAAAAGAGATCGAAGAGATCGATATGGACGACAAAGAGGCAACTCCGGTTGAAGTTATAGAAGGAAGATTACCTCCTGCGGAACCGAACCAACCCACACAACAAGAGGAACAACCCGAGATACCCACACAAACAGGGGATGTCAATATCCAGGAGAAAGTGTTAGAGAGATCCAAAACAACAGAAGATACAAAGTTGGATAAGGTGATGGAAATGTTCCTCCGAGAATTCAAGTCAACAAATAAGAAAATGGATGAAAACAGTAAGAAGATGGAAGAGAAGTGGAGAAAACAGTAAGAAGATGGAAGAGAAGATGGAGGAAAACAGTAAGAACATGGAAAGCGACAACCAACAGTTGAAGGAAGAGTTGAGGGAGAATAATAAGGAGATGGAAGATAAGATGGGGGAGAATTTGGAAGAATTGAAAGAGGATAACCAACTATTATGAGAAGAATTGAGGAAGGTTAACCAGGAAAATATGGACAAGTTACACGAAAAAATAGAGTTGTTGAAGGAAGAGTTGAGCAAGAAAATCAACGATAATAATGAATCCACAAACAAGAAATTAGAAGAAGAAACAATCGGAATAAAACAACAAATTATGGAAGTTGACGAAAGATGTAGCCAGACTGAGCGGGAAGTACAGGGTTTTAAGAAACCCCAAGTAAACACCAAAATAACTAATATCGAAGAACGTAATCGAAACCAATTGGAAGAAAACCGAAGAGAAACACAGGAAGAATTAGGGAAGGTACGGAACCAAGTCACGGAAAGGTGTGAAGGTATTGAAGTTGCCATGACAAATATAACCGGTCAAGTACGGCAGAGGCAAGAAGAGATCGAATTAATTCGAAATCGGCCCACTAACATTACTGGTATCCCCGTTAATGAAAATCGAGAATGGTTGAATTTTCGCCAATATAAAAGAAAACCTATGGAGTTTTTGGCCAGTATTGAAGAATATTTTGCTAAACATCGGGGAAATAGATGGAGTAACAACCGGGGACTATTGGATGAGTCTTTCGGAGAGATGACCGACAATTGGTGGATGGCAAACAGGAGTGAAATCACGGACTACCAACAATTTAAGAACCTGTTCAAGGCAAAGTATTGGTCGGAGACAACACAAAACTTGATACATGATAACATCTGTCAAGGAAGATACAACGCCCATGTAGGTAATAGAGTGACTGCCTATTTCCTGTGGAAAGTGTGTTTGGCAAAACATTTGGAACCTACCATACCAGAGGAATGTCTAGTGAACAAATTGTCGTACCACTATGATGAAGATATAATAAGAGCAAGGAGGGGTAGCCAAATAAAAACGGTGCAAGCTATGACAGAATTATTGGAAAATTACGAAAATGAAGACTAGTATCGTCAAAGGAGAAGAAGGAACGACAGGCCTGACTTGAGAAACAATCCGTACCCTAATAGTAATAATAACCATAATAATAATAATTACCATAATAATAATAATAATAATAATAACTTTAATAATAACCAGAGTCATAAGAGAAATAATAACAGCTACCCTAATAATAGAAATAGTTATTATCATAACAATAATAATTATAATAGTCAGGAAAACCCCAACCAAGGTAATACCGAACATCATTAGGCTATAATAACAGAAATTACCAATCAAATAACAACAATAATAATAATAGGGTTTCTAGACCTAGAGTAAATTATATAAGGGCAGAAGATAATGGTCAAAGGAGGTATACACACCAGAGACGGAACAGTTTTCACAATTATGATAACCGGCAGAGGAATGGAGAACGTGATAATCCGATATATAACCAATACACACGAAGTACCAGTTTAGATGATCAAGACAGGCAACCAAACCACGAACCACCATTTGACCATCATACTGAGCGGCAGGGACCGACTCAAGGTTTCCAGACCGACATCCCGGTCGGCCCTATTAATAACAACGACAATGATAATTTAAACGGGAGGAGGCGGTGATAAATTGTCACGACCCTTCGCTGCTCCTATCACCTGGGTATGAACAAGAATTGCAAGGTGCAAATAACTTTAAGAATATTACCATTATTAGTAGTAATCATTTGAAAAGTATAAGAAATGAACTATTAGAAGAGAACAACACAAGCCTCAATAATCAAAATAATGAAATAATATATATAAACGCAGAAGTTGAAGGGATCACCAAGAAGTTATTACTACTATATACCGGACCATTTATAGTCACAAAAACAAATAACAATAACACCTATGAACTAAAAGAGATTGTTTCAGGGAAAATCAAAGGCGTGTATAACAAGGCCTCAATGAAAAAATATTGCGAGGATTAGAATTAAATAAATAAATTCAAAAAGAACGTAAGATCAACTTACAACAATTACTTACAGAATTTAATTTTGAATGAAAAAATAATATCAACAAAATTCTAGGATAAGAACAACTTATATCAACAATATGAATAACCTAGTTTTGGAAAGAAATATTAAAAGATTTACGAAATGCAAGGGGAAGTAAGGACTACTTAAGTGATATAATGGTAAGGAAATAATTTGAATGAAAACAAGAGCGAAATAATATTTTTTGAAAAAAAGAAAAGAAAATATAATATAACTATAATCACTATTTTAATTTTAATTATAATAAGAACAATTGGTACAAAGACTGTCATAACATAAAACTATTAGAACAATTAATTAGAACCAAGAAAAATAAATAAATATATATATATATATGCTATTAATATTGATAACCAGAAGAAGATTGTGCGAACAATAGACGAATTAAGGAGAATTCAGATGAAAAAATTTACAACCAATAACTAGTGATAAATACTGTATATCAACAGAGCTTCCAACCATAATAAGAATGAATATATCAGCAGAGCTAAAAGGATAGAAGAATAATAAGGAGAATAAGTAATAAGAATAATAACTGAGACAGAAAGTATTAGTAATTCTGAGAAACTACAAAGTGAGGTATCCAAGGATGTTTTTATTAGTCAAAAAATAGACTATTCTTATATAATTTTCATTTAATAACTTTCTGTAGATAATTCCAGCAGTATTATATTTCGAGCAGAGATGATGTTCCTCTGATCTCGATTAGATATGTAGTATGGCCAGCAGAGTATATGTAGCCACAGGTGCCTCTCTGGACTCACGTGTTAGGGAATGTTAGGGAATGAATATCCCATGGGTAAAAAACTAAGTTAAGGAAAAAATAAGTATAATAATAATAATAATAAACCTCAGATAACAATATCTATCAAAGAAGAATCAATTTAAGAAAACAAAAATTTTTTTTAGCTAAAGTATGAAGAAGCAGATGTAGAAATGGGGAGGAAAACAAAGAATATAATAACTAAAAAATATCATAAGCAATTATTTCATACATATTCATCTGTATGATCTGAACTAATCACTTCTGGAGGAGAGCAATCTGCATTTTTTTTTTAATTTAAAATTAAATTTAACACGACACATTTTTAAATAGACAGAGACTTCTATTATTATAAACAGCTTTTCTTTAGACCGTAAATTAGACGTACAGTTTTCAAGCTTACACTTTAATGTAATTAAACTTGTGATAACAATATAATTCATACGCTTTTATGATTGCACATTACGTTTCCTCAATATACATAATCACTCTTTCACTTATTATTATTTAAATGTATTCTGTCGGCATATAATCTTAAATGATACATATTTCGGTATTTATGCTGCGTGTTCCTGATCAAACGCGTTTTTCAACGTTGTCTGGTGGAGTATTTGTGTTTCAATGACTAATACTGTTGAATTATAGTAGTGAAAATTTGTTGGTCAGTGAATGGATTTGATGGTAACTTTGTGATTCCACGTCCATGGTGTGTATGGATGCCAAAACGTATTGTATCTACATATCATAAATTTTATCTATGTTTACATAATAATGTTTTGTTTTGTATTGAATATAATTTATTCAGGTATTTTCTTGTTTTGTTTTTATTTTTATGTATGTGTAGTTTCTTTGAAATATTGATCTGTATCAATCAGTATGTAAAATATATATTCCTGTATAACGTAATGTACAACTGTATCATACAAAGATTCTATGAAGAATCTTTACTTATACTTTTCTGATTAAATAAGCCCTTGTTGCTTTACAGGAAACCGGTATTATTTTTATTAAATTAGTGTGCAAAACCATTGATGCAGTATATCGGCTGTTTGACTTTGGTTCGTTACCCACTCCTTGTTCACGGTTAGTTAAAGTTGCTATAATTTATTCTCTAACACGAAAATTACCACATTCCAGTCACCGCGGTTTTGTGTCTATTATATTGTATTTCTATTGAAATAGGTTACACTATTTCTTGTTTTTTTGTCTAGCTGTTTAATATTACTAGTTTGGCTATATGATAAGATTGTTTCATTTCTGAAAAATAATGATAAATGTGGTGTAGTTTCCACATGTTGAAAAACACGTAGAAAGAATGTCAGATTCCAGACTGGAAAGTATAGGACACAGATGTGTTGGTAGATCCAGGAAGAAATGCCTGGAGGATTTTTTACGACGAAATAGGCAGAACCTTCCCTATGTCGTGTTGTAGACATGATGATGATGCTTTAAAATTAAATAGAAATGTGGTATAGGCGTAATCTAAACGTGGCAGTGTTTTGTTATTGTGTCTGTCAGTAAACAAGTCGCACTCTGCACATTAACTGACGGTTCTTAGTAAACTGGAACTTACCATTATCTCCAAGTAGCCTACTACAGTTAATAAACATACCTATGTTAACTTATTTTAATAAAATATGGGACCTCATTTTTTTACGTGCAATCATGTTAAAATATAGAGTACATTGGGTCTGCATTGCCGATAAATAATTTTTAACAGAATGAAGTGGTGTCTGCAATGAGATTTGAGCAGCGTACTTTATCGGTGTTAGGGGCAGTACGTGGACCGAAATCGGGACACTAACCCATAGGTATCTGTTGAAACATATCGTCAGTGTCCAATGCATCCAGTACTGAGATTCAGATTATAATATATCAACAGCTTATACTGTGGTTTATCCAAATTAATTAACAAATTATTCAATATTTGACTTCTTTGTAGGTGGGAACCTTATTACCCTTTTCCACCTCCCACTCTCTTCCCCTCATTCTCTGTAAATCCTGTCCTCCCTCTCTGTTTCTCTCATTATATGTATATATGCACATTGTACTGCTGTAGATACAGTACATAAACGTAGTCAAACTATTTGAGAATTGTGAAGTTTGTAAAACGGATAGGTGAGAGAAAACGACAAGAGAACGTTCATTACAAAGCAGTTTTATTGAATTGAGGTAACTACAGATTTAGGTGCATTAAAAATTACATGAAATTTTAGTAATGTCATACGTACGTTTCGATCAGCTTTTTTTAGGACATACACTTACTGCTTTGTGTGAACAATTAAAATTTCCGCTTTTAGTTGCCCACACTGATGCGTAAGTCGTGTGCTTCAATTGTGCACTCCGGTGATGGAACTGCGGCTAAAGTAAATGTATGTGTAAATGTACTACAATAAATTTGTAAATTATAACGAACATAAAATAGGAAAAATTTGTTAAACATCGTGTGCGATTTTGCAGCTAACAATCTCAGACAAGAATGTCATCTGAAGTATATTCAAAGACGGGTGAGATCTCTGGGTGTATATTGTTAACACTGCTAAGTTATTAGTGTGTGTGATGACGGTACGGGCATGGATACTAGACACATCCCAAACTACAAGTTTTCCCAAAATTGTGCAAAACCCACTTCTTTCAAAATAAAACCGAACCCCTAACACGCTATGGAAGGATTTTTAGCAACGTAGACCACAATTGAAGCACACGATAGCACACCGAGTATGGGCAAGTAACTCGCAACTTAAAATTACGCATGTACAGTCCAGAAAAATTGATGTCACTTTGATGTAAATTGTCAACTCATTATGTGTGAGCATTCGAAACAACATATATATATATATATATATACAATTGAGAAACAACATTGGCAATTATGATAAAACGATCTTTTAGATTAATATTTACAAAAAGATCAGAACGGGTGTCAGTAAAACGACTAATAATTTTAAAAGCTGTTGAAATTTTAACAGTAGTTAAAAACGGTCTATTCAAAATAAAATTAATATTTATTTATGTAACGGACTCTTAAACACAGGTATTAAAGAACATACAAAACTAATTACAATAATTTAAAAAACTAAATAACTCACACAACAAAGATAATACAACAATCAATGGTAGCCAATATACAAAATTTAATGCAAACATTGCAAAAAATATTACATAGGACAAACATTACAAACGTCTAAAAAAACGTTATTTTGAACATCTAAACGCCTACAAAAAAAAAAAAAACAGAAATATATAAATCTAATTTGACGACACATGCAATAAACACAGACATGAATTCCCACACATAACCAACATGGCACTGATAAAACACATACTACACAAAGGCACCTTAATGAACATATGAGAAAATTTACAACTATACAAACACAAAACAAATTAGTACCCGAACAAATACAAATCAATACAAAAGACGACAAAATTTTCAAAGCACTCAGCATCAAAAATACTCAATATGCTAATATATACACCACAATCACACACAATAACACCAGTACAAAATACCAAAAACCAACAGGGCTGCTTAACAACAACCAAGCAAAGCACAAATACTCTACAAGATATAAAATCAGTCAGACTGTGGATGGGATTGGGAACCATAAGTTTCCCGAAACATGTACCAAATAATAGGAAAACCATCTTGAGGTAAAGAATTTATAAATATTAAATAAATTATATATATATATATATATATATATATATATATGCTCTCGTGCGTGTGTGTGTCTGTTTGTGTCATCTTTGTGAGCTAAATACACTCAACTCAATTATTTATTTAAAGAATAATGGATTTATCATTAGCAAAAATTTTAATTTGTTTTGTCTTCCGTCTTACCCATGAAACCATGTATCTTGATGCAATTAAATGCTGTACATGATTGCACCATTGTAGTTGATTATTTACTGTAATGGTATCAGTATGAATTATACACTTGAATGTTTGTTACCAACATTATGGCGGGATGCGCGACCTTTAATTTGCATCGTCTAGTGTCTAATACATGTACACCCCGTCTATGGCGAAAACGAGGTATACCATCAGTTCGTGTGAGTGTTACGCGTCCGCGGTAACCATTGTGGACGAATAAAGAGACAGTGGTTATAATTTGTTAATTTCTGCGATATATCAATAATTACGGAATAGGCCTAAATGTATCCCTCTTATTTAGTGAAAATATCGTGAATCAAGAACAGCTAACGTATTTGCCAAAAATGTTCTACACACGATAAAAATCGCCAAAATGTGCAACACAGCACACACACATACACAAGCACAAGCAACCATCAGGAGGACCACTGTGAACAGGCACAACAGGGTATAATAATCTACAGCATCAGGTGACAACAAATTAAATATTAAGATAAACTGAGATAGTAATACAACGGAAGCAGTAGATAATAAAACATTTTTCAAAATTAATTGTATAAATAGTTTCTGTAAATTAAAAATAGTAAAGTTAACATAATAAATATAAATTAAGAAATTTGATATACAGATTTAATTGACATTTGACTTCTTTAGGGTACTCATTGCTGCTACTAGAATGTCCTTTTGAAAACATTTAGTATCAGAATTTTAATGTGTTTAATTGTCAGTAATTTCCTGGCCTCTAAGTTAAATAAATGTATATTTCTAATGCTGTATATCAATACGAAGCTCGCAGTAAGTGTAAATCATTTAAATGAAGATTACTACACGGGATGGAAAAAATAGAGCACCGCTATGAAAGGGTTATGGATTATTTTAAGTTTTTAATTTGTTTAAATAGAACACAATTTACTATTTTTATGTTTATCTTAATTATTTCATCTAGTTGAAAGGAAGAAACACACATAGCATTTGTTGATTTGGAGGAAGATTATGACTACGTCCCCCGAGTCAAGCTGTGACAGACGCTACAAGCCATGGAAATTACATCCGCTATTGTAAATATAATCAAGGAGCTTTATAAAGGTGACAGGCTTATGTGCAAGTAGGTAATAAACTATCAGAGGTGATCTATCCTACCAAGGGCTTAAGACAGGGCTCTAGTTTGTCGCCATTGTTATTCAGTATACACTTAAAAGTCGCGGTACAACAATGGAGAAGAAGCTACGATAGAATAGTATCACTATCAGAGAAGACTGCTTGTTTATTATCCAGTTTGCTGATGACCAAGCAGTAATAGCACAAGTTTCTTGTGACCTGGAATTTATGGTCACCCGACTATATAAGGCATACGAAACGTGGAGATTAGATGTTGAGGTAAATAAGACAGAATATCTAGTCGTTAACTCCGATCCCAGATTTGAAGTATTGATTAAAGACAGTACGTTAATTAAACCGGTCGATGCATTTAAATACTTAAGAGCACTAATAACACAGGAAGGCCTAGGAAAACCCAAAATCTAAAATCGAATAGAAGAGAGGAGGAATGATTTATAAAGCTTGAACTCTATTTGGTGGGACAAATATATTTCGAGAGCCACAAAGATTCATATAGGAAAAGCTTTTGTTGAATCAGTTCTTTCTTACGGGTGTGAGGTATAAACGTTGAGCACGGAAATTATACGACAATTGAATGCCGTGGAAATGGATTATCTCCGTAGAAGTGACAGAGTCTCAAGAAAGGAGAGAATAACCAGCGAGGAGATCAGAAGAAGGGTGCACTCAGAAGACACAATTATTAACAGAGTAGAACGAAGAGGCCTAACGTGGTTCGGTCACTTACTCCGAATGGACAAACAGAGATGGTCGTGGAAAATATTTCTGTGAAGGCCCCCGAGCAGAGGAAAAAGGTATGAAAACATGAGGAAGGCCATGAACATCATAACTTGGCAGGAGAAGGTGAACAGGACAGAAATAGGTGGCGGTTAGGTGTGGGTATGCGGCAATATCCGATGAAAATCCCTTTCAGAAAGAGAATTATTTCATCTCTCGGTGCTCTCTTTTCTATAGAACCAGACAGTGCAACACAGTGTTTGAATATAACTCAAATAAGCTTAAATCACACGGCATAGTTGGATATGTAAATGTATTAGAGATAACCTCAACACACGACCACGTATACATCAGAAAGTAACGTAGAAGCAAATAATTCGAGAGACCATGCCATAAGTATACTATGATAGTCAAGTTAGTAAATTTAGTAAACGGTTCTGTGAAAAAAATTCTTGCAACATAAAAAAAATTGAGAGAGATAGAATAACTTCAGTGTGATTTGGAATTACTAATTATTTAAGTTCCTACAAGGCACGAACACATACTTGACAAAGTATGCAGAATTAGGTTTTTTATGACGTAGCGATTAGAGCAAACAACGAACTCAGAGAGTTTGTCATTAACAGAGTTTATAAGATGTTTGCAATGCATTAGCTACACTACATCAAAGACTTACTGCATTAGTATCGTAATGAGGCAGGTATTGATCGTACTAGCGTTACGTAACATACCGTGTAGATTGGTCTCAATAATTACTACGTTAAACTTACGCCAGTATGTCACATGTCTACGTCACGTTCAACCTGATTCCATGCAACCGCAAATTAAACTTGTTTACTTTACCTAGAACTAAAGATGTTTCTTACTAAAATTTAATACTCCTATGCAATTTAAGTAAGGAATAGATGTTTATTTTTTCTTCTCACTTTATAATGTGTCATATGTATCACGCTGTAGCACGTACTAAGGTCAAACAATTTATTACTTTCAACGTTGACTAACTGTGTCTTCTAGTTGTCGAAATGCTCCTGAATTGATATCATTCTGCAAACTACCCCTATTTTACATCCATGTTCCTTAAGGAAATGGAAGTATGGTGATGGCAAAAAAAATCGTTTACGAGGTTTTTGCAGATTCTGATTGTACTACACTCAAAACATGAAAAAAGTCATTTTTCGAAAAGTGTATGTGTGTGTCTGTGCCTGTGTGTGTCTCTCTGTAGATTTTTTTTATGGCAAACGATAACAGCCGCAAATTAAAACAGAATCAAATAATTTTTTGCATACAGTCCTTAATTGTAGATTTTTCAAGACTTACTGTTTTTAGTGAAGATCGGTTAAGGGAAAGAGGTAGTTTACCAGCAACATTTTATGTTTTAATAAGGGTATTTTCTATGGCAAACGATAACAGCCGCAAATTCAAACATATTTGCATACAGCCTTAATTGTAGAGTTCTCAAGACCTGTTTTTTTGGTGAAAATCGGTTAAGTTAAAGGGGTAGTTTACCTGCAACGTTTTATGTTTTAACAAGGGTATTTTCTATGCCAAACGATAACAGCCGCAAATTCAAACAGAATCAAATGATTATTTGCATGCAGTCCTGAATTGTAGAGCTC